>CM052543.1:114993963-115013771 GCA_028533065.1 Trachops cirrhosus | reverse complement strand
TTGGTGTGTTCCTCCTTGGGTCCAACTTCTTTGGGACTCTCTGAGCTTCCTGGACTTCCTGGAATTCTATTTCCTTTGCCAGATTGGGGAAGTTCTACTTTATTATTTGTTCAAATAATTTTTGCACTTGTTGCTCTTCCTCTTCCCCTTCTGGTACCCCTATAATTCAGATGTTGGAACATTTAAAGATGTCCTGGAGGTTCCTAAGCCTCTCCTCATTTTTTTTGAATTCTTATTTCTTCATTCTTTTCTGTTTGGTTGTGTCTTTCTTCCTTCTGGTCTACTCTATTGATTTGAGTCCCAGTTTTCTTCCCATCACTTTTGGTTCCCTGTGCATTTTCCTTCATTTCACTTAGTGTAGCCTTCATTTTTTCATCTAATTTGCAACCAAATTCAACCAATTCTGTGAGCATCCTGATCACCAGTGCTTTGAACTGTGCATCTGATAGGTTGGCTATCTCTTCGTCGCTGGGTGATATTTGCTATGGAGCTTCAATCTGTGCTTCCGTTTGGGTCTTCTTCTTTTTTTTTTTTTTTTTTGTCTTTTTGGGCCTGTTAGGGAGTGAGGGGCAGAGACTTAGGTCATCACCAGGGTGGGGCAATCCAGTGGCTGGGTTGTGACGCTATATGTGGGGGTGGGGTCTGAGAGGGAACAATGGCGCTTGCTCTGCTCTCTGTCGGACTCCAGTCCCCTCCGCCGCTGCTCCCAAGCTAACTGGGCCTTTCTGGTGCTAATTCCTGTGTGGGTGGGCCTGTGTACATTCCAAGACCCCGTGGGTCTCTCCAATGAACTCTCCTGTGAGGCTGGGAGTCTGTCCCTGTGCCTCAACCCCCACAGGTGTTTTCAATCAGTGTTTTGACTCCCTGTTTCCCTGCGCTGGGACCCTGGGCTGTGCAGTCTGTGCAGTTTCTCCTGGTTTATCCCTGCGCTTGAATGTGGGACCGCCTGGTCAGTCAGCCGCCTTGTGCGCAGTGCCTCACTTGGTCTGCCCATTGCCACCCCGCGCCCGGGGTCCACCTGCTACCATCTTGTGTGCCCGGGGTGCCTTGTGCTTTTTGTGCCTCAACCCCTCTCTGCCCGGCAGTCCGACTCCGCCCTGCCTACCGGTCTGGATGAATGTGTATATTT
The DNA here is from genome assembly GCA_028533065.1 of Trachops cirrhosus. Taxonomy (NCBI): domain Eukaryota; kingdom Metazoa; phylum Chordata; class Mammalia; order Chiroptera; family Phyllostomidae; genus Trachops; species Trachops cirrhosus. Next base: position 115,012,642 of record CM052543.1, on the reverse strand, counting down.
TTACTCCTTGGTTATTGGACTTCCATACAGTTCGATTTTCTGTCAGTTCTGGTTGTTATTTTGTTTCTAAATTGTTGTTGTCCTTATTTGGGTTGTGGGAGGAGGTGTAGTGTATCTACCTATGCCTGCATCTTGGCCGGAAGTCTTGAAGAGTAAATAAGGGTTTCTTGAATGAACGAGCTAAAATACATATACCAGTTTGTCATTAGGTGTTTACAGACTTCTTCCATCCACTTACTTTAATGAAACAAATGTGGCAATCGGTAATCAGCTTGTAATTTTCTAGGACGTCTAGATACCATCAAATGCCAAAAATAGCCCAACAAAATTAAGATTGGGAGGGTCATTTTATACCTTTTCGGTCACTTCTCATCAAGTCTGAAGGTCGAAGTGCTCTACAACCATAAAATTTTAAAGCCTCTCACATTCATCTACTGTGACAAAGCTCTGCCTCTGTATGTGCTGTCTTTTCATATCACTCCTTGTGAAGATTCCTAGGATACGCTTTCCAGCAAGCATTTGTTATTCAGTCAGATACGGGCCCCAGGTGTTTCTCTTCCAAGGACCCCTCTGCCAGCACTTAGAACTCCCTAGATTCTGAGAGATGGGGCTTCCTCTGGGGAGAGCGGTCTCAGCAGCTGCGCCTGGGGCCTGAGTTACTCTCTGAGCCTCCCCTGATGCTCAGTGCATCCCAGCCTACCCTCTCCTGCCCCTCCATCCGTACCCTCCCGCACGCACTGCCACACAACTGAGGCCACAAAGTGTGCCTGCGCCTTGTTTGCCTTCCTGGGAAACCCCACGCCCTCCGCCTGGGCCCCGCCCAAACCCGTGGACATCCCTGCTGGGGTGTTCGCCAGAGGAGAACATTTCCTGATGGAAGGGCTTGAGTGAAGAGGCTTGCTGTCAGAAGGAGAGAGCACTGTCTAGAGGCTGTTCTTCTGGGAAAAGTCTCCAGAAACAGGCAGCGATGGACTCCGGGAACAAGTTCTAGACACCTCGCTGCTGCTGCCTGGGAGATAACCGGCTGTGAGGGTGTGCAATGAAACAGCGTGCTGGGTTGCTGCAGCCCTGGTCCTCGGGAAATGTTGGATTGGGGCCCCAGCAGCCAAGCCAGAAGCCCACGTCGATGCCCCAAAGCCTTCGGTCCTTCTGGGAGGTGATAGACTTCTGGACTTCACACAGTTAGTAAGGGGCAAAGTACCCTGCACTGTGACTCGACCTTGGGGTTAGGGGGGAAGGTGACGCATCAAGGAGGATTGGGGTTGGCTTGACAGGCCGCGTGAGCCAGGCACCTCACTGACAAGTCAAGGATGAGGAGCCTCTGGTACCTGGGGCACCCAGGTGTTTCTCATCTCAGGATTCCTCTGCTGGCCCCGTGGAACTCCTGAGATCCCGTGAGGTCTGGGTTCCTCTGGGGAGAGAGGTTGTGGCCACAGCACCTGGGGCCTGATTGCACGGTTCTTCAAGCCTCCCCGACACTCCATTTGGACCTGCACTCACTACCCAACACAGCCGGAGCCACAGAGTGCCCCTTTGCACTCTCACTGCACCCTCTTTGCCTAAAAAGGGAAACATAAACCCAGTGCAGCACCCAGCCTCGACAGGAGGGTGCAAGTGGAGCAGACCTCCAGCTTCGAGGCAGTGCCTGGCCTACAGACATGTGGAGTGGGGCATGGGGAACCCCTGAGAAGACAAGCTGCACTCAACTCCAGAGTACACAGCCTGGGAGGGCCTGTCGGTGAGGGGCCGGGTGGTACTCAGGGGTCCTCTGCAATAGATGGCACTAGGTTTGGTGGGCAGCCCAGGAAGGGACCACCGTGACAGGCTGTGGTGCTTGGTGGCTGCAGAATTGTGGGGACCACGCACGGAGCCAGGAGAGAAGCAGGAAGTAATTTGTTTTTGAAAGGCACACCGTGCCTGCAGAGACTTGGTGATGTCGGTTGTTCTCTATCTGACGCCAGTTGCACGGAGTGGTGGTGATAAATAACTTGTATCAAGTGGTCACTTTGTGTCAGGTCCTGTGCTAAATGCTCTACAGTCATTATGTTACCTATTTTTTTAAAGATTTTATTTATTTATCTTTAGAGAGGGGAAGGGAGGGAGAAGGAGAGAGAGAGAAACATCAATGTGTGGTTGCCTCTCATGTGGTCCCCACTGGGGACCTGGCCCACAACCCAGGCATGTGCCCTAGACTGGGAATCGAAGCTGCGATGCTTTGGTTCTCAGCCTGCGCTCAATCCACTGAGCTACGCCAGCCAGGGCTATGTTACCTATTTTAATATAGTATCTTCACTTTATAGCCAAGGAACCCGAGACAAAAGAGATCAAGCAATACATTCAAGCGACCAGAGGTAGTAAAGGGCAGCCAGTGTGCAAATCCAGGTGTCCCATTCCAGAGTGTGTACTCTTACTAAAGCCATGCTGAAATTGGAAAGGGCGAAAACCCGACTTTTGTTACTAGGTAAACAGTCATCTGCTAGTTTTTTCAAATATAGGTAATGTGCTCTTTTTTGTTCTGTTTTCAATGCCCAATACCTATTTTTAGAAAGGCACAACTTCTTTACACAGTGACTTTAAAACATGAGAGTGATTTCTCAGCTGGAAATAGTAATGATAACATTTCTCCCTCTTGGCTGCTACATACTCCTAGAAATTCTGGTTGGTGTTTGACCGAGTTTTATTTTGATTGGACTGCAGAGGGAAAATGCTGCACAAAAACACAAGCATAGTAATTAGCAGTTCTCTTGGTGTCACAGTAATTGATGTAAAATAGACAATTTCATTTCAAATACATGATCTATGGCCACAGAAGCAGCACTTGACTCTGGACCCCTCCGTGCTTTGAAACCCTAACGAGCGTGGTGTGCGGTGTCTCCAGGCAGGTTTAGTTAACCCTGAGAAGCACACTTTCTCCTAGCAACAGCAGTTCCCCTAAACTAAAGTCAAAAGCTAGCTTGAAAGCTGAATGATATTTTAAAAATCAGTGAGTAAACATCATGACATAAAGCAGAACCATACAGAAGATTCTCTAATCATAGAATTATAATCCTGATAGTGTCTCATTTTCAAGGTAAGCAAGTGGGGAAAATCAGATGAAACTGTTGTTAAATTGTGCTAAGCCTCTTTGCCAAAGTTGAACATTTATGGTATATTTAGACCAATTGGGTAATTAATTATTTGGGGGAGGGTAGTTCAGATTTTCTTGTTAGATGATTAAAATGAGAAACAAATGTGGATAAAAGATGATCGGTGTTTTTCTTGACTGTGTTCAGTAGAGGATGTGAAAAGAGCCCTTTTTCCTTTCCAGCCTTGCCTTACACCCAGATAAAACTCTCGTTGCAACTGGCCAAGTTGGGAAGGAGCCATATATATGTATATGGGATTCCTATAATGTCCAGACCGTGTCTATCCTTAAAGATGTCCATACGCATGGAGTCGCCTGCCTGGCTTTCGACTCAGATGGACAGGTGTGTATCTTTTTCTATTTTCATTTTCTTTAATGATTTCTCATAGGTCAGTTAGAATTATGATTCACAAGGCCTATAGACTTGGAAGGTCTATCAACCCTTGCTGTCTCCCCTTGGCAGCCTCTGAGAGTCATCACCTGTTTGAGCCTTTTCCGAGCTTGTGGCACTGACACCCAGCTCTGAATAAACCCATTGAGGTCCCCCCAGTCTCAGCATCTGGTTAAAAAGCCTCCAGGGAGGAAGTCCTGGACTCATGCTGACCACGTCCATCATGACTCAGCAATTCCGCTTTGTCTTCCATTGTTACCTTCCTATTTGGAATAGGGGTTGGACCAAACCTGTTCTACAGACCTCACAACCTGAGCATCACCTTGGTTCCCCTTGCTTTCAGAAGATTACATCATCTCCTAATAATCCACTGAGAAGTTTCTCTTGGACTCTTTCCCTTGAGGTCACTTCTAGCAACGTCTCCTTACCCACTCCCCCAGAATTCAGGCAGTCACTGCTGCATGTGTATTTATTAGTTTCTTTAAAGTAGCTATGACATTCATCCTCTCCATCCCATCCTCTCTGCCACCATCCTGTAAGTTCCAACTCTGTGTCTTACCTGACAATTTAAACAACCTCTTAACTGGTCTCGACACAGTAAATTTCTTGATATTTCACCAACTGGAAAAAAAAGTGTTAGAGAATTGTTTAAAAACAAGAAACCTTAGGGTACCCATTGAATCAAGTCCACATTTTGTAGCTGGGCATTCCGGGCTAACCAACTTCTCCAGCCTTACCTTCACTATCCCCTTGTGGTCCAACTGGACAGGTGAGCAGGAGTCCTCCACCAGCCCTTGCTCTTGGCACCTGCGGGCCCCCTCAGGCTGTCCTCCCCACCTCAAGCGTCCTGTCCAGCCTCTTTGCCCCTTAAAGTAACTCATTCTTCCACAAATTTCAGAGGTCTTCATGAAGCCTTCCCAGTGGCCCCAACAAAGTTTCTGTCCTTTCCTTGACTTCCAGCAACACTTGGCAGAAAAGATTTGGTTATATGTCATAGATGTCGATAGTATCTCAATTTTAAATCTGTGTTGCAGAAAGGAGTGGCGATATCGAGGGGTCATTCCTGGCTCCCACTGCATTTTCCTCCTCTCTAAGGCCTTGCCTTTCCCCGCCTTCTCTGTGTTCCTAGGCCACTTTTAATCTGTTTTTTAAACCCTCTATATTTCTGTCAGTTAATGTCTTCAATTCAGTTTTTGTCAAAGTTCAGGATTCTGTAAGCCTGTGCTGTGGAAAGACCTGTCAAATTATTCATAGATGCTTGACCAAACTCAGAGTTTTGTGTGAAGTTCAGTGGATTGTAGGATTTGACCTGGTTTGAGTCACTTTTTAAACAATTAACATTGGCATACTGGCATTCTTCTACTTTGAGAGAGCAGTGATCATCATTCATTTTTCTTTCTAGAACCAGATTCACTACAATGTAGACCTCTGGTATATCTGTTTTTGATTTTACTATATTGTAATCTCATCTAATGTAGTGAGGATAATGCCTGCATTCCATCCACATCTAAAGACAAAAAGCTGGTTAGTGACTTTTGTTTGAACTTGAAGTTATGAACTTCCTGACTAAATTGAATGAGTGTGTTAGGACACACATACATACAGGTGTAAACGTGTGCTTGAATGTGTTCTTAAATTCACATTCTCTAATCTGATTTTGGCTGCGTTTTTCTAGCAAACATTCTTTATCAGAATTGGTTCTAAAGCAATAATATTTGACCTTTTTCATCTCATGCCACACATAAACTAATTGCTACAGTTCTGGAGCACACCATATTTTTTGCCAATCTGACAAAAAATAGGTATGATTTTGATTCACTCACATCGGTCGGCTATTGTCATTTTATTAGACAATCTAAGGGAGAAGAGTGCCCCTGACTAAATAGGTAGGTATTGCACGTTTTAGAAATTCTTGCAGCACACCAGTGTGCCACGGCACGCTGGTTGAAAATTGCTGTTCTAAAGCATGACAAGAGAAATGTAAAGTGACTAAGGGAAGTCAGCTCTAACTTTTAGTCTTCATTTTGCAGGGTGGGAGTAGGGTGGAGTCGGGGTACTTCAGTCAGTTGAGAAAAATAACCTCCTGTGTGCTTACCGTGATGGAGTTCCTGGCTTGCTGAGCCTATTTCTTCAGGTCTGCCTTATTCCCTAGACAGAGTTCACTGGAATCAAGTGATATTTAAAAAGTGACAAATGGCCCATCCCCTGTCAAGCAACAAAGGGAATACAAATGCTCCTCAGGTAGCTGTGGGGTCTGTCACTACAAATGAATAAAATAGATTCCTTTTGGCTTTGTCTCAGTCGAGAAATGTGGGTTTTGCTTTAGTGAAAGGTAAGTTAAATTTTCCTTTCCCTTGAGGACAAATTCTGATATGAACCCAAAGAATTTGGACTGGAAGATGAAGTGCCAGTTTCCTCTCACTAAAATTATGTATTCTTCTTGAGTCACTTGGGATGTTTGTGAAATTATGGAAATCAAGAAGAATGAAAATAATATTAATGTATGGGATTTCTCCTTTATTTGTTGGTCAGACCTTTTAATTCTAGCAGTTTGTTGAGGCTCTCAAACTATAAAATCCTAGACTCTCTTAAATCTCACATTAAGATCTTACATTTAAAAAATAAATTTAAAACCTGCCTTCAAGTTCTGTTTCTATGGTTTCCAATGACTAATCAGAGATTCATGAGATTTTTGCACATATGTTTCTATGTTTAAGAAGGATAATTGAGTTGTAACTGATAGGTTTTTGAAATTTTGGTATATATGCATGAAAGTCATCTGTGATAGCTGTTTTGGATTTAAGATGGATCTTGAGAAATTATTTTTTTTATTATAAGCCCACAACTTGGCCCATAGTAGGTAATCATTAACCATTTGTTGAAAGGGAGCATGGATAATGGGAAATCTTGCCATCATTTTTAGGTATTAAGTTATTGTTCTTATTCTTAGCGTTTAGCCTCTGTGGGATTAGATGCCAAAAACACAGTCTGCATTTGGGACTGGAGGAAGGGAAAGCTTCTGGCCTCAGCCACCGGCCACTCCGACCGGGTAAGAAAACCTTGCTGGATCAAGCCCTACAGATTGTATAACTGGGGGGACTGTGATAGAGCTTCTCAAAGTTCATAATACTTTTTAAAGTCAATTTTCCACATGTATGTTTTCCTACATGTTCAGCTTAATATACTGTTTTTAAAAATTAATTTAGGATTAATAGCTATGTTGGCATCTCTTTTGGAGACTGAATGCTTTATTTAAGTTGTTACTGCTTTTCATGGCTTCCTCATAAAATCAAAATAGAACTGAATTTGAAATTATATGCAAAGTTTAGATGTATGTATTCATTTAGAAATGGAAGTAGTTGTTGGAAATTTATATTCACAAAATATATTTACAAGCATGTACCTTTGGATTTCAAATGAACGTAGTGGCAACTCTGTGGTTCTTTGCTGCACTGGGCACCTTGGGTGTAAGTTGTGGCCAGTTGTCACTCACACTGAAGGAGTGTGATCAGAAATGCTAATTCCATGTAGCCATGGCTGGCACGGTGGGATGCGAAGCTGGCATGTGCATTAACTGGTAAGAAATCGATTTCTCTAGTATCTTGCATAATGTAAATAACTTGGCTACTTTACTGCCCTGATTTTCTAATTAAAAAATAATGACTTTGAATGATTGTCTTATATTGATTCCTAGTTGTTTTGTATTTTTGCTGAATATGTGCCCATGCAGAAGGAGGTCTGAATTAAATATTAATTAAATATTAAATTTTGTGTGAAGTCTAAAAAAACCTTTTTATATGAATAGTGTCGGCTTCCATGGATAATTGTGGTAATAAGGGGATCCCATAGTTGTTCCTACACATTTGGGCAAATTGTACTTGGGGATTAAGTTCTCAGAAAGTCCAGGAGTGACCGGCAATGCAACTTCAGTGTTGGAAGCGGCCTGGCCCAGTGGTGCCCAGCCCTAACTACACATAAATGTACTCTAAGGGGATTTTATTTCATCGTGATTCTTGGGTTCTACCCCCAGGTATTGGTATTAACTTATTGGTATTTAATTGGTAACAACTTAGCTCTTACTGAACAAGTTGAAAATATTTGCGATTCTTACATTTTGGATGGTACTGCTTCTGTTTATGCTGTGAGCCCATCATATCTTATAAAGTAAACCGATTGAACTGGATTGACAGATGAATTTCCTGTTGCTTTGTCACTGTATTGTACACTTTCCAGTTAGGGGTAGCTTGTAAGAAGTGCAGTGCTATGCTAGTGAGAACGCCAATTTTAATAGCCTAGAATATTTTAATGAAATAATGTTCTTTTATAACATTGTTCTCCCAGACCCTGTACTTTCTATCACACCTAGTTTTGTTCTTTATTATTGATGCTAATATAAATGATTACTGAATGCTTATAGGCAAATGATTATGTTCAAAATTATTTTAGTGGCTAAAATACTTAATCCCCAGTACTCATTTGTGTAATGAGTGCTTTACAGCCTGTAAAATGATCATATTTACCTTATCTTAAATGACCTCATAACTGAGGTGGTGTCACTCATTTTAGGGAAGATGAGGTTAAGGTTAGAGATGCTAAGTGTTGCCTGAGCTTGCAAAGCTAAGATGGGTACTTGGACCTCATTGGTCCTTGGACCAAGTGCTCTTTCTTTAGTGCTCTTTCTGTGGTCCGTAATTGTTCTTTCTACCTAACCAAAGGTTATAGGTCTTCCTTCCTTCTCTGATGATTGACTCATATTACTCCTTATGTGATGAGAAGTTAGTGGCCTAAGAGCTCTGTGGTGTAGATGCTGGCCCTGGCAGTTGATTCTTTTTTCTGTTAGAGCTTCAGAGAATGTGGTCTGTGGACCACCTGCATCAGAATCTCCCAGGGCCTGTTTAAAAATGCAGGCACCTGGACTCAGTTTCAGACCCACTGACTCAGGTTCTTTCTGCCAGGGGAACGTGCACGTTAAACGACTGCCACAGGTGATTTGACCCTGAAGGATCAGTCTTCTCTTCCCTATCCCCCAATAGAAACGAACTGCCTGCAGTCTGCCCGATAGCTTTTCTTAAAGAATGATAAATAATATTAGCAGGTATGTTTGCAGTTCCTTGGAAAACTGAAAATATGATAGCATTATGGATCAGATTAAAATGCTGGCCTCGGTGGGCTTAGTACCAGGTAAATGACTCTGCCTTATGTTCAGGAATATTAACTTCTGTGGTACTAGAAACTGTTGGCCACATTTTCCTACTCAAAATGAAGCATTTTATAATTCTTTTTACTTTTCATTTTAAAAAAACTCTCTCAAAAGTGTTTAATTAGCCTTGTGGAGAGCTATTGAAAATTCAACCAAAAAATTATCCTACATCATCACAAGTTATTTACCCTGCATGGACAAAGTCAAAAATATGACACCAGTTTGTTCTCAGTGATTGTGGTTAATTATTACCTCTCTGTCCAGGCCTAAGGTAAGTAGAGATGAGACAATAAAACGTGTGTTAAAAATTCCTGATGCATCCCCAGGGTCTAACCCTCCACTTCGCAGTCCGTGCAGGCAACACTGTGTTCTAGAGTCAGGGCGGAGTACTGGCAGTCGGACTGATATCTGAGAGAAGGTGAAAACACGTAAATGACCAACATAGCAACTTTTAATATTTTTTAAACAGATTTTTGATATTTCCTGGGATCCATATCAGCCAAACAGAGTGGTTAGCTGTGGAGTAAAACATATAAAGGTAAAGTAGCTATCTTTTTCAAACTTTTGGTACCTTGAATGAAAAGAATTTTAGGTGTTTATATACATAATTTGGTGTTGAGAAACTGCTCGACTTTATATCGTTTTTCTTAAATTTAGAGCCTTCGTACCTACTTCTCTGATAATTGAAGGAAGCTAACATCAGGCGTCCTGCCAACACCTCAGGGCTTCATAAAAATTTTGTAACCTTTGTGCAAAGACCTGGTTCTAACCTGAGAATATGTTTGATGAAATACGGGTACTTGTTGCTTCAGCAGCAGTTGGAGGATCCTTATGTTTCACACAGCCCACACGAAAGTCTAGAACACTCATTAAATTTGATAAACAGCTGAGTTTGTACTGTGTGAAGGAATAAAAACTGACCCTCTTTTCAGTCTGCTTTTGAAGTGGAGCAACTGAAAACATGAAAACAGAACATTCTGTAAGAGAGGCGAAACTGAAATTCTATGGGGATAATACCAAGTGGTCTGGGAATGGTGGGTGTTTCAGGAAAGGGTGTTCTTTGAGCTGAGCCTTGGTGGGCAGGCGAGTTTGGTAGGGAGAGCTTGGAAGGCAGCAGAATACAGAGGAAGGGTGGCACTTCAGCCAGGAGTTGATAGGAGGCATTGGTCACCCATGGAATGAATCGTGGGACTGGGGAACAGAAAGGTCCTTCGCCCATGACATATTCAAAGATTATCAATGTTATCATTACTAAAGGACCTCTTTGTAAAACTTTCTATGAGAACCAATATTTGGAAAGACTTTGGCTACAAAATACACTGTAGTCATTAAATATTAATCAGCTTAATAACTTTTATTAATCAAAGATTGGTGTGTGCCAACATGAGTTTCTGATCCGTCTAAAACATGGCAAGAGCACCGAGTCATTCTCGGAGCCACAAGTGAAGAAATACGTGAGCTCATGCTGAGCCCGACTTCCATGAGGCTGGGCGGCTGTTTGGGAGTCTGGGACCCATCGTCCAACCCACATATTCTACAGTAAGGAAGCCAGGGTCTAGGAGGTTGTATTGAACATTGGTTTCATCTCCCTCTACCTGACTCTGGGAGAGCTACTTAATCTTCCTCTAGGGAAAACTACCTCCTGAATTTATTAAGAGTTACATTGACCAGTAGATGGAACCAGTAGGGGCCCCATAATGTTAACTGCTTTTCCCATTTCCTAGGACCTCAGAAATGGTGGCGCAGAGAAGATTGAAACTCGGTCTCTGACTCCCTGTATAGCTCTTCCCACTTAGAAATTATTTCTTTAATGATCTAATTTGGCTTAACTCCCTTTTCCCCAAAACTAGATTTTTAAAAATAATGGATTAGCTGCTTAATTGATAGAACTCTTAGCTTCTTCCTATTTCTTTCCATCCTTGGTTAACTCTAACTTTCAATCAGTTAAATCTAAGAGCAGAGAAAGAGAAAACCTTGGAACTTCATTTGAAAACACTAAGATCTACTTATCCTGATAAATTTGTTAATTGTGTTTTAGCAGACTTAGGCATTTTTTTTTCCTAGGCAAAAATAAGGATTTTTACCTCAGATGGAAGAATCTGTAAATGCCTGTTTAGCCATTCTTTTTTTTTTTAATTTAATCTTTATTGTATTTTGCCCTTTACCAGTTAGTCCCCTTATATACCCCTCCTCCCAGCTCAGCCGTTCTTTATTAATTTGTTTAGAAAGAACATATCAAATTTCAACAAACTTCAACAAATTATTTTCACTATCTATATTTTCCTCACTCAATTCTAGGATCCCTACCCTTTCTCCCCAAAGGTGCCTAAAAGCCTGTGAATGATTCCAGTCACATGGTGAATGTAAAATCTTTGATGCACTCCAAGAAAATATTTCCATGTAAAATTTTTATAGCTAGGGTGAAGTCCTTTCTGGTGTTGCAGACAGGTGAATAAATCAGTAATCTGAAATGAACGCTTGAAAAACTGTAGCAGTTGAGCTTCATTTGCTTGGTGGCTCAGCAAATGAGCGTACCAGGTTTGTGGGTGTTGGTCCTTCTCCAGTCTCTAGTCAGAGACCGGAGGGGCCTTGGAGATTACCTGGGCCAGATGAACTCCAGGTAACTGCCAGTTCCAGCAGAACTTGCGTTACAATCTGTGAATGGGGATTGGAGAAGATGGACAATGACTCTCCATTTGATGCGGGTTTAATGATGTGCTGCTACCCTCAACTGTCACTGTTTTCCACACAGAAAGTGCTTCTTAAGAAGTGATAATAGGTCAAAGACTTGCCATTTTCCGAAGAAAATCTCATACCTATCCTGGCATTACATTTATATCTGCCTTTTTAGAGAATCATTTGATTATTTAGACTATTTCATATCTCCATTAATACCATCTGACTGGGTGATTTTATCAGAAACCCTTTGTGTCTGAGGATAATGGTCTCTACTTTCTGTGGTTGTCTATCTAGAAATAATTCAGTAACTGAGGTCAGAGGTGCATACCCCAAGTTAAAGGAATAATAATTACAAAATAATTTCTCTCTTTTTTACCCTCATGCTTCATGCAGTGAGGAAGAAATGCCTGCCTTAAGGGTCACCACGAACATCAGGGTCTTTGGCATGTGTGTAGTTAGGTCTAACAGTTCAGGTTCAAAGTTAACCCTTAAGTATTAAATGTCTTACTAAAGCTTTTACCTATCTTTTCCTAGATCTTTTTATTCTTTCTTTGTAGACTTTCATGCCTTTTCATAAAAACAGTACCCAAAGATCGAGTCACCAGTGTGGACACTTCCTTCTTGAATGAGAGAAGAATCTTGTGTTGTCTCACCAGGGTGCACCTCTGTCTGCCCTCCTCCCTAAGGGCCACCTTCTCCACAGCTGCCTGAACCCCAGCCCTACTGGTGGCGCAGCCATCCCAGAAGTGCTTCCTTCAGGCCCACACCACCTCCCTTGCCGTCCCCCACAACCCCGACTCTAAGAGGACCACTATTTCCCTCTCTTGCAGGCACAGAGTATTAGTGTTGCCACTGATTTTCCTCACACTTCCTAGATTTGCCTAATCCTGCTCTCCTGAACCCCAGTGCAATTTCTTCCTCACCATGGATCCCAATCCTGCTCTCACTCATCCCAATTAATTCAGTGTGTTTTCTCTCTCTGAATTTTCTCCACTTGTAGGTGGTCTGAATAGGCTGCCTTAAAATGGTCTCTTGTTGTTTTATGTGTATCTTTATTAGATTTAAAGTTCCCAAGGCAAAGATCGAGATGTCAATATTTTGTCATGTATAACCCCCTTGAACCCTTCCTCACCCTCTGTGAGATGCAAAGGCTCTCTTTTCTCCCTGCCCAACTGGGGCAATAATATCTGCCTTAGCTGCTTCTCAAGGGTATTATGAAGATTAAGTAACTAGACATATGTAAAGAGCCATTATAAACTGTGAGGGACTATGTACATGGCACTAAAGTTAGACCATTTCATGTGTTTGAAAAAAAAGTATGGCAAAGCAAAATATTTAATTTTTATGTAACCATGGGAGTCTCCCTGCTGCCTTCTATAAAGTAGCTCAAGCTTTATGCTTGTGGTTTTCCACCTGAGAAATTATACCCCTAAAACTGAAAAACCTCATCAATTATTTGGCTATATGGAGCTATAGCTTATATTTAAAAACATATTTCTATGTAACACTTTTACAGTGAAGATTTATAGTATTTTTAGTTAGAAACAAATTATTTCCAAATATATTTACATACATCAAAAAATGCCTAAAATGTTAACAGGAGGTTGTAGATAGTTTTAATTTTCCTATTTATCTTTTCTGTATTTCTAAACTTCTCTACAGTGAACCTATACTAGTTCTGTAATTTGACAAGAAATTCATCAAACAAAAGCGTGATGATTCATCCACTGTATTCCAACTCTGGGAACATTGACATTTTATATTAAATTACCATTAAACAGTAAAGTTTTGAAATTTTGGAACTTGGAAGATTTTGAAATATCGTAAGTTATTGTAATCTGCTAGTTGCTAAAATGTTTTGCGGTTCTCTGCTGTCACAGCAAAACAAGTTAAATTACGTGTACCTAGTTCAGCTATAGCAAATTATGTAGCACGTATTGTAACGTAAGCAAATAAACACTAATAATGACATGCATCGGAATACTCTATTTTTGGATCTATTTATTTTATCACTTGCTTCCTAGTTTTGGACACTATGTGGAAATGCTCTGACTGCAAAAAGAGGGATATTTGGCAAAACAGGGGATCTTCAGACCATCCTTTGCCTTGCGTGTGCCAAAGAAGACATCACCTACTCCGGTGCTTTAAATGGGGACATCTATGTCTGGAAAGGGCTCAACTTAGTCCGCACCATTCAAGGAGCACATAGTGTGAGTATTTGTGTGTGGAAATTTGGTATGATTTACTTAATAAGCTAAGGCCACAAGCCTCTCTATCTTTTCCCCATCACTTGAGGATCATCCAACTCTGCTGAACATTCCCTAAACATGCCCGAAAGATTTCCCAAATTTTTTTGTTCATCTAGAAAAAATATTTCAAAAACACTATAATTTAATTAGCCTTTACCTCAATTACTAATTGGCCAATTAGCATTGCTATTCATCAACAGTAGCTCAGTAGAATACTGGAACTATTTCATTGTTCCCTCTCACTGACCAGCGCTTCTCATACTTGAATGTGCCTATGAGTCTCCAGGAGATTGTGGTGATGTGCAGATTCTGACTCAGTGCATCTGGGGTGATCACACTGCTGCTGGCCTATGGCCCACCCATTGAATCGCAAGGGTGGGGATAACTCTTCTATATCCATTAGTAAGGTAGATTTTCCTCACCTCTAGGTCCACATCACAAGCTGTTAAAATGCAAGCAGAAACCATGGACAAACTTTCTTTCCATGGTCTGCTTTGTGAGAACAGGGAGAACTTTACTTCCGATCTCTCTGCTCAATTTTGACACATATTAGAAAGGTTCCATTGCTCTATCTACAGATGACAAAAATGGAGGTGACATGAAACATAAAGCCTATTGTAGTGAATAGAAGTGTGGTAAAATGTTACAGGAGGCTTGATATCCCTTTTGCTTATTGCCCCCAAATTGACCCCCTATTACTTATAATAGGGAGAAAAGTTTAAGGAACTCTTAGCAAAAGAATTGTGAAATTTTAGACCTTTCATTGTCTTGTATGTTCAAGACCAGTTTTCTTGGTTTTGATAATTATGAAACAGCCTTTAAAACCAGAAGTGTTTGTCCTCATTCATAAAAGCAGCTGCCTTAGTAACCTAATTTCTCTTTACTCTGGATCTTAGGTCAACACTGTTCACTTGTAGCACTTTCAAACAGACCAAATTAAATATTTTCCTGCAGAAAAACATCTTTAAATTATGAAACTATTTCAGATGTGAAAAGGCATCTTCAAGGATGCATTAGCTACCACCACTGTAATTGATGCTCTCGGTTGGGCTCAGGTGGTGCCTTCTTGAGTTCACTGAGGTGTGGAAGCGCTCATGTTCCTAGCCCGAATATCTTTACTTGATTATTTGGGCAGCAATTTATATGAAACCCCTCCATTGTTTTACTTTTCTTTATAGTGATCAGTTGTCACATCTTCTCTTCGTAATGACCACTTGTCTGCTTTAACCAAAGAATTCTGAATAATTTTTCACAACGTGCCATCAGTTTAGTATTGGCAAAGGATGTCTTGAATTAGTTGGGTCTGGTGGTGATTATCATTAATTTTTAATGTAGCTAAAATAAAGGGCACTCTAAATGGCTGCTTGTTTTATTGTCAGGATATCAACAGAGAACAGGGATTTGTTTTGATTTTTAATCATCAAGACTCACTTTCCATCACTTCTAGAATGATGGCAGCACTGAGTGTTATCTGCCTTCATTAACAGGCTGGGATCTTCAGCATGTATGCCTGTGAAGAAGGCTTTGCCACTGGCGGACGCGATGGGTGTATACGACTGTGGGATACTGATTTCAAACCAATAACCAAAATTGATCTCAGGGAGACAGAACAAGGATATAAAGGTAATATATGTATTAATACTTACCCGTAACTGTAAAAGTGTTAAATGCCAGATGAAGTTCTATATTTGTTTTCCTGTCACCATCAATTCCGCAGAAGACTTAAGACAGTTTACATAAATATATCTAATAGAAGATCAAAAGTATGTTAAAAATAAATGGGTGCCCTTGTTTCTAAACTGCACAAAGGCATCTGTGTGTACGAGCAGTGGTCCTGCTCGAAGGCCAACACAATGGTAAAACTACTGTTATCCTGGGAACTGGTACTTTCACTTACAAAAATGGGGATGCTCTGGACCCTAAATGTGACTGCACCCAGCCTCTGAAAATAAACAAACAAATAAATAAGTGATTGGAAAAACAAGACAAAGAAATTATTTTTAAAAAATAGCTTTAAAGTAGTAGCTACCATATTAGTAGATGGTTTAAGAGCATTGACTCAGAGTCAGGAGGCCTGGATTCAGTTCCAATTTTACCTGTGGTAGATTTGAGATCTTGGTCAGATTTCTTTACATCCTCTGGGCTTCCTTTTCCTCCTCTGTAAAATAGGGATAATACTAGCACCAACCTCATGGAAATATGTAAGGATTAAATATACTCTCAAGGTGCTACGTCGTCGTGCACAATCAGCATTCAATAAATGTGAGCTATTACTAGAATATATTGGGTATATGTGTACCAGAGAATACACAACAGTTTATATCTTTTTAAATTCTCATGATAGGCTTATTATCTCATTTTTACAGATAAGGAAGTTGGGGCTGAGAGAGTAAAGAGGAGAATGTAAATAGGAAAGATAAGCTGAAGTCACATGTGATGTTAATACACTAAGCACGTGTGGGAAGCGCTGTTCATTTGCAGCAGGTGGGCTTTAGACCTGGCGGTGCCTCCGGCAGCCAGCGCTGAGGGAGGGGTGCTCAGTACATGAGTCATGGCATCCACAGGTGAAAACTTACCCACTGCTCAGGTGAAAATTACTCCCATAGCTGAGGGGAGAGAGAAATTTCCTGACAATCTTCCTAAAGATTTTGTGACATGAGACCCAAAGTCCTTAAAAGGCCTGAAGTGAGCTGTTATTCATTGGGCTGTTTTTCCTAAAGCCCCTCCACGTGGGCTGCTGGCTGTGTGGCCACAGCAGTTCTTCCTTAGGCCACCCTGCGTGGCCTGCTCTCCACTGGCCTGGGGGTACCCCAGAGGACTGAGAGAAGAACACACAGACTACCTGTCCTTTGGGCCAGCCTCCTTAAATAATGTTGTCTTCAACCTAATCTTTCTTTCTTTTTTTAATAGATGTAAATAATCTTTTTAAAAAAAATTATTTATTTATTTTTAGAGAGAGGAGAAGGGAGGGAAAAAGAGAGGGAGAGAAACATCAATGTGTGATTGCCTCTTGCACGCCCCGCACTGGGGACCTGGCCCACAACATAGGCATGTGCCCTGACTGGGAATCTAATTGGCAGCCTTTTAGTTCATAGGCCAGCACTCAGTCCACTGAACCACATCAGCCAGGCAACCAAATCTTTCTTAAAAATTGAGTAACAGACAAGTGAGCATGCTGTTGTACTTCCTATGTATACTCAGAGTCCAGCCTTAAATACTTTGTATTTTTTAAGTTTTTGTTTTTAAAGTGTATTTATAGTCTGCTAATCTAGAGATTGGATTGTTATTTTCTTATGGAAGCTTAGGATCCTAGCATGGATATGTTTCTGAATACCAGGCACAGGGAACAATGTGGAAAGTTACCAGATTTAGTGTGCACTTCAGTGTATCGATCGGGAGACAGTGAAGGCCCTTAAGTTCTCTGCTGCAGAGTGTAAGCCAATGCACCTTTATCCAGAAAAATACTCAAGCAGATAGAAGCAATTATGAACCCAAAGAACAGTGTAAAAAATGTTAGAAAAAGCTGTCAAAATGTTTGACCTTGAACTGTGAAACTTCAAGGTAAACAAGGAACAAAACTTAGATAACTTGATAGATGGGACTATGGACCATAAACTGGCTAGATGTTGGGGAGCAGCACCCAGAAATGATGACTCCTTTTTGGCAGTGACTTTATCCAGCTCATCCAAAAATCATATCACATAATTAACATGTAAATTTTAACATGTGGGGATCAGGGAAAAAGCCACATTTACCATGCTATACTTTTCTCCCTGACTTAGGGCTCTTAAAGGAGAGTTCAGGAACTGGTTCAGAATGAGCATTCTCATGACCAGGGGTTCCCATTGACTGCGCACGGTGAACCCCACGGCCTACTCCTGCCTTGAGAGTCAAATAAAGATGGTCAAGGACACCTTTCATGATGTCCCACTCCCGAAAGATCCCCCCACACACTCCCTTGTCAACATTGGAGCAGATACAGGCGGTGCACCGTAGACGGGCAAGCCTGCCTGTGTCTCACAGATGTGGCCCATAGCACGCACCCAGGCACTCAGGGTGTCAGAGCAGACAGGGGTTGGCATGCGTTTTTAGGTGGGTGACCAGTGGGATAATAGCTTATATTTCAGGGGCTGTGGTTTTAAAGAACCAGATCATGCTGCAGTTTGAGCTCAAGGGATGCATGAGCAGGGCACCGCTCCTCAAATGGCAGCCTGTTTCTTGCCAGCTCCGTCATTTTTGCAATTGCTACTCATTACCAATACTCTTATTTACTTAATATGTTACTTAAATTGATGTTAATAGACCTTTCTCTGTTTTTACTCCTCATAAGCAATATCTTTAAAATTATGGCTTTAATATCCTATTCTATGTATATGTATACATACACATACATATTTACTGATTAAAGTAAGTTCTAACTATTGAAATAATAAATTTTATCCATGTGCACCCCCTCAGTAGTGTCTTTGCCTGTCACACTTTTGGCAGCACTAACAGAAGTCCATTATGTACTGTCAAACTCTCAAAGAAATGCTGGAGTTTATTCCGGCCCTCAGTGGAAAATCGGGATAAATGTCTAATGTCAAAGGAACGGAAGGCTTTTGGTTGAAATGTTGGTAACAACCCCAAATCTGGCCAAAGTTCTTGAGCCTGTGGGGACAGGACCTTGCAGAGGAAACCTGCTGTGATCGTGCATCACCCTCGGAGATGCTTTCCCCTGACCCCAGCGTCACAATGCAGCAGGGAAGGAGGCTGAGGTCAAAGCCACTTTGCACAGTCAAATCAGCTTCTCTAGGTGACCTCTGAGGCCAGTTGCCGGGGCCACCCTGTGTTGGGGTGCCCTCTAGGGCCTGTGAAGGTAGGAGTGAGGCAAGAGAAAGGAGACCCAGCACAAAGAAAGGGGTTAAAATAGGATTTGAGGGGAGAATTAAAAATAATTTTTTAAAAAATATATTTTATTGATTATGCTATTATAGTTGTCCCATTCCCCCCTCTTTATTCCCCTCCACCCTGCACACCCCCTCCCACTTACATTC
>CM052543.1:114723328-114993463 GCA_028533065.1 Trachops cirrhosus | reverse complement strand
CTGTTCCTGTTATAGTTGTTTGCTTAGTTTGTTTTTGTTTGTTTGTTTGTTTTAGGTTCGGATGTTAATAGCTGTTGAGTTTGTTGTCATTTTACTGTTCATATTTTTTACCTTCTTTTTCTTAGATAAGTCCCTTTAACATTTCGTATAATAAAGGCTGGGTGATGATGAACTCCTTTAACTTGACCTTATCTGAGAAGCACTTTATCTGTCCTTCTATTATAAATGATATCTTTGCTGGATAGAGCAATCTGGGATGTAGATCCTTGCCTTTTGTAACTTCAAATACTTCTTTCCAGCCCCTTCTTGCTTGCAAGGTCTCTTTTGAGAAATCAGCTGACAGTCTGATGGGAACTCCTTTGTAGATGACTGTCTCCTTATCTCTTGCTGCTTCTAGGATTCTCTCCTTCATTTTTACCTTGGCTAATGCAATTATGATGTGCCTTGGTGTGTTCTCCCTGGGTCCAAATTCTGTGGGACTCTCTGAGCTTCCTGGAATTCTATTTCCTTTGCCAGATTGGGGAAGTTCTCCTTTATTATTTGTTCAAATAAGTTTTCCACTTGTTGCTCTTCTTCTTCTCCTTCTGTCACCCCTATAATTTGGATGTTGGAACGTTTAAAGATGTCCTGGAGGTTCCTAAGCCTCTCCTCATTTTTTTGAATTCTTGTTTCTTCATTCTGTTCGGGTTGAATGTTGCTTTCTTCCTTTTGCATCAAACCATTGATTTGAGTCCTGGTTTCCTTCCCATCACTGTTAGTTTCCTGTAGATTTTTCTTTATTTCACACAATGCAACCTTCATTGCTGCCTGAGTCTTTTTTATGCTGTTGAAGTACCCAGTGAGTTCCTGGAGCATCCTGATAACCAGTGTTTTGAAGTGTGCATCTGATAGGTTGGCTATCTCTTTCTCGCTTAGTTGTCTTTTTTCTGGAGCTTTGAACTGTTCTTTCATTTGGGCCATTTTTTTTTTGACTCGGCGCACCTGTTATGTAGTGAGGGTCAGAGCCTTAGGTGTTCACTAGGGTGGGGCAACTCACGTGGCTGTGTTGTGATGCTGTATGTGGGGGAGGGGTTCGAGAGGGAACAGTGTCACTTTCTCCTCTCTCTGCTGGTTTTCAGTCACTTCCCCTGCTACCCACAGGCAAATTGGGTCCTTCTGGTGCTAATTGCCGGGTCGGTGGGTTTGTGTATGTTCTACGACCCTTAGGTCTCTCCAACAAACTCTCCTGTGAGGCTGGGAGTTTCTCCTGCTGCCTCAACCCCCACAGGTATTTTCAATCAGTGGTGTGAGGCTTTATTTCCTCACACTGGAACTCTGGGTTGGGAGGTCTGTCTCTCTCCCCAATTGTTCCTCCTGGCTTATCTGCCTACAAATGTGGGACTGCCCACTCTGCCAGCCACTGCCTTGCAATGAGTCCCCTCCTACTGGTCTGAATGAATGTTTCTTCTTTAACTGCTTGGTTGTTGGACTTCCATACAGTTTGATTTTCTGTCAGTTCTGGTTGTTTTTTGTTTTTGAATTTGCTGTTGTCCTTCTTTTGGTTGTGTGAGGAGGCACAGTGTGTCTACCTACACCTCCATCTTGGCCAGAAGTCTCTTGGGTAAATTAAAGGTAATTTGAATATAAATAGCTTTCTGGTCCAGCTTCCCCTTCAGCCAGCCAATACGATAGCCTTGGTCCTCTGAAATCTATTTGCAGCATATGGGGGAAAGAAGAGTGAAGAGAAGGGAGGGAAAGAGGGCAGGACAGGGATTGAACAAGAGGAAGAAGGCTGGGTAGACAGAAGTTTGGGTGTACTTCATCCTGCCCTATCCCACCTCAAAAGAAGCCTTGGCTTTCTCCTCCACCTTACTCAGGCTCTCTGCCTCAAAATTGGAAACAGTATATTTGAAAGGAGTGGATTCAAGCAAAGCAGTGCTAGAACTTTCTTGCTCTGGATTTGGATGTGAAGCTACATGCTTGAATGGTTTTATTCTTGTAAGAATTTCTTGACATAAATGAGCCTTCTTCCATCTTTTCACTGTTTGTGTAGCAATGACTCTTCAATTCATTTCCATGGAAATATAGTGATTTCTCATTTTACTCAGTCAAATAGATTTCTATACAAATTTACAAAGAGCATTAATCATGGCCTCATCCCTGTGACACTATACTGATGTTCTTATTCCTAAATTTTTTAAAAATTATATTTTATTGTTAATTCTATAACAGTTGTCCCAATTTTCCCCCCTTAACCCTCCTCCTCCAACTCCCTCAAGCAATCCCCACACCGTTGTTCATGTCCATGGGTCATGCATATATGTTCTTTGGCTATTCTATTTCTTATGCTGTAGTTTACATCCCCATGACTATTCTGTAACTACCAATTTTTACTTATTAATCCCTTTACTTTTTCATCCATCCACCTGACCTCCGTCTTATCTGGCAGCCATCAAAATGTTCTCTGTATCTATGATTCTGTTTCTGTTCTGCGTGTTTATTTTGTTTTTTAGATTCAATTGTTGATAAATATGTATTGCTTGCCATTTTATTCATATTTTGATCTTAAAGAAGAACCATTAACATTTAATAATAATACTGGTTTGGTGATGATGAACCCCTTAGTTCCTGTCTGGGAAACTCTTCATCTGTCCTCTGATTCTAAATGATAGCTTTTCTGGGAAGAGTAATCTTGATTGTAGGTTCTTGCTTTTCATCACTTTGAATATTTCTTGCCAGTCCCCTCTAGCCTGCAAAGTTTCTTTTGAAAAATCAGCTGTCAGTCTTATGGGAACTCCCTTGCAGGTAACTGCTTTTTTCTTGCTGTTTTTAAGATTCTCTCTTTGTCTTTAACCTTTGCATTTTAATTATGACATGTCTTGGTGTGGGCCTCTTTGGGTTCATTTTGCTTGGGACTCTACACTTCCTGGACTTGTATGTCTATTTTTTTCACCAAGTTAGGGAAATTTTCTGTCATTATTTTTTCAAATACAGGGTCCAACACAGATAATGCCCCTTTGTTATTACAAAATCATAAGCATGTAATTCTGTAACAACGATATCACACTCA
The DNA here is from genome assembly GCA_028533065.1 of Trachops cirrhosus. Classification (NCBI taxonomy): domain Eukaryota; kingdom Metazoa; phylum Chordata; class Mammalia; order Chiroptera; family Phyllostomidae; genus Trachops; species Trachops cirrhosus. The sequence goes on along the minus strand of CM052543.1, from coordinate 114,990,414 downwards.
ATGACACCAGATGACATTTTAGGTGAAATATTCAAATTACAACTATAAATTATTACATCCATATTATTACCTTACCAACCACACTCAAGCAGGCCTTTCTTCTGCTGGACCCTGTACGTTTCCCATTTCTTACTGACTGTTTTCTCCTTCCAGCACCCCCATGATGTGACTGTTGGTATACTTGAAGTTGTTCCAGAGGTTCCTCATTTTTTTGGATTCTTTTTTCTTCTTGCTATTCTGTTTGGTTGCTTTTGGCTTCCTTGTATTCCAGATCACTAATTTGATTCTTGGCTTCATCCACTGTACTGTTGTTTTCCTGTAAATTGTTGTTTATTTCATTTAATGTACAGTTCATTTCTGACTGGATCTTTTTTACGCTGTTGAGTTTCTCACTATGTTCACTGAGCATCTTTATAACCAGTGTTTTGAACTCTGCATCTAGTAGCTTGCTTGTCTCCATTTTGTTTTCTTTTTCTGGAGTTTTGATCTGTTCTTTAATTTGGACCATGTTTCTTTGTCTCCTCATTCTGGCAGCCTGCCTGTGTTTGTTTCTATATTAGGTTGAGCTTTTGTGTCTCCCAGGCATGGTAGAGTGGCCTAATGTAGTAGGTGTCCTGTAGGGTCCAGTGGCACAACCTCTCCTATTACTCAAGCTGGGTACTCAGGGTATACCTACCACGTGGGGTGTGTAGACCCTATTGTTGTAGTTGTCTTGATTGCTGTCAGCACATGCAAGGTCAGCCACCACCAGTGTTCTTTCTGGGATCATACAGCCTAAGCTACAAAGTGATCTGCAGATGGCTGCTATTTGTGCTGGGCTTGGATGTGCCCAGGTGAGGCCAAGCTGTGAACCACCACCTGCTGCTGATAGTGCTGGTCCTGTGGCAAGTTAGCGAAAGGTATGGGGCTTGCTGAAGCCAGACGCTGCTTATTTGAGAGAATTTAGGAAAATTTGAAGCATGGGCCAAGAAAAGACATTTGAATGTAAAATTCACTGAAAACAGCTTGGGTGGGCCTGAAAGTTGGGTGGGGCGTGGGCTCAGGGAATCACCAGGTTGGGGCCAACGGTGTGACCCAGGTTGATGGAGACTCAGATACAGTGCCTGCCTGCTTGGCTCTGTGGCTCTGTGGGAGGAGGGCTCAGAAAAGGAACAATGTCTTCTGCCAGCACTTCCGTCTGGGAGAAAGTTGCCCCCCAGCTCCTGCCATGATGCCAGACAATGCAGTTCCTCCCCATATGGCTCTGATGCCTTTCAGTCTGCTGCCCCTGCGCTGGATCTCAGAAGGAGTGAGTCCCATTAAATCTGTGCATGGACCCTTTAAGAGGAACTGCCTGGGACTCCAGAAGTTTCTGCCTTCCACAGCCTAAATCCCCACTGGTTTTTATAGCCAGAAGTTATAGAGACTTATTTTCCTGGCACTGGAACCCTGGGTTGGGGGGCCTGGTGTATAAGGCTGGTACCCGTTGCTCCTTAGCTATCCCTCCCAATTTTTATTTACCACATGTGGCTGTGGGACCAGCCTGTTCCGCATCATCTCCACCCCTCCTACCAGTCTTGATGTGGTTTCCTTAATTACGTAGTTATAGGACTTCCATTCAGCTTGATTTCTGATGGTTCTGAATATGGGTTGTTCTATGGTTTACTTGTAATTTTGATGTGGTTTTATGAGGAGGTGAACCATGTTTACTTACAATGCCCTTTTGACCAGAATCCCAGGCCTGCAACTTCTTTAGTGAAAGGTTTTAAGTCATCCCTGTCCATTGTGCTTCCTTAAATTTAAATATATTGATTAAAATTCAGAAACTGCTCCTTACTAGCATTTGGGAATCCAAATCTATGTATAAAATCCCAGTTAGAGGCATACCTTGTTTTATTGCCCTTCACTTTATTGAGCTTCACAGATGTTGCACTTTTTTTTACAAATTGAAGGCAAGACCCTCCACCAGCAAAAAGATTATGACTCACTTTATTGTAACACTTGCTTTATTGAGGTGGTTTGGAACTGAATCTGCAATATTGGTGGTTTGGAACTGAATCCGCAATATTTCTGAGGTATGCCTGTGCTTCGTGTGCTACCTGCAAAGGCTTCCATTGCTCCTCCTGTAGACTTCCAGAAGACATGTAAAATGAACCTGGCAGTTTCCACGTTGCCCCAGACTCCATGGAGTGTGTTACATGAACCCAAAATGCCAAATTTTTCAAATTTCAAAATGCACCTGATCCCAAAGAATTTCAAATACATGGGATGGTGGACCTCCAGTACATTTTTTAGAGACTGTCAAATTCTGGAATGTTCAAGCTGGGAGAGACCTTGGATATTAGTGTGCAGAACTCTCTCACCTTATAGATCAGTAGTATGAGGCTCAGGGTCATTGATGTCAAGCTAATGTGGGATTAGGGACCTGACTCGAATGTCACACGGAACTTACTAACATTGCATTCTCAGTCTGGTCATTTTAAAATCAAATTTATGATCTGGGTAAAATAATGAAGCTTAAATGACTTACAGTGGTGTCAAGAGAAGCCAAAATAATTCTTAAAGCAAGTCAACTAAAATAAATTACATCTGTGGTGATAAAATACTTTGAATTAATGTCTGTAAATGATTATGTCTAACAGAATACAGTAATTATTCACACAGTATAAGATATTTATTTATTCACTATACATTTAAGCATCAACTAGTGTCAGACACGTGCCTATGAACTGAATAGGCTCTTCTAAGAAGGATGCTTCAGGCATTTTATTGGAGTCTTTTGTGTGTTTATTTTAATTTCCAACACATATTTGTTGAATTATTGCTGTTGAATTGTTGCTGTGTATAAAGACTCCATATTTGGAGACATCTTGCATCAGGTCAAGCAGTATTCCCTCAGCGTTGAGCAGAATACAAGATGCCCCTCCTTAGACTTCTCACCGTCTCTGCGTCCCACCCCCTGGTCCATACCACCTCCTTTCACATAGATTACTGCAGCTGCTCTATAGCTTGCGTCCCTGCTTCAACCATTATGCTCAGAATGGCAGCCACAGGGCTCATCAGAGATGTACATGAGCCAGATCACATTACTCCTTTTCTCAGAACTCTGCAATGGTTCCCACTTTCCTCAGAGAGAGTCAGTTTTTAGGATGGCCTAGTGTCCCCTCTTCCTTTGTGTCAAACTGCTGTGTTCAAGCTTGACCCCCAAGAACCAGCAATAGGAGTTCTTGGAAGGTTCTGGGAAGGCGAGGGTTATGGTCAGATCTCCACCTCCTTCTGTGCTTGAGACACCCTGGTGTAGACAGTCGGAGGAGCCACTCTCAAACCTGAGAACAGCCTTGTTGCCAACAGAGGCAGAGCAAGCACATCCGATTGTTCTTCTGGTCCCTTCATGACTTGCCTTTACTGCCAACACTTCTCTCACCTGTCTCCCTGTCTGTTCACTGTTGTCCTTTGGGCCATGGCCCCTGCCTCACTGTTGTTCCGCAGAAGTGGAGGTGCATCAGAGGAGTAGGCAGGGGTGCTGGAGATGGCAAGGAGTGCCTGGAGGGGTGGGAGTGGTGGTGTTTGTTCGTACTTGGAGGTGCGGAACGTGCTGTGAGAAGAGCAGAAGCTGACTGGTTTGTTCTGGTAGTAATTCCCCTTCCCAAGCTGACCCCATATAAAAAGCAGCCTGGGCATTCCTTCCCTGGGGTGGGACGCCACGGGTCGGTGTGTGTTTCTACCTTCTGGCGTTCTGTTGGGCTGTGTGGACCCTTCAGCGTTCCTGTGACTGCAGGATTTGGGATCTCCTGGACTCTGAAATAGCCCAGATTTTGTGGAGAGGACCTTTCACTACAAGTTCTGCTAGGAATTTCTAGGCAGAGACCCCCTGTAAACAGCAGGTGGTGGGCACTTCATGCTACAGGCAGCTCGCAGACAGACCTGTTTAGGACCAGCCCCTGACTAGCCCCCACCCAGCCTGTGGAGAACCCTGACCCTCCTGCAGCAGCTCCAGTACTCGATGCTGGCTCTGCAATGACCTCTGTGTTAACTAAGTATTCTGCACTCAGGATCCAACATAATCCTTAGACAGCTCTGGGCAGGGCTGGCTCCCAGGAAGATCTGGTTTAGTGCTTTGCTGTTGCCGCCTTGAAATTCTTAATCACTTTTAAACAAGAGGTCCCACATTTTCTTTTTATATTGGGCCCCACACATCATAAGGCTGGTCCTGGCCCCCAGTCATCTGTGCTCAGGAATCCCTGGGAAGTCTTGTTTCCTTCAGGTTCCCAAAGTCTTTAACATTACTCCTAGGGGACTGGAAGCACAAGCAGGGCCAGGAGCCCCTGGCCCACCTCAGAGCCCCTATGTGGCTTCAGCCTCCCCTCTCATGAGGAAGGGGACAGGGGGAAGGGGGTTCAGAGATCCCTGCTGCTTTTCCCACACCCTCTCCCAACCTTTCCTCTTGGAGTGAAATCTCTATCCCTCTCACTATTAGCTCTTTACCAAGGGGCTCCTCAGTATTACACCTTTCACAAGGTTAAGTTTACAGGAGAAAGCTATCACCTCATCCTGTTTACTTTTTGGTACCTTGTCCTGGCTGCACATCCACAGAGAAAGGAAATACCTCTGCGGGGAAGAGTTTGTTCCAGACTTGCACTGCTTGAATTCTCATTCTCTCCCTATCGCTCGCTCATTCTGGGGCTTGGGGCAAATGAGCTAAGCATCCTGTGCTGTAATCTCCTCGTTTATGTGTGTTTGGTGCCGTTGTTCAGCCCCAGTTCCTGGCCACCCTGTGAATGAGTGGTGTCCACATGTCCTGTCCTCCACAGCCCCGCTCAGCTGCTGGAGACCCGTGCCTGTGGCTGCTTTCATGGAGTCACTCCATCTCGTAGTTGGTCTGCTGCTTTCTGTTTTCCCCCAGATTGTCTTTGCCAAAGAACTCTGTATTCTCATGATGTGCCTGAAGCAGAACAGCATTGGTTTTGTCATTTTTGCCTCCTGAGATGCTTCAGGCTTAATTTGCTATAGGGCCCACTTCAGCAGAAGGGCCCAGTAGGGCTCATCTTCCTGACAGTCCAGCGTGTCCACAGGGCTCTCCTCCAACACAGTGTTTCACGTGTATCTTTTTTTCCCTATCAGCCGTCTTCGTTATCCAACTTTTGCATCTGTACATAGTAATTAGGAGTGGGAGGGTGTGAGTGATCTTAGCCTTGGCCTCTAATGACACGTCTTGGCTCTGGTTGATCTTCCCTAATTCTCCCATTGCTGCCCTTCCGGGCCTCAGCCTTCTCTTGATTTCATAGCTGCAGTCTCCATTTGATGGCTGAACCAGGGTAAGCAAAGTCTTAAATAATTTTGGTGTCTTCATCATCTATGTTAAAGCTGTATGTTTCATTTGTAGTTATGATTTTTTGTTGTCTTGATCTTCAGATGCGGTCCTGCTTTGGCACGTTCTTCTTTCAGTTTCATCAGAAGTCATTTCAAATCATCGTTTCTTTCACTAAGATGATGTCCTTGGCATATCTTAAGCTATTGATAGTTCTTTCATGAATTTTCACTCCCCCTTTGTCTAAGTCTAGCTCAGTTTTTTGAACAACATGTCCGTGTACAGATTAAATAAAAAGGCTATAAAATGCACCCTTGTCCGATGCCATTGCCTGCAGGAAACCATCCTGTCCATATTCTGTCCTGACAGTGGCTTCCTGTCCACAGCACAGGAAGGACACCCGAGTGCAGAGGGGCACCCATTTCTTTCAGAGCAGCCCATAGCTGTTCATGCTCCACACAGTCCAAGGCTTTATAGTCCATAAAACATAGACTAACCCTCTTCTGAGATTCTTTGGAGAACTCTAGTATCCAACAGATATTCACAGTGGGGTCTCGAGTGCCTCTTCCTTTGCAGAGCCTGCTTGAATACCCTGCATTTCTAGTTCCATACAAGATGTTGGTTTTGTTGTATCACCTGAGCATCATGCTATTTGTGTGGGAAATTAGAGCCTAGTATTCATTTTATTTACTGCACTCCTTGGCATCTCCTTCGTGAAGATTGGGATGCACATTGAACGTTTCCGGGCTGCAGGCCATTGTTTTGTTTTCCACATTTGTTGACACATTCTTACTAGGTTTCGACAGATTCAGACTCTGTGGTCTGAAATAATTCTAATGGTTTCCTGTCTACCTCTGGTGATTTATTTCTTTCCTGTGCGTTTAGGGAAGATTTCACTTCACTTTCTATAATTACAGGTTCTTCCTCACAGGAATCTTCTACAGGTTATCTGTCGTCCTTCTGTCTCTTCTATATGGATTTTCAGTATACCGTTTCCACTCTGGGCTGATGGGCAAATAATGTACGTTTCTATGCTGCAGTTTTCTCATTTATAAAACAGGTATTTACGGCCCCATCCATGGGGCCTCCGCCTGAGTAGTTATTAGCATTCCCGGGCACACGTGTAGAGCTCGGGGCCCAGGGCTGAGTAATGTCAGTGAGGAAGTTCATGCCCATTTAAGGGCTTGCTTGTTTGACTCAGAATCAACTTCTCAAAGTTGCACTTTGCCATCTGCCCATCAGGCTTTGGGCTTTCTAATGCATCATGCATCTGGTGGAGTTTTCCAGTGTGTGGCTGAAGAATCACTGAATTAGAACCACCTGGTGGTGCAGCCTGGCAAGCCGAATTTCCAACAATCTGACACAGTCTGAGAACATTTTAGCTGGGGAACAGCTTGATAGTGGTTCTCAACAAGTGGTCCTCAGCCCTGGGAACCACGACTCCTCCAGAACCACTGAGAGGATTTGCTGGGTAGGGTCTGGGCATTTGTATTTTTAAAAGACTTTCCATGTAGAATCTGAGGCACAGTAAAAGGGGTGGAGCAGCTGCCTTTGGTCTTTTACATATGTCAGACCTAGCAGTACCAGATCTAAGATCACTAATGAGTACCAACTCCCTCCCTGCTGCCAGGCTTCCCTTCTTGGGCCAAGTTATTGGGCAGAGGCTATTTTATTCCCAAAATAGTTTGTTCTCTCTTTGTGTGTTGGGCCATAACCTTTCCTTCTGAGAGTCTACAGTGCTAGCATATCAAATGGTGACAAACAAATAACTAGTAGCACAAGGAAGGCATATGCAGCAATTTCTTCATAGCTCCAGGTGCCAACCCTTCCCGGGGCCAGAATCTGACCACATGTACAGCAAGTGTTCTCCATTGAATTGTGAGCCTAATAAAAAGGCTCCAATAAAAAAGCACAGTAACCTCCTAGTTAAAATAACAACTTACAGTTATTGGTTAACTTCCTAAGTGCCCGATACAGGCTCAAGTTTTTGAATACATTATTGCATTGAATCCTTATAACAATGCTATGATGTGTGAGTGCTAATATTCTCTCAACTTTACAGATGAGGAAACCAAAGATTTGAAAGATTAAATAACTTTCCATATCACACAGCTTGGAGGGAATGCACCTGGGATATAAATCTAGTCTGTTTACTTAACCATTCAATGAGCTAGTGGAAAATAAGCAGTGTCCTTTAGGTCTGTGTTAAAATTCGTGGTACCCATAGACCAGATCTCCCCCTGTCAGGTTTCAGGGCTGTGATACAGAGCATTAGAAGGGTGCTATTATTTCCCACTTTCTGGTCTAAATGTAAAACCTGGGCAAAGGGCTGGTGAGAATTTGGTCTTAGAGGATTTAAGTGGGTGGTTGCTGTCTACTGCCCCCTGCTGGCAGTCTGGACCAAGCTCAGGCCAGGGCTCCACATTTCTCGTAGCAGAGTAGCAGAGATGGCCACTGTGTCCAGGATGGGGACACCTTGCAAATCAGTGAAATGCCTTCAGGTTGTACTGACAAAAGTCTCTGAAACATGAACTTTTTCAGAACAAAAGGGCATTTCTGTGGTTTTAAATAATTAGAATAGTTCTTTCTGGCTCTCTTTTCACTACTGTTGGATTTCTAACCATATTCCAGATACTGCCTTATATTTTTCTGACTCCCAGAGCACAAGATAAAGAAGCAGATGGTGGGATTATTTCCCAGTGCAGTGGCCACATTGGCCAGCAAGGAAAGCACGGTTACATTAATGTTCTCTCCATTGGTGCCAGAGACATTAAAACCAAGCTGGATGGGCAGACGGAGAAGGGAAATACTGTCAGAACCTGGTCAGGGGCCTGCCACACACCAGGGTCTCTCCAGAATGTGCCCAGAAGAGACCATGCTGTTCTCATCATCACTCTTGTGTACAGAGCAGCAGAGAAGTTCGGAAATGATGAAAACAGAATGCTATTAGGAAACTCTAATGCAGCTCTACCCACCGCGGTGTCCTCAGGAAGTAATTCCTGCTGTAAGCGGTTATTCTGAAAGTGGGAATGGCTGTGTCCTATCTTCATAGGTAGACCCCTGTGATGACTTGTGGGAAGTGACAAAATACAATTTATCTGTTTGAAGAACTGAGTGTTTGTGAAGAGCCGGGGTTGCTTTCTGAGAGAAAATGCTCACAGCTCATTAAGTTTATGTTGTGAACAATGAAAATGGAGCAGCCCCTCTCATTGCTCCCCTCTCCCCACCCATATTTACCCAGAAATGGTCGGCAGCAGTTTAGCTTCATTGCCTGTGCCCTGTGTAAAGCTTCTGCCTTACGTTGGGTGGTTCAGCGGAACCCCTTTTTTCCAGTGAAATCTCCTGTGCAGACAGATTATGAGGTGCTGAGGGAAAAGCAGGGGTGGGGTCCTCAAACTCTGCATCCTGAGTCTCATTTCCTGGCCTGGCCCCGGAGGCTCTTTGGGGGAACCCAAGAGCCCCCTGGCCGCCGTCCGGAAACACTGCTGGGCGCTGTGCACATTGACTGGCTCATTGGTCTTGGCTGAGATGGGAGGTTCTTTTTTGTTCCTAAACGTCTTTTTTTTAAAAAAGAAAGACAAAGCAACTATTTTTAAAATGTTAATTATGTAACACTTGTCAATTCCAGGTGGTAGGTTGTTTATTATAATTTTATTTCTTTCTGAATTTGATCCTGAAAACAAGATAGTAAAAAATAGTGTGATAGGCAAATTAAATGCTTGTACACTGGACTGAACACAATGCCAGAACTTGGGGAAGAATTTTGATTTTCAAGCCACTTAGCCTAAGCAAGTGGACACATTGCATGAGGCCACGGGGGCAGTGCATGCTCATTCTTGCCAGAGAGCTGTGGGTGCCAGGCCCGCACCAAATTATAAAGGGGTGGAGGCTTGAGTATTTTGATAACAGTTACAATATATAACACAGTGCTGAGATATATAACATGTATTTAGCTGTATATATGTGTATCTTTTATCTTACTGAGATATAATTGATCTATAACATAATAATTTGATACACAGTATGTGAAGTGGCCACCACAATACATCTAGTAACATCCATCACCAGGCATGCTTTCTTTTTTTCTTGTGATGAGAACTTTTAAGATGCACTCTTTTAATAACTTCCACATATTCACCACAGTATTTTTAACTGTAGTCACTATGCTGTACAGTACATGCCCTTGACTTAATTTAGGTACAACCAGCAGTTGGTACTTTTGGACACCTTTACCCATTTTGCCTACCTTCACCCCCACCCCACCCACTTCTGGCAACTGCCAGACTGTTCTCTGCACCTATGAGTTCAGGTTTTTTAATTTTATTTTTAGATTCCACATACAAGTGAGATTATATGACATTTGCCTTTCTCTGTCTGACGTATTTCACTTAGCGTGATGCTAAGGTCCACCCATGTTGTTCCAAATGGCAGGATTTCTATTTTTATGGCTGAATAAAACTTCATTGTGTGCATGTATATGAACATATGTGTTTATATACCACATTTAAAAATCCACTCACCTACTGATGGTCATTTAGGTTGTTTCTATGCCTTGGCTGTTGTAAATTATGCTGCAGTGAATGTGGGGGTGCAGATATCTTTTTAAGTTAGCGTTTTTGTTTTCTTTGGGTAAATATCCAGATGTGGAATTACTGGATCATATGGTAGTTCTATTTTTAATTCATGAGGCACCTCCACAATGCTCTCCACAGTGGCTGTACCAATTTACATTCTCACCAACAATACACGAGGGTTCCCTTTGTCCACACCCTCACCCACACTTCTGTTTTATCTTTCTCCTAATAACCATTGTAATAACAGTGAGGTGATATCTCACTGTGGGTCTGACTTATGGCATTTCTCTAATGATCAGTGATGTCGAGCACCTTTACATGGGCCTTTCGGTCATCTGTGTGTCTTCTTTGGAAAAATGTCTATTTAGATTCTCTGCTTACTTTTTACTCAGGATTGTTCTTTTGCTATTGAGTTGTATGACTTCTTTATATATATTGGGTATTAATCTTTTATCAAATACATTATTTGCAAATATTTTCTCCCCTTCTATAGATTGCCTTTGCATTTTGTTGGTGGTTTCTTTTGCTGTGTAAAAGAAGCTTTTTAGTTTGATGTATTTCCATTGTTTATTTTTGCTTTTTGTATCAGCTTCAAAAAAGTCACCACCAAGGCTGATGTCAAAGGGCTTACCATCTTTGTTTTCTTCTAGGAGATTTATGATATCAGGTATTATGTTCAAGTCTTGAATCCATTTTGAGTTAATTTTTGTGTTTGGTATAAGATAGTGGTCCAATTTTATTATTTTGCATGTGGCTGTCCAGTTTTCCTAACACTATTGTATATTCTTGACTTCTTTGTCATAAATTACTTGACCACATACGTGTGGGTTTTTTCCTGGGCTCTTTAGTTCTACTGAACTATGTGTCTGTTTTTATGCCAGTAGCATTCTATTTTGATAATGATAATTTTGTAATAGTTTGATGCCTCCAGGTTTGTTCTTCCTTCTTAAGACTGTATTGGCTATTCAGTACAAATTTTAGGATTGGTTGTTCCATTTCTGTGAAAAATACTATTGGAATTTTGATAGAGATTGTACTGTATCTGTAGACTGATTTGGATAGTATGGACATTTTAACAAGGTTAATTCTTTTGAGTTCTGTGAACAATGCTGGTGGAATTTTGATAGGGATTGTATTGTATCTATAGACCAATTTGGATAGTATGGACATTTTAACAATGCTAATTCTTTCAATCCATGAGCACAGAATATCATTCTATTTACCTGTGTTGTCTTCAGTTTCTTTCATCAATATCTTATCATTTTCAACATATATATCTTTCATGTCCTTGGTTAGGTTTTTTCTAGACATTTTATTCTTTTTGATTCAATTGTAATGGGATTGTTTTCTTAATTTTTTCTAATAATTATAAGTATATAGAAATGCAGTTAATTTGTGTACATCAAATTTTTATCCTGTAACTTCACTACATTCATGATGAGTTCTAACAGTTTTTGGGTGGAGTCTTTAGGATTTTCTACGGATAATATCATATTATCAGTGAAGAGAGACAGTTTTACTTCCATTCTGATTTGCCTGCATTTTATTTCTTTTTCTTGCCTAATTGCTTTCAGATTTCCAACACTATATTGAATAAAAGTGGTAACAATGGGCATCCTTGTTTTATTCCTGATCTTAGAGGGAAGGCTTTCAGCATTTTACCTTTGAGTATGTTAGCTGTGGGCTTGTCATCTATAGCCTTGATTGTGTTGATGTAATTTCCTCTATACCCACTTCTTGAGAGGTTTTATCATGAATGAATGTTGAACTTAGGTAAATGCTTTTTCTGCATCTACTGAGATTATCATATGTTTACATCCTTCCTTTCATTTGGTTAATGTGGTGGGTCACATTGATTAATTTGCAAATATTCAACTATCTTGTATCCCTGGAATTAGTGCCACTTGATCATGGTGTGAGGCACTTTTTTAAAAAAAGATTTTTATTTGTTTACTCAGAGAGAGGGAAAGGGATGGAAAAAGAGAAGGAGAGAAATACTGATGTGTAAAAGAAGCATCAGTGTGTGAGAGAAACATCATCAGTTTGTTGCCTTCCGCACCCGGGCACATGCCCCAACTGACCCAGTGACCTTTCACTTTGTGGGACAACATCCAACCAACTGAGCCACACTGGTCAGGGCAGTGTAAGGTCCATTTAATGTGTTGTTGAATTTGGTTTGCTAATATTTAGCTGAGGATTTTTTGCATTTATGTTCATCAGGGATATTGACCTATTATTTTCTTGTAGTGTCTTTGTCTGGTTTTGGTATTAGGTTAATGCTGGCCTCAAAAATGAGTTTAGAAGTGTTTCTTCCTCTTGAATTTTTAGAAGAGGTTAAGAAGGATTGCTATTATTTCTTCTTTCTTTTTTTAATATATTTTATTGATTATGCTATTACAGTTGTTCAATTCCCCCCTTTTATTCCCCTGTCCTGCACACCCTCTCCCACCCACATTCCCCTGCTTTAGTTCATGTCCATGTGTCATACTTGTAAGTTCTTTGACTTCTACGTTTCCTATACTGTTCATAACCTCCCCGTCTATATTCTACCTACCATTTATGCTACTTATTCTCTGTACCTTTTCCCCCCATTCTCCCTCCCCATTCTCCCACTGATAACCCTCTGTGTGATCTCCATTTCTGTGATTCTGTTCCTGTTCTAGATGTTTGCTTAGTTGTTTTTTTTTTTTTTTTGGTTCAGTTGTTAATAGCTGTGAGTTTATTGTCATTTTACTGTTCATATTTTTTATCTTTTTCTTAGATAAGTCTCTTTAACATTTCATATAATAAGGGCCAGTTGGTGATGAACTCCTTTAACTTGACCTTATCTGGGAAGCACTTTATCTGCCCTTCTATTATAAATGATAGCTTTGCTGGATACAGTAATCTTGGATGTAGGTCCTTACCTTTTGTGACTTCAAATACTTCTTTCCAGCCTCTTCTTGCCTGCAAGGTTTCTTTTGAGAAATCATCTGATAGTCTAATGGGAACTCCTTTGTAGGTAACCTTCTCCTTCTCTCTTGCTGCTTTTAAGATTCTTTCCTTATCTTTAATCTTGGCTAGTGTAATTAAGATGTGCCTTGGTGTGTTCCTCCTTGGGTCCAACTTCTTTGGGACTCTCTGAGCTTCCTCCAGGAAGACTTTCTCCTGAAAGTCTATTTCCTTTGTCAGACTGGTGAAATTCTCCTTCATTATTTTTTCAAATAAGTTTTCAATTTCTTGGTCTTCCTATTCTCCTTCTGGCACCCCTATGATTTAGATGTTGGAACGGTTAAAGATGTCCTGGAGGTTCCTACCCCTCTCCTCATTTTTTTGAATTCTTGTTTCTTCATTCTGTTCGGGTTGAATGTTGCTTTCTTCCTTCTGCTCCAAACCGTTGATTTGAGTCCTGATTTCCTTTCCATCACTGTTAGTTTCCTGTAGATTTTTCTTTATTTCACATAATACAACCGTCATTGCTGCCTGGGCCTTTTTTTATGCTGTTGAAGTACCCAGTGAGTTCCTGGAGCATCTTGATAACCAGTGTTTTGAAGTGTGCATCTGATAGGTTGGCTATCTCTTTCTCGCTTAGTTGTCTTTTTTCTGAAGCTTTTATTTGTTATTTCATTTGGGCCTTTTTTTTTAATCTCTGTGCACCTGTTATGTAGTAAGGGGCAAAGCCTTAGGTGTTCACCAGGGAAAGGCAACCCATGTGGCTGTGTTGTGATGCTGTATGTGGGGGAGGGGTTCGAGAGGGAACAGTGCCACTTTCTTCTCTCTCTGCTTGTTTTCAGTCACTTCCCCAACTGCCCACAAGCAAATTGGGTCCTTCTGGTGCTGATTCCCAGGTGGGTGGTTTTGTGTATATTCTAGAACTCTGTGGGTCTCTCTGAACTCTCCTGTGAGGCTGAGAGTTTCTCCTGCTGCCGCCTCAACCCCCACTGGAGTTTTCAGTCAGAGACTTTGAGACTTTATTTCCCTGTGCTAGGACCCTGGATTGTTTGGTCTCTCTCACTCCCCAGTTGTTCCTCCCGGTCTATCTGCACACAAATGTGGGACCTCCCAGTCTGCAATCCACCGTCTCGCTGGGCCCTCCAGCCACCTCCTTGCCTCAAGTCCTCGCCACCTGGCTGCCCATCTCCATTCCTCCTACTGGTTCGGATGAGTGTTTCTTCTTTAACTCCTTAGTGGTCAGACTTCCAAACAGTTTGATTTTCTCTCAGTTCTGGTTGTCTTTTGTTTTTAAATTTGTTGTCCTTCTTTTGGTTGTGCAAGGAAGCAGAGTGTGTCTATTGACACCTCCTCTGGGTCGGAAGTCCTAATTCTTCTTTAAATGTTTAGTAGGAAGACTGGTGAGGTCATCTGGTATGGGACTTTTCTTTTTTGGGAGGTTTTTGATTACTGATTCAATTTCCTTACTTGTTATTGATCTGTTCTTATTTTCTGTTTCTTTAGGATTAAGTCTTAGAAGTCTGGTATGCTTTGTGGGAACCCGAATGGAACTGGTGAATATTATACTAAGTGAAATCAGCCAGTTGGAGAAAGACAAATACCATATGATTTCACTCATATGTGGAATCTAGTGAACAAACTGAACTGAAAAGCAAAATAGAAACAGAGCCATAGATAGAGAATAGGCAGACAACTCTGGGGAATTTGAGGGAGTGGAGGGATTGAGCAAGAAGGAAAAAGAACTCAAGGACATGGACAACAGTATGGTGATTGCAGTAGGGAGCAGGTGCATGGAGGTGGAAGAGGGTATAAGGGGGATATCTGGTAATGGAAAAATACAATAAAATAAACTTTTTTAAAAAGTGTGGTATGTTTCTAGGAATGTATTCATTTCTTCTATATCATCCAATTTGTGGGCATATAATTTTTCATAGCAGTCTTCATAATCCTTTGTATTTCTGTGGGATCAGTTATAACATCTTCCTTTTCTGATGTTATTTGAGTCCTCTCTCTTTTTTTTGGTTAGTCTGGCTGAAGGTTTGTCCTTTTAGCTTATCTTTTCAGAAAAACAGCACTTTCTTTCACTAATTATTTCTATTGTTTCTCATTTATTTCAGCTTTGATCTGTGTTATTTCCTTCCTTCTGCTAACTTTGGGCTTAGTTTGCTTTTCTTTTTCTTGTTCTTTGAACCATAAATTTAGTTGTTTGACATCTTATTTGTTAATATACGGTTTTATCGCTATGAACTTCCTTCTTAGAACTTCTTTTGCTGTGTTGCATAAGTTTTGGTATGTTACATTTTCATTTTCTCAAAGTATTTTTGATTTATTTTTTGACTCATTGTTCGTTGAGTAGAAGAATGTTGTTTATCTCCACATATATGTGAATTTTCCAATTTTTTTCTTGTAATTGATTTCTAGTTTCATACCATTGTGGTCAGAAAAGATGCTTGATATTTCATTCTTAAATTTGTTAAGATGTGTTTTTTGCCTAACATATGATCTATTCTGAAGAATGTTCCATGTGAGCTTGAGAAGAATGTGTACTCCTTTGCTTTTGAATGAAATGTTCTGTAAATGTTTGTTAAGTCCATATGGTGTTCATGTATCCTTAAGGCCAATGTTTCCTTAGTGATTTTCTGTGTGGATGATTTATCCATTGGTAGAAGTGGAGTATTAAAGTCCCTATATTATATAGTATCTATTTTTCCCTTTAGGTCTGTTAATATTTTATTTATATATTTTGGTGCTCCTATGTTGGGTGCATAAATATTTATAACTGTTATATCCTCTTGATGGATTGACCACTTTATCATTATGTAATGACCTTTGTCTCTTATTACAGTTTTTATCTTAAAGCCTATTTCATCTTATATAAATATAGCTACCCTGACTTACTTTTGGTTTCCATTTGCATGGAATATCCTTTCTATCCCTTTACTTTTAGTCTCTGGGCATCCTTACATCTGAAGTGAATCTGTTGTAGGCAGCATATGGATGGATCTTGTGTTTTTAATCTATCAGCTATTCTGTCTTTTGACGGGTGAATGCGTTTATTTATATTTAAGGTGATTATTTATAGGGATGAACTTATTGCCATTTTCTTCATTGTTTTGTGGCTATTTTTAAATTCCTTTCTTCTTTTCTTGCTCTCTTCCCTTGTGATTTGATAACTTTCTGTACTAGTACATTAGATTCCTTTCTATCTTTTCTGTGTCTACTATGGGTTTTTCCTTTGTAGTTACCGTGATGCTTACATGAAACAATTTGTATTTATAACAGATTATTTTAAGTTGATAACAGTTTAAATTTGAATGCATTCTAAAGCTCTGTATTTTTACTCTTTCCAATGTTTTGTCTGATGTCACAACTTACACCTTTTAATCTTTTGTGTCCGTTAGCAAATTATTGTAGTTATCATTGTTTTTACTGTTTTTGTCTGTTAACCTTGATACTAGCTTCCTAAATAAATTACTGACCACCTTTACAGCATCTAGGTTATTCTAAATTTTACTAGACATTTGTCTTTACTGGTGAGATTTATACTTTCTTATGTTTTCCTGTTACTAATTAACCTAGAAACCCATTTGTTTCTGCTTAAAGAAGTCCCTTTAATGTTTCTTGTAAGGCCAGTCTTGTGGAGATGAACTCCTGAACTCCTTTAGCTTTTACTTGTCTGCAAAACTCTCTCTCTCTCATTCAATTCTGAAAATCAACTTTTCTAGGTAGAGCATTCTTGGTTGGGAATTATTTTCTTAAGCACTTAGAATATATCGTGCCACTCGCTTCTGGCCTGAAAAATTTCTGCTGAAAAGTCTGCCGATATACTTAGTTCACTAGTATATAACAAATTGTTTTTCTCTTGCTGCTTTTAAGATTCTCTCCTGTCTTTAACTTTTAATACCTTAATTATAATATGTGTTGGTGTGGGTTTTTTGGATCATCTTATTTGGACCTTTCTGGGCTTTCTGGATCTGGATGTCTGTCTTTTCCCTCAGACTAGGGAAATTTTTGACCATTATTTCTTCAAATAAGTTTTCTACTTCTTTCTCCTCTTCCTCCTCTTCTTCCTCCTCCTCCCCGCCCTGGGATTCCTGTAATATCTCTTAAACTATCTTCACTTTTTAAATTCTTCTTTATGTTTTCTTCTTTGATTGGTTAGTTTCATTGCCTTGTCTTTGAGTTCACCGATTCTTTCTTCTGCTTCATCTAGTCTGATTTTGAACCTCTTTAGTGTATTACTCAGTTCAGCTTATGTATTCTTCAGCTCTGTGATTTCTGTTTGCTACTTACATATTTTTTAAAGATTTTATTTATTTTTGGAGAGAGGGGAAGGGAGGGAGAAGGAGAAGGAGAGAAATATCAGTGTGTGGTTGCCTCTCACATCCCCTCCACCCCCACCAGGGACCTAGCCAGCAACCCAGGCATGTGCCCCATCTGGTAATCAAACCCGCGACCCTTTGGTTCACAGGCCAGCAGTCAATCCACTGGGCCACACCCGTTGGGGCTACTTCTTATATATTTTATCACTTTGTTGGAAATCTCATTTTGTTCATGGATTGTCCTCCTGAGCTCAGTGAGCATCTTTCTGACTATTATTTTGAACTCCTTATCAGGTAAGTGACATCTCCATTTCATTGAGGTCTTTTTCTTAGATTTTTATCTTATTCTTTTTTTTTTCAGAACATATTCCTTTATTTCTTCATTTTCCCTGACTCTGTGTGTTGGTTTCCATGTGTTAGATAAAACAGGCATGTCTCCCAGCCTTGAAGAGGTGACCTCATGTAGGAGGTGAATCTTGCTGTTCAACTCTGCCCTACTCTTGCTTGTCTCCCAAACCTTTATGGTTGTCTAAGCAGCCTGCTTTGTTCTTAGTGGCTCCAAGTATTGAGGGTGTGCCAAGGCCTTAAATGTCCCAAAGGGGAGGATCTCGTCATCACCTAGATTCATGCTGATTGGAATCTAGACCCTTAGGCAGCAGCTTTTAAAGTTTGCAAATGTATTCCTTTCATGGGAAGAATGGGAGATGGGCCTTTCTTTCTGGGGCCTCTGCACTGAGCCCTGGGGCAAAGGCCAGCTAAAGACTTGCTTTGTTTGCTATCACCCCAGTGAACACAAGCCCCACTGGCCACCAGAGCCAGGCTACCAAGGGATGTGTCATCTGTGTGGCAGGCACAGGAGCTGGGTGCCAGACACACGCACAGCTTTTTTCCTTTAGATACAGCAACCCAGGGCAGAGGGAGAGTGCAAAGATAGCACTCTTCAGCCTCCCCCTTCTCTGGAGGGGATTGCAGCTCCTAGATATGTGTTTAACTACAAGTTTGCCCCTCAGGCCACAGCTATGAAGGTAAGTTAATAAATCTCTTTCACAGAAAGACTAGGTGTCTGTCTGCGGCCTCTCCACTGTGCCCTGGGTGGGGCTGTGGGGGAGCAGGGCAGCGTGTTAGGAACTATTTCTCTGTTTATTACAATCCTGTGGGACCTGGGAACATGGGCACCACTGGCCATCAGAGCCAGGCAGTCAAGAGCTGACCCCTGGGCTGTAGCCACAATAGCTAGCTAGGGTGCCACACATGTACACAGGCTCCTTTCCAGGAGATACTGGTGAACTGGAGTGAGGTGGAAGGAGAGCTCAAGGAGATAGCCTCCTGCCTCCTTGGCCTTTGGAGAGTATGTCAGTTTGCTGCTAGTAGTTAGATCGAATGCCTGCCCTTCAGGCTGAAGCTTCAAGTTAGGCAAATACGCATTTTTCACAGAAAGACTGGGCATTTCACTCATCCTGTGCACTGGACCATGGAGTATAACCATGGTGAGGCTACGTGTGTGAGCTCTTTTAGAGCTGTTTCTCGGTTTGCTATAGCCTTGTAGGTTTCATGGGCATGAGCCCTGTTGGCTTTGAAAGCTAGATGTTTTGGGAGCTCATCCTTCACATACAGGTTTGGAAGTTGGGTTGCCACATAAAGGGTGCAAACCCTTCACTCAGAGTTGTGAGTTCCTTCTCGATTGTGGGTTGATGTGCCGGGGGTGGGGTTTGTGGTGAGATTGTGTCTCAGCCTCTCCTACCCATTTTGATACAGATTTTTTCTTGTTCATTCAGTGTATAGCAGTTGTTCAGCTAGTACTGGCGTTTCTTTTACAGGAAATTGTTCCATGTGTAGCCGTAGATTAGGTGTGTCCATGGGAGGAAGTAAGTTCAGGACCCTCCTATGTCACCACTTTGAACTGGAATTTCAATATCATTTAGTTGGTTTTGGTATGCAGATACTGCTTAGAAATGTCTGGCTTCTCCTTAGAATGTGAATTCCATTAGGGCATGAGTCTGGCTTGTTCATGTTTCGAGCTCCAATCTCGGGCATGTAGTAGGTGCTCAATCAAAATTTTTTGAATAAATGAATACACTTTTCCATCTTTGAATACCCTTATTGAGAATAAGGATATTGTTTATTTATTCGTATCTCCAAGGACTCAAGGAATGTTTGTTTTTTGAACTTTTATTTTATTTATTCAACAATTCTTACTGAGCATCCGTTACGTGCCAGCCACCATGCTAGGTCCTGAGGGTCTGGCAGTGTGTAAAGCTGAGAACACTTGTCTCCGCAGACATGAGAGAGAGACAGTGAACAGTAATTAGCAAGTAAATTATTTGATGCTTTTTACTGGTGTTGAAATATCATTACTGTCCCTCTTTACTTCCTGTTTCTCAAGAACAAAGTGTTATAGCTTTTCTGTAACAAAATTTTAGAAGATGATGCAAGGCCTGCTGGGGAGACAACAAATTCACCGTTGCTCTGAGAGGAAACAGGGATACGTTGATCAGTAAATAGTAACTGAACCTTTGGAAAGGGGTAGGAAAGAGATAAGGACTAGAAAGGAAGAGTGGCAAAATATTGTCACCACAAGGCAGAGTTTCTTCACAGCTGAGCTGCCAGCTCTGTCAGCCCGCTGTCGATATGGCTGCTTGCACCATGCAGCTGTCCTTTCCAACCTTGAAGGCCCATCATGATGTTTACAGTGGACGATTTTGAGCAATTGACCCTGAACTAGCTGGTGCCAAGATATCTCCGCTTTCTACTCACAGCAGGAATAGTACATCTGCCTGTGTGCTGTCTCCTTCCATTTTAAGACACATAACAATGAAATCAGAGCAAGAAGTAAAGAGTTATCACATGTAAAAATGGTCTTGTGCCTTAAAAACTACATTTTTAAAAAAGATTTTATTTATTTATCTTTAGGAGGGAAGGGAGAGAGAAAGAGAGGGAGAGAAACATCAGTGTGTGGTTGCCTCTCACGTGGCCCCCACTGGGGACTTGGCCCACAACCCAGGGATGTGCCCTGGCTGGGAATCGAACTGGCAGCGCTTTGGTTCATAGGCCAACATAGGCCGACACTCAATCCACTGAGCTACACCAGCCAGGGCAAAAAACTACTTTTTTTTTGTAATTAAATGAATTATTTCATTTGATCCTTTCAAGACCACAGTGAATTAGGATGAGGATTCTAGTTAGAGGATTAATGTACCCCCAATTAACCCTTCTGTTGTCTCAGCATCCCATCCCTGGCTTAGCATTGCCCTGGATTTTTAAAATAGACTTAATTTTGTTTTAGAGCAGGTAGGCTCACAGCTAAAACGCGTGACATTTGCAGAGGTTTTTCATATTCCCCCGACCGCATACACACGTAGCCTCCCTGGCTCTCAGCGTCTCCCCCCGGAGTGGTGCGTTGGTTCCCGAGGGTGAACCTGCACTGGCACGTCGTTGTCTGCTAGTGCCCACACAGCTCACAGTAGGGTGTGCGTTTGTATGGGTGTTGACACACGTGTAGTAACATGTATCCCACATTGTGGTTTACTCTTGGTGTTATATATTCTATGCTTTTTGACACACAGATGATAACATGCATCTAACATGTGTCTAGCATTATTTCTATAGAATAGTTTCATGGACCTAAAAACCCTCTGTGCTTTGCCTATTCATCCCTCTGTCTTAGACTATTTTATTTTGTAATAAAGTGTTATTAGAATTTTATGTTAAAAATATTTTTAAATCTTCTTTCAAATCCTCACCCAAAACCATATTGATTTTTAGAGAAAGGGCAAGGGAGGGAGAAAGAGGAAGAGAAACATCAATGTGAGAGAGAAACATCGATTGGTTGCCTCTTGCACACGGCCCAACTAGGGACCTGAACCTGCAGCCTGGGTATGTGTCCTGACCGGGAATGAAGCCCGCACCCTTTCCATTTACAGGACAATGCTCCAACCAACAGAGCCACACCGGCCAGGGTTATAGTAAAAACATTTTTGAGAGAATTAGTTTACAGATTCATCTTTCAACATGACAAAACTACCTTCTTGTTTAAAAAATATTTCAAAAAATTATGTAAATTATTTTAGAAGCTCCTTTTGCTGTCAGTGGGTCCCAATTTTGATGATAAATTACATGGCCTCCATAGTTATAGTCTACGTTTTATGGGGAGAAAACCAAAGTGACTCTTCTCCCTGTGTGTGGCCACTCAGTTGTAGAGCAGGATTAAAGCCCAGACGCTCTGACTTCTGGTACTTTCTATGCCAAAAGCACACAGAGCTCACTGGCGAGGCAACTGAGATCTCACAGTTTATCACATCCTTACCTTTTTGAAAGTAGTTATGAAAATAGGATTGCTCCTATACTTCTAATTCAGACATGAGAAGATTCATGATGTAAGTAAATAAGTAAATGAACCCAGCAAGGAGCAGAACAGACTGCAAGAAGCCTGAGACATCACAGCTCCGGCAGGGCAAGAATACCTGCCACGAGGGTAAAATACTACAGAGGTCGAAGTTCGGAATTAAAAGGGGACTGTGCTTTTAGAGAAGATTCCATAAATTGTTTGATGTTTGATGGTATTTTGTGACTGAAATTAGAGTTTCATTTGCATATTTCTGGGACATGGTGCATCTGTTCTCCCTCAGAATGAGTCTGAGTTCTGAGCAAATGCATATTGAACTTGCCTAATACGATAATTAACCATTCTGTAGTATCAGCCACATATAATTTTTTAAAAAAGATTTAATTAATTTTTTAGAGAAGGTAAGGGAGGAAGAAAGGGAGAGAAACATCGATATGTGAGAGAAACATTGATTGGTTGCCTCTCACACACAACCCCAGCTGGGGACCTGGCCTGCAACCCAGGCATGTGCCCCGATTAGGAATTGAACCAGAAATGTTTTGGTTTGCAGGACGATGCCCAACCCACTGAGCCACACCAGGCAGGGCAGCCACACATAATTTTTAATGCAATGTTAACATCATGAAGATTGAAGTGATTACTGACTTTTCCATAGCAAGTCAGAAGGAAATAATTTCAAAAAGGTCTAGATGTTCATAAAGACTGATTAGTCCTCTTATATTCATTTTAAGATGTGGTTTTAAAAATATCTCCAGCTGTAAACACAGATAACTATCCCAAGTCAGACAGAAAAGAGCGATCACTCTTTTGCAAAATAGATTATGTGGGGTGGGAAAAGCGGCCAGCAGACCAGCACGTGTGAGGCAATGGTAACTAACACAGAATGGCATGTGGGCTTTATCCTCCACCCCCGGGAATTTTTAAGATGGGTTACATTAGATGCTATCTTACTGAAAGGGTGTTTACTTTAGGTGTCTTATTGTAAGTGACGTGAAGGTATAATTTTATTTGACTTCTGTATTTTTGTCAGGCCTCTCCATCCGGAGCGTGTGCTGGAAAGCAGACCGCCTTCTAGCGGGGACCCAGGACAGCGAGATATTTGAAGTGATCGTGCGAGAACGAGACAAGCCCATGCTGATCCTGCAAGGCCACTGTGAGGGGGAGCTCTGGGCTTTGGCCCTGCACCCCAAGAAGCCTCTGGCTGTGACAGGCAGCGACGACCGCTCTGTCAGGTGAGGCCCCAGCCGTGGCTGTCGTCACCTCACTGACTTCCTTGGAATAACAGGTTGATTTGGGCCAAATTTACTTGTTACTTAAGGATCAATCACAGGGCAGAATCACACAGTTTCCACCTGGAATATGAAGACACTTAGCTCTACAGCAGTTAAGTTCTTGGCATTTCATTATCTTTCTTTGGCTCCATCTTAAGTCATGGAAAGGAAATGTCCTTGGAAGTGAAAATACTGCTGGTGAGATGGGCTTCCAGTCCTGAGAGCTAAGCACACTCCTCTGTGGTAACAGCACATCTCCCCGCTTACCTTCGGCCCGGGCACGGGCTGCATGGCGGTTTCACAGTTGAGTCCAGACACTCGTCATCACCATTAGAACTTACATTCTGGTTTGCAAAGTTGTCTTCGGCACATGAGTACATAATTATTTCTTTATAAATTCTCAGATGAATTTTAACATTGTCCTCAAATCAAAGGGAAGTGCTGGTGCCTGAGAAAATACACAGTTTTATTAGGGTCTGAAATGTTCTTGCAATGGATCACATGTTAGGCTTTGAGAGCATGACAGTGCATAAAAGGAGCAATGTGAGTATGCTTCCAGTACTCTTGTGACTGTCAGAGCACTGACCATGTGATTTGAAAGTGTGAGATGAAGACTGTTACACTGATTTCAGCGGTTTTGTATTTATTATTAAGCTTTAAATGTGCTTCACAACAAACAGGCCGGAAAAAGACTGAGCAGTCGGGAGAGGAAGAGACTGATTCATCGATCCACTGAGTACTGCCTCTGGATTTTAATAGTTAAAATAGAACATTGTTAACTACACTAAAGGTTCCTGCTTCCCCCTTGCCCTTATATCTCATCAAAATGCAATTGGTATACTTCTCAGTAAAGTATAATCTCAAAATAAATCCACTCTTGAGTCTGTACCAAGCACCAAGTCTCATCAATCTAAAGATCTGTGAAGACGGCTCCAGTTGTCTCCTCATGTGGCAGAAATGCGTATTTGGCTTATACTTGTCTTTACTCACTTTTTCCGCTTTTCTTTCTTTTCTTTCCATTACACTGAGCTTTCCCCCAACAGCCAAAACAATGCCACTGAGTTGTTCAAACACCCAAGAAAATCAATTCATACCCATCCAGATGGGAATGACTTCAAGAACGTCTTTGGCTTTTGTATTTTGATAACTGTAAAGTCTCAGAATTGGAAACTTCCCCAAGGAGCCCTGATGACCAGAATTTGTCTTTTTCTCAACCATTAATTGGGCTAACATTTTTAATGTAATTGTACACTGAATATGGAAATTTTAAAGGGTATAAGTCATAATTTCTTGAGAAAGATTGGCTGAGTGACTTTATAGGGAGAGGACAGTTTACTGAGGGGTGATGGTAAAGGAAAGCTTACATTGCTGAAAATAGTACATGGCTAAAAACAGCATGAGATTATGAATAATGGACGAGGTATTGGAAGAATAATATAAGCTTTAGATTGAACAGTGCGAGCTGCCTAAGGGATCAGTAAGCCATTCACTCTGCAACTCTGCATTGTAAGGAGTTGGCCCCATCCTTCCTGATGTCAGAATGCATTAGAGAAACTCAACCGCATGTGACTTACTCTTGGCGCTATGGCAGAACTCTAGATTGTTGGTCTGCCTAGCAGGTACTGTTGTGTGTTAAGAGAAGACTGTCTGCAAAGTACTAAAAGATAGAAGTCAGATACCGCAATGGCAGCTCACATGTAAACCCTCATTTATAGCTTCAAAAATTTAGTTCATGTTTACTCAGGTTGAGGTGCCTGGAATAGTTGTTCCCGGAGCTGCTGAAAACTGTTAGATGCACTTGACCCTGGACTCACATTTCTCTAGCAGTAGCTGTGCTTCTCAGCCAGGGGCACTGTGGGATATCTGCCCCAACCCTGAGTGGGCCTATCAGCAGTGGGGTGTCCAGGGAGCTTATGAGGAAAGACGGCATATGACTGTAGACAGTTGACTTTGGAACCGTCTTGGGCAGGGGTGTCATTGGCTCTTCTCCATCTCTGCTGTTTTCTTTCTAGGGAGGCCGACAGATGGAATGTGAATTTCAATCTATATGTGTTTTCATAATATACTTACTAGAAGGGTACTCATATTTAAAAACTAACAATAATAGCATCTAGGAGTGCTTCTTACCCTATAAGAGTTATTAATAACCATTGTTATAAGTAAAGGGTAATTTTTAACCTCCAAAGAGAAAAGTGAGATTTCTTATAAAGGTAGTGTTTAAAGTTACCTTTCTCTATGAATATCAAAACCTTTGGAAGTGTTATCTTATTTTATATTTCTTGCTGGGTATTTCTAATGGGGGAAATGACCAAGACGGACCAAACATTGTCTCATGCTGGGAGGAAGGACACAGCATCCTTTCTTGTTGTTATCACACTGTGGTGAGCAGGCCTTCCTGCCTTGGGCTGCCTGATGGTGATGAGTGGTGGTTTGTTTTTCTTTCTCACTGTGTCCTTGTGCTCAGGCTGTGGAGCCTGGCTGACCACGCCTTGATTGCCCGCTGCAACATGGAAGAAGCTGTTCGCAGCGTGGCTTTCAGCCCCGATGGATCGCAGCTGGCTCTGGGCATGAAGGACGGCTCTTTCATTGTTCTCCGAGTCAGGCATGTATCCTGGTATTGAAAATGGTATTAAAAATGCTCTGTTGTAAAAGATGAACAAACAAAATAGAAACAGACTCATAGATACAGAGATCAGACTGACACTGCCAGATGTGAGGGTCTTGGGGGGCTGGGTGAAAAAGGAGAAGGGATTAAGAAGTACAGATTGATAGTTACAAAATAGTCACAGGGATGTAAAGTACAGCATAGGGAATATAGTCAGTAATATTGTAATAACTGTGTACAGTGTCAGGTGGGTGCTGGAAATGTGGGGGGAACATGATTGTCTGACCTGATACTATGCTGTACACCTGACGCTAATACAAAATAATACTGAATGTAAACCGTAACTGAAGCCCAGGGCAGTGTGACTCGGTTAGAGCATTGTTTTGTACAACAGAAGGTTGCGGATTTGATCCCTGGTCAGGACACATACCGAGGTTGCAGGTTCCATCTTTGGTGAGGGCACATGTGAGAGGCAACCAGTCAATGTTTCCCTCCCTCCCTAAGCTCAATAAATATATTTTAAAAATTAAAAAAATAATTGAAAAATAAAATTTAAAAAGAAGTAAAAAAAATGATTTTCCATTAGAATTAATGTTCTTCTGGTCATAATGTATGGCAAGACCCTAGGAAAAACGCACTTACTCTTTCAAATAGTAACACTACACATTCACCATCCCCTGTCCATCATGACAAATTCCTAATGCTCCGAAAACCCAAACTTCTTCGGTGACTTCTTTGCCAGCACAGCCTGCCCCAGTGGACTGATGTGAGACTGGATATAGTTGATTAATCTCTTAGGCAGGAACAATCATGTATCATGTGATTTGCTGCAAAAATATTAATGTGTTTAATACAGGGTGCTGCCCCAGCCCCTACTGGTGATATTACATAACCTAATGTATGTGAACCTTTAAAAAAATCTAATGAATAATGAATTCCCAAGCTAATCTGGTCCCAAGGGCTTTAGATAAGGGATTCTGTGCTTGCAGAAAACCAAGAAAAGAGGAAGAAAGGATATAGCAGCCTCCAACAGCACCAGATTTTTAGAGGTGAACTTGAGTAAAAGATTTCTTCCACCCACAATTGACAGTAAAATAGAACATTTCATACTTTTTAATGTCCTATGCAATTTCTAAAGATAAAAATTATGATCCATCCTTATAATTCCTCTGAACTCATTAGATGTTCTTTTGGCTCATCCATTTTGTGATTACAGAAAGGAAATGCAGCCAGAAATTAGATATGGCAGGTTTTGCCCAGAGCAAATTCTGTATAGCTTTGAAAAATGCTTTTGGCACAGTTTATTACACTGGATTCTCATTACCAGCCACACATAACTTATTACCAAATTGGTGGGCAAGATTTTCTTTGTTTGCAAAGTGATGGGTGGAAAGATGGCTGATGACCAGATTTTCTTTTCTTTTTAATGGATTTTCCAAGCCAAAAAGAAAAAATGCCCTCACACCTATTTTATAACATTGTAGTAAACTGTTGTGCTATTAACAAATGATAGCAGGTGTGAAGAATTATGTGGAGCAAATATTTGGTATTATTTATGCATTCAGTTTGTTTTGGAGTTGATGAAGGCATCTTTACTAGCTCAGGGGACCTGTCAATCATCATTTTGTCTCATAGTTGTAGAATAACCCTCAGTGAGCTTTCAAATGAAGGCAGAAATTCTTACCAGAATCTGACCAGAAAGGGTATAGGATATTCTGGTGATTTGATGTATGCATTATTGACCTTTCATAGTGAAAGTTAAATAATCCCATAACAATTTATCATGAAAAAAAGTAATTTTCCTCTTCTGGTTTTTGGACTTGCTCTTCTTACAGCAGTAAGTGGTAGGCAGTTTTTTTTGTCCTTAAAGTGTAAAAAGGTTTATAGTAACCTTGATATAGCTATTTTTCCATGACATATTTTAAAACAATTTTATAAACCCCAATTTTTTAACAAAAAAATTTTAGAAAAATAATATATAATTGAACATGAAAGCAAATATGCATTTCATTAAAATTTTTTGGTTTTTACTTTGGGAGCCCAAAGCATTATTTTAAATAGTATGAATTTTTCCTAAATTGGTCATAAACTTTAAATATTATATATTGCTGTATACAATGCACACCCATGTTTTTGGCCCAAACTTTCAGGAACAAAAATCTCTCGCTTTAATTTTTTAATTCAATTATTTATTTATATTTAGAAACAAAACTATTATTGTATTCCAGGATATTATTTTGCATACAGATATTGTTATTGCTTTCTAGAGTTGCAATTTTAGCACATAAATATGAATAAAAGTATTAAAAACATTTATATAGGGCCCTGGCTAGTGTGGCTCAGTGGATTGAGCACCAGCCTGCCAAACAAAGGGTTACGGGTTGGATTCCCAGTTAGGGCACATGCCTGGGTTGCAAACTGGGTCCCTGGTAGGGGGTGTACGAGAGGCAACCACACACTGATGTTTCTCTCCCTCTCTTTCTCCTTCCCTTCCCCTCTCTCTAAAAATAAATAAATAAAATCTGAAAAAAACACATTTATATAGGGAGGGGAAGGGGATAATGGGGAAAAGAAGGAAAAGGGTCATCAAAGAACATGTATGAAAGACCCGTGGACAAAGCCAAAGAAGGGAAGGATTGATGGTGGGAGGTCAGGGTGGGTGGGTCAGGGGAGGGAGGTGGGGGGGAAATGAAGACAACTATACTTGAACAGCAACAACAAAAAAGAAAAAATTATATAGATACTGGATTAGCATTACCCCTGTATAATGCGCATCCTTATTTTTTTCCTCAAAAATTTAGGCAAAAATGTGCGTATTATACAGACAAAATATGGGAATATTTTATATTTAAAGTTAATTCTCTAATCCCCACAAGTATTTTCTCCCTCTCAAAACAATTTTTTCTCTGGTACATATACTTTCATACATGACTTGGGGTTTCTATTTCTAGATTTGCTGCTTATCACTTTGCTTTTTGTTCTATAGAGATATGACAGAAGTGGTTCATATCAAAGACCGAAAAGAAGTCATTCATGAAATGAAATTTTCTCCAGACGGCTCTTATCTCGCGGTGGGATCTAATGATGGCCCCGTAGACATCTACGCAGTCGCCCAGAGGTATAAGAAAATTGGAGAATGCAACAAGTCCCTTAGCTTCATCACGCACATCGACTGGTCTCTGGATAGCAAATACTTGCAGACGAATGATGGTGCAGGAGAACGACTTTTCTACAAAATGCCGTGTAAGTTATGCAGGCATCAGATGTTTGGGAAGAGCAAAACTTTGAACCACATGAGGAAAAGATGAGAATGTTGTTATGACCTCAGGGCAAGGAATATTTTCTGAAACAAGACCTTCAAATCACAGACTCTCAAATAAGAGGTTAATGAATTGAAACACATTAAAATAAAAAATTACTGCACCATAAGAGAGACCTTGAATATAATGAAAAGGCAAGGCATCAACTGGGTATAAATACTTGCAGCCATTATAATGAAAAAGGATATATACAAAGAATGCTCAAAGATAAGAAAAAGGAAAAAATACTAAAAATATTAAAGATTTGAGACTCACATTTTTCATTTACTGTGATTGCTTTAGTATCAAATCTGTGTTCTTTATAAGTGGAAGCGCATAGTAATTGATTATTTGGTGAAATAATACTAATTGGAATTTTATAAATACAATTTTTATTTGTAACCCCCTCACTGTAACTTTTTAAGAGATTCATCTGACTTATCTAACACTCATCAGTAACATTCAGTTTATGATACTAAACTGTCATAAATAAAAGACAAATTTCTGTATTATAATCTTTATGATTTATTAATGTAAGAGGAAAACTTTAATATTTAACATGAATCTTGACCTCAAATAAGTTTATCTGTAATTTTTGAAATTAATTGAAAAATTAATCTTAACATAAAATAATGTGTAACATATAACTTTAACTTTTTAAAATCTCTGCCCTATTTGATTTGTTAATGCACCATTACTAGGTGCAAATTTCTTTGTGTCTACTTTTTTTGCTTGATATTATTTCATATATCTTTCCCATATGTAAAAAATATGGAACACATTTTGCCATTTACAATAACAAAATGACATCCTGCAGAGTGGTGACATAATAATGTGCTTTCTCATTCTCCTGTTATTGAACATATGGGCTTATTTCTACTTTCTTTGCTGGTGTAGACAGTGCAGCTGCACATATCTTTGTACAGGTCAGATTTGCTCTTCTGAGCTCCTTGCCCTGTGTTCTCCAAAGCAGGAACAGTGGATCAAAGACTGTGATCCAACCATAAACTCTCTGATTCTGTGAATTTTGTGAATGAATTTTATGTAACACTGGTAGAGTTCAGGACATCTGGGTGCCAATTTGATAATGCACCAGTAATATATAAGAGCATCATTATCACAGATTCTTTGTTTGAAGATAATTTCTTTACTTTGAGGGGGAGAATATAAGGTAATACACTTTGTTTTAACATAGTATATGGCTAAGCATTTCCCCAAGCATTTCTTTCTCTGTTCCCTGGAGACACCCACCACCAGCGGCTGCTGGAGCCTGGGTGTCCTGCTGTACATGAAAGAACATTCCTAACACAATCATCAGTGCTATTTTCCCCAACGAACTACATTTGTTTTATCAAAATTTGGTGTATTCTAATCTAGCACTTTTAAATTTAAATAATGAAATATATTCATTTTTTCCACCAATTTATTGAGCCTGAATTTTTTTAAAAATTGTTTCTGCAGTTCCTGAAATTATGAAAAGTATAAGCGTAAACTTTTACAAAATCTGGCAAAATCAGGTGAATAAATAGGATAAAAGTCATTTCATAACTATATGAAACATAATATCATGTGTAGTTAATTAAGCTCAAGTGAATATTAATAGTTTGAGTTATTCCATTTGGTACAATGATACTTTTCTTTTTCTTCTCCTTATGTCTGAGTTTTGAGTATGTACTTCCCTTAAACCTTGCTGGTAAATAAAAATCATTTAGGTAAAGACATGGAATCTGTAGTTTCCTTGTTTTATAGAAGTTTTTTTAACAAAGGTTTCAGGCCTTAATAAGAAAAGTAAATACAGCAAATTAGAATATGCCTTTTATTAACAGTGTGTTAATGTTTATTGATTATTTTCAGCTGGGAAGCCTTCAACAAGTAAAGAAGAAATCAAAGGCATCCCCTGGGCCTCCTGGACCTGTGTGAAAGGCCCAGAAGTGAGTGGAATTTGGCCAAAATACACCGATATCAATGACATCAACTCAGTGGATGCGAATTACAACAGCTCAGTGCTGGTGTCTGGAGATGATTTTGGGCTGGTTAAATTGTTTAAGTTTCCTTGTCTCAAAAAAGGTAAGGCCCCAAAGAGATGTCTCATTTAGACTTATCTCAGCATGCATATGCAGTATAACTAAGGCTTATTTTCTTGGTGTCTATTCCTGCACGCTATTAATTTTATCTTTGTGTTTCTATTGCTCTCGAACACTTTTAAATAGAATGTGTTCTCGATGTATATTTTTGACATTCTAAAATACGGGATTTTGCAAATTTAAGTCAGAATTTGTTAACAGAGTTTATACTCACCATTTTGTGATTCATAAGCCTCATGTTCCACATTTTAAACAAGTCCTATTTTATTTATATTGATGTAATTTAATATATAAATTACATAATTTATATATTACATCAAAATATTATAATTAAAATTTTTATGCTTCATAGCTGATTGTGATTATACATGGAAAAGCAAAACAAATCTTTTTAGCCACATTTAAAATAGAATCAGAAAGAGGTTGCTTTTTCAGATAGTACAGTCGATGGACCCCTTGTCATAGCGCTGATTTTGCAAACCAGATTTATATAAGTGGTACATTTTTGAGAGACAAGTTTGCTTCTAAACAACCATCTCTGCCTTTACATTTTGTTTTGTTTCTTTTATTGTTAAAATTGTGTTACATCAATTTTTGTGGCACTTTCAGGCTTTGCAGAATGTAACTGAATTAACCAATTGTTATGACCTCATCTTCTTTCTTTGCAAGTTTAGGCAAAGCCCATACACAGGCTTTCAGAGAGTCCCGGAGTTCGCCCTAAAAATCTGATCTCAGGAAAGTAATCAGTAGGGACATGCTGCTGCCTGAAAACTCATTCACTTGAGCGATTTTTAGATTAAGCAAGGAAACAGGGATTGAAAATGTAATCAGAAAGTCATTTTGAGCTAAGTGGTAGTTTTGAAGCAATGGCAGTTACAGTACAAAATTGAACAGAAAATACACAGCAAAACCATCATCCCTTACACTTAACAAAAGGGCCATCAGTTTGCAAATACTTGCATGAAATTACCTCGCTGTGCCAAATTCAAACTCTCTCTGCCTGATGGATCTTTTGAGTATGAGAGCACATGTTGTTAGATTGAGTAATGTACTTACGGAAGGTGAGTTGGGCGACCAGAAGCCATCTGGGGATTCAGAGGAAACATCAGTGGAGTCAGAAGCAACACTATAGCTCACAACTGTTAGGACTTGGGAATGAAGTTAACTCAGTGAGAGCTGGTCTCTCCTTTGCATCACCAAACCTTGTAGGGTGAACTTGGGTCTGGACAACAGCAATGAAAAGGTAGATCTTGGGTTAGGTAATTAGAATAGGAGGGTTGGGGGAGGTGGGAGAAGGTTGTGAATAACGCCGTCTGTCAAAGTGAGACACTTTGTGTGTAGAACAGCCCTGAGGATGAAGGCACACAGGGAAGTCTGGATGAATGAGGAGAGGTGGACAGCCAGTGACAACAATGGTGAGAGTAATAAAATCCACCCCGGGGATCTGCAGGAGTTTCCATGTCCTCATAGCAAATCGACTTGTTCTACTCTTCCTGACTTGTGGTGGTTTATAAATCTTCAATTTGCCTCAGGGACATTCAGGCTTTTGTGGCCTTTTTATGCTAAAACTGTTGCCAGGCGTGTTTGTACAAGACTTGTTGGTGGAAATAATAAGTTGGTGGAGCCTGTCTCCCTGTCACCTCGGGCACCAGTGACAACGTTCACTTTTGAACCTGTGAACAGCCAGACAGGAGCAGAGGCTGATGGTCGTGAGAAGGTGTGCAGACGGCACAGACAGGATTGTTTCTGTCATGCAGCGCAGGCACAGGTGGGCCAGTGTGGTGAGAGCATGATGAGTGAGGGGAGAGTGGTGTGCTGGGAGCCCATGCTCTTCAGGGCCTTGTCACCTCTGTTTGAGACTTGGATCTTAGTCCAAGTGCAATGGAAAACTATTGAGTGTTTAAAATGGAGGCATCATGTGACCAATTTAAGTTTTTAAAAGCCAACTTTGATATTGCGTGGGATAGATTAGGGTAGAGGAGGCTTTGAGTGGGAAGGTTATTGTGAGATTCCAGGTGAGAGATGATGTAACCTGGACAAGGTGTTAGGAACAGGTGCAAAGAGAGGTGGCTGAGACTAGGAAACAGTATCAAGGTTTCTTGCTAAGGGTCTTGCTGATGGGTTGGATGTGGGGGTGGAAGGAAAGAAAGGAACCGAGTGTGACCCCTAAGTTTTGGGCTGGAGCAGTGGTGTGGATAGTGGCACCATTTATAGAGATGAGAGAATGAGAAAGGGAAAGGGTTTGCCTTTCTCATTTTCCGTATGTCGTTTGGGGGTATTAGAGTAGGTGAGGAAGGGGAGTTCATCAGTCTGTTTTGTCCATGATAAGTTCAAGGCAGGTATTAGACACCCAAGTAGATATGGTCCATAAGCTGTCAGCACTCCAGGGAAGTCCAAGGCTGGAGATGAACATTTGACAGTTGTGAGTATGTCAACAGTATTTAAAACCATAGGAGAAAGGTCAGCAGAGTGGAGATAAGGGCTGAGGCCTGAGCATTCCTGGTGGTTTGGAGGAAAAAGAGAGGCCTTGTAAAGTCACTCAGTGTTCCAAGAAAGCCTTGGAAGAGATGGACATGGCCTTCATTTGTTCAATAAATATGTGTTAAGTGCTATTTTAGAGGCTGGAGGTACATCAGTGAATAAAATCAGCACAAATCCATGCCCTCACTGAGCTTTTGTTCTTCTCAGGGGACAGTTAACAAATAAAATATGAACATGTCTGATGGTGAGACGTGCTATGAAGAAAAAAAAAGCAAGCAGTGGGATTAGAGTACTCAAGTCGGGCTGCATAATGTTGCTACTTTAAATATTTTTTAAAAATTTATTGATTGAGAGAGAGACATAGAGACATCAATTTGTTTTTCTACTTATTTATGCATTCATTAGTTGTTTCTTGTTTGTGCCTTGACTAGGGATTGAATCTGCAAACTTGGCATATCGGGACAACACTCGAATCAACTGAGCTACCCAGTCAGGGTCTAGTGTTGCTATTCTAAATAGGGGTAATCAACAAAGTCACTGATATGGTTCCATCTGGCTAGAAACCTGAAGGAGGCGAGGGGACCAGCCATTCAAGTTTTCAGGGAAAGAGCATCCCAGACAGGGAACAGAAGTGCAAAGGCTTAAAGACAGAAGAGTGCCTGGCATGCCTAAAAAATGGCAAAGAGGCCAGTGTGCCTGGAGAGGGTAGAGAGGGAGAGAGAGAAAGAAAGAGAAAAAAAAGACAGAAAGAACAGGAAAAAAGATCAGAGAGAGACCTAAATATGAGTGACACCAGTGCCTTTGCAGGTTTTGGTTCCAGCCTACCAAGTGTATATCCGTTACCTGTTGCTGCATAACAGACTCCTCTCCCCACCAAATTCAACAGCTTAAATCAACCAACATTTATCAACTCACAGTTTCTGGGGGTCAGGGATTGAGGAGCAGCTTAGCTGCGTGATTCTAGCTCGAGGCCTGTCATGAGGCCTCACAACCAAAGGCTAGACTGAGGCGGGGATCCACTTCCAAGACGGCTCACCCACATGGCTGTTGGCTGGAGGCCTCGGTTCCTTGTCACGTGAGCCTCTCTATGGGGTGCTTGGATGGCCTTATTAACACATGATATTGAGAGACCCAAGAAAGAGCCAGGAGGAGTCTGCAGTGCTTTTTGTTATGTGACCTCCTGTTGGTTGTCACAAATCTTTGCTTGTGCCATTGTCTGTTCATATGGATTTATATTAAAGAATTTGTGGACATATTTATTTTTTCTCAATTCTTTGAGATATAATTAACAAATGATGTTGCGTGTTTAAAGTGTACAGTGATTTCCTACACAAATGTATTGTGAAATGGTTACTGCTTTAAGGGAAGTTAACCCATCTATCACTGTACTTAGTTACCTTGTCTTTGTATGTATGGCAAGAGCATTTAAGATCTACTCTCTCAGCAACTGCCAAGTATACAATACAATGTTGTTAACTATAGTCCCAATGCTGGGCATTGGATTCCCGAAATTTATTCATTTTATAACTGAAAGGGTACCCTTTGACCAAGGTCTCCCCATTTCTCCCACCTCCAAGCCTCTAGTTAACTACAAACCTACTGTTTCTATGAGTTTGGCTTTTGCTTTTTTAATTGTGGGCATATTTTTGAACCACTGCAAAGAGATAGGTTAAATGATCTCTGAGGAGGGCATAAAGGTCAGAGGAGCAAAGGATAGCCCAACAAGAGCTATAGAGATAAGGAAATAATAGACTTTGCTTCCTAATTATTGAATTATCATCAGCCAGCATTTCCAACTGAGCTTAGTTGGAATCTGTTTGATGTTATGAAATTACCAAAACTGGTTTAGGCAACTCTTTGAAATAGGCCAGGTTGCTTTTGAGCTCCAAAGCCTTCCTGTCCCTCTATGGCAGCATCCCCCTACACTTTTTTTGGAGGCCCTAATATAATAGGACCTCACCTGGTTAGAACCTGCTCTCAGGAAAGGGACATGTAGCCATCATTTTCACCTTCATTTAAATCTAAATCCTTACCTCTCTAGTGGGTATTTACTTATTATTTTTTATTTTTTTAAAGATTTTATTTATTTAGTTTTAGAGTGAGGGGAACGGGGGGAGAAAGAGAGGGAGAGAAACATCAGTGTGTGGTTGCCTCTCATGTGCCCCTAACTGGGGATCTGCCCCACCACCCAGGGATGTGCCCTGGCTGGGAATCAAACCGGTGACCCTTTGGTTCGCAGACCAGCACTCAATCCACTGAACCAGACCAGCTGGGGCTCTAGTGGGTATTTAATATTTAAATGTGATACTTGGAACAGATGGCCTTTTCGCCCAAAGAGGGACTGTAAAAGGTAGAAGTATTTCTGAAGAAGAGATGGGTGCTTGTTGGCCCCCTGAAATCTCCCATAGTCTTCGGAGTATCCAGTCTCCACTGGACAAGGTGGACCCTCTTGTTTCCATGGGTGCCTTTATGCTGTTGGCTACTGACAATGCCCTGGAGACTACTGCAGTAGCTCAACCACAGGTATAAATTCAAATTAGTTCTTCTATTGAATTCCCTACATAGGGATGATGTTTACTGAGTAAAGCAATCAGTTTCAGAGAAAAAAATGTCATTCTTCCAAATGTACATTTACATGACCCCAAACAGTAATTTGACTATTTCCAACAATTATTTTCTGTTTCCCATTTGTGAGGACTGCCCATTTTATCTAGTATTTAAATAAGAATGTATGAGATATTCATTCTTTAGCATTTATTTTCAGAATCATGAAGCAGTAGGCATTATTTGGAATAGGTTTAGATGTGTCTTCAGCCAGAGGGCTTAAGACCCATTTTTAAAGATTTTATTTATTTACTCATTTACTTTTAGAAAGAGGGGAAGGGAGGGAGAGAGAGACGAGAGAAACATGAATGTGAGAGAGAAACATTGATTGGTTACCTCCTGTACAGGACCCGGCTGGGGACTGAACCCACAACCCAGGCATGTGCCCTGACCAGGAATCGAACCAGTGGCTTTTCACTTTGTCGGATGATTCCCAACCAGTTGAGCCACATGCATCAGGGCTTGAGACTCATTTGTAGCTTAATCCATATTGGGATAATTGTGATATTTTTTGGAGCATTTGCTTGTTTGTTATGATGTGTAATACTGTAGATTATTTTGTAATATATTTAAAGATTTTTCTCCTCAACATGAATAACAATGTAATTTTCTAAGCAATAAATTTTATTTTTTGTGTAACTAATCTTAAAAAAAATATCTTCAGGAGCCAAATTTAGAAAGTATGTGGGCCACTCCGCACACGTGACGAACGTCCGCTGGTCTCATGACTTCCAGTGGGTGGTGAGCACCGGAGGGGCCGACCACTCCGTGTTCCAGTGGAGGTTTATTCCAGAAGGTGTCAGCAACGGCCTGCTGGAAACCGCACCCCAGGGTAAAGCCAGCAGCAATTTTTCCTACATCTGTTTATTTTTCAATGAAAGTTTCAAAGAATGTTCTGACATCTCTTCTGGAGGTAAAGAGTTAAAGCAATTTTGAAAAAGTCATTCCTATAGTACATTTTCAAGTTAAAAAAAAAAAGAACAGGAAAAGCTTTGAAGATGAATATGGGTCCATTAGTTAATTTCCTTCGAAGGATCTTGCTTATACCAAATGCAAGTCGAAAGTCTAAGGTTTACATGAATTAACTGCTGAAGATAACATGAATGCATACATTTCAGCCTCCTTAGAATGATTGTGATGGGCGGACAGTCTGCTCGGTCAGGCTGTGGGGTGACAGGGTAACCTTTCAAGTAGAAGTTGCCTCCAGAATGGGTTTCAAAGAATGGTCCACAATGTGGGCCAATGTATTCCAGTTCAATGGATATGTAGTCTTTTTATTTATTGGGATATCAGCAGGAATGATCAGGTAATAAAATGAAAATCTAAGTGAGGAAAGGTTTTTATTGGGAGGTGTTCTGCAGCATCCTTGACCATGGCAATTACTGTCACTAGGTGGGCATGTTAACAGGCTAGAGAAGGTCTCCATTGAAATAAGTGGTTGAATTTTCTTTTGTACCAAGCCTGTCCTTGGTAAAACCTGCCTTTTCCCCCCTTTCCAAGACAAGATTTAAAACTCAAAGATCTGTGATGTAATAGAATTGTGGAAATGGTTGTTGGGGCGGGATATTGTTCTAGTGCGTCAGTGCCCCTGAAGGGGAGAAGGGTGTGCTGAACTTAACCAAATGATAAAAGAAAAAAAAATAGATGTTTTAAGGATTTACTTTGAATGATAACTGGGGTGGTTATTTTTATTTACTTTGAAGGACAGAAAAAAGGAAATATTAAAAATAAAATTTTTAGCTCTTTAGAGTCTCAGAATGTTTGCTCGATTCTTGTGGGTTGTGTTTCTACAGAAGGAGGCACTGATTCCTACAGTGAAGAATCTGATTCAGATTTATCCGACGTGCCTGAGTTGGACTCTGATATTGAACAAGAAACTCAAATCAATTATGATCGCCAGGTCAGTAAGCAGACGGCCTCAGAACAAAGGTCTCATAATGCAGAATCTCACTGGATTTGGACACTGACCAAAAATGGCCAGTACTTAGGCAAAACAGAATCAGGACAAGAATAAGGACAATTGCATACTTTCTTGTCTTTAAATACAGGTTAAAAATACGGAGCTTACCTAATCATATTCTTTAAAATATTTTTAAGTGGAAAGGAGTAGCATGGTTTCAAAACTGAATGACATTTGGGATTTTTTGCCTCCCTAGCACCTAAAACTTTAAGATATTTTTTGGAGAAAAAAATGTGCATGTAAGCTACTAGATTTTATATTCTCTTAGAAGATCATTACATCATGTATTTTCTTTACAGAATAGGTCATCCTGGAGCCAATGTTGTTTCTTAACTTATGGAGACCATTATGATTAAAGTAAAAGCCCAAATATAATGCACATTCTCTCTCTAGTCAGAAATTATCTCTAATATAAAAGTTGGGCAATTATATCCAAATTGGGTCCTAATATTTTGAAAGTAGACATTTTATTTGACATTAAACAGATCAATCCTTAGGGGAATCTGAAGACACATCACCTTGTATCACAGTAACTAGAGGGATTCTGTTTTCTTCCTTGTCATTTAACAAAGGTGCATGAAGCAGATCCTGTACACAAACGTTGAGTAAATTTCCAGCTTCAGACACAGCAGTTGTCAGTATTGCCCGTGGAGACCTGCTATGTAGGCCTGTGACAGCTGCCACACATTGAGTGTCTCCATGGGGCCAGATCCTGTGATTTACATACACCAAATTCAACCCCATGATAACCCTGGGAGGGTAACTAATTTGCCTACTTCCTCATCAGCTGTCTAAGAATGCAGATCTGGGCTTCTCTCCAAAGCACACATTTCAACTGCTGGGCTTTGCTTCCATACAGGCACTGAATTTGCTGATTTTCAGATATTTTTCTCAGCCCATAAATATCACTCACTGATTCAGTGTTTGAAAAATTTTATCAGTAAAAATGCCATTCAACTGATGATGCGTTGGTTGAACTACAAGACTACATCAGTTTGTGTATTGGTGCAATGCGTTATGCAATAAAACTACTAAAGATAAGGCTTTGAAAAGATATTATTAAGGTGGAAATACCACACAAACACTATACAATATTGTGCCTTGATATCAGGGGGAAATGGAATTTAAGCAAAATGAACATAAGATCTGGGAGGAAAGAAATGTTTTTCTTTGGTTGGGAAGTTTGTATTTAAGAAAATGATGCTAGTAAAAGAATGCAAAGTCATAACTGTATTGAAACCTGTGCCTGGGGTTTATATATTCTCCCTGACATCTCGTTTTCCAAAGCTTTCACCTATGTTATTCGATTTACATTCACAATTTTCCTGAGGTATCCTTCAGCAGGGATTTTTATTCTCTCCACCAGGTAGGGATTTGAGGCCCACAGAGGTTGTGACTGTTCAAATAAGCAGTAGAAATTCCAAGACTAGAATTCAGTGCTCTAAAGCAGTTGGTGAGCTGACAAACACATCATGAATTGAGATGAATAGTTATCTTTAGATTTTAAAAGCTTAGTTCATTGTACCTGTAATAGAACAGTTTTGAGATATCTTCTGACCTCCTTTTTCAAAAGAGGTTTTCAGTCAAATGCTAAGCAGGGACTTTTTAAATAATATTTCATATTTTTAGTAATGTGGTTCATCAAATGAACAGTTTTATGAAGATGAGAAATTATTACTAGATTATATTTAATTTTCAATGTGCTAAATTGATATCACTTGGTAGTAGGGCTTAAGTACATGGTAGATGGAAGATTGATTTTTGTACCTTTAATTTTAACGTGTAGGAAGTGTTCTCTCAGTCAGCACCATATTTTAGGTCCTGAGTTAGACTGGGACCTTTTCGCCCTACAGCTCAGAGTGTGACTGTCAAGTTGCATGAGGCCATGAGAAGAAAATAATTCCAAATGTGGACACTTGAGGTCCACCTTTTGCAAATGTCAGAATCATCAAGAGATTATTTTTGCTTTAAAAGAAAAATAATTTTATTTCTATTTTATTGATACCTTTGGTAATTTATTATTTACTAGAAAACTAATGCCATATTTTGGGATATAAATTACTTACAAAACATAATAGCAAATTAAGAAAAAAAGAATTATTTTAACCCCCAATAATTTAAAAGATACCTTTGGTTAGTTTTGTTCTTTAGAAGAGAGTAAAATTTGACCTCAGGTCTGGTGTTCTAAATTTTATCTTTTTGAAGAACCAACTTTTAGTTTTGTTAATCTTTTCTATTGTGTTTTTGGTCTCTATTTCATTTACTTCTGTTCTAGTCTTTATTATTTCCTTTCCTCTACTAATTTTGAGCTTAGTTTATTCTTCTTTTTCTAGTTCCTTAAGGTATAATGTTAGGTTGTTTATTTGAGATCTTTTCCTTGTTTTAATGTATACATTTATGTCTACAAACTTTCTTTCCTTTTAGAACCAATTTTCCAATATCTCATAAGTTTTGGAGTGTTGTTTCAATTTTTGTCTCAGGATATTTTTTATTTCCCTTTTGATTTCTTCTCTGATCCCTTGGTTGTTCGAATGTGTTGTTTAATTTCCACCTATGTGTTAT
This sequence comes from Trachops cirrhosus, assembly GCA_028533065.1. Classification (NCBI taxonomy): domain Eukaryota; kingdom Metazoa; phylum Chordata; class Mammalia; order Chiroptera; family Phyllostomidae; genus Trachops; species Trachops cirrhosus. Next base: position 114,950,092 of record CM052543.1, on the reverse strand, counting down.
TTCCCAGCTTTCATACCATAATGGTTGGAAAAGATACCTGATATAATTTTGACTTGAATTTGTTGAGACTGGTTTTGTTCTCTGACATATGAACTATCCTGGAAAATGTTTCATGTGCACTTGAGAAGACATGTATTCTGCGGCTGTTGTATGGAATGTTCTATATAAGAGGGGACCAAAAAACCCAGAATTTATTTGTAAAAAATTGTGTATTTATTCTTACATGTTTAAACTTCAGTCACCTTCAAAGTACTCTCCATTTGATGCAATACACCTATTGAGAGATTTTTTTCCACTGCCCAAAACAGTTTTGAACTTGTCAATTTTGATGTCTTTTTGTGCTTCTGCCATTTTTTGTTTCATCTCTTCTACGTCAGCAAAACGTTTCTCTTTAAGGACTTTTTTCATCTGGGAAAACAAAAAAAAAGTTGCTTGGGGTGAGATTGGGTGAAGGGAGTGTGGAGCACAGGGGTCATGCTGTTTTTGGTCAAAAACTGCTGAACACTCAGCCTGGTATGGGCAGGTATGCTCCTAAATCACCCATCATAAAATGGGCAAATGTGTTGAAAGTCTTCAAAAAAATTATCTGAAGCCGAATGCAGCCTCTCACAATAATGCCAGCTGGTGGTACACTGATACAGATGGGTTCCTAGAACACTCACCTTGTGGGAGAAGCCTGTACTACAGAGCTGGGGGGGGGGCACCTTCCAGAAGATAATTCTAGAATTTTGGTCCCCTCCTCGTATATGTCTGTTAGATCATTTGATTTCTGGTGTTCAAATCTCCTGTTTCATTATTGATTCTCTGCCTGGCTGTTGAAAGTGGAATATTACAGCCCCAACTATTACTGTATTAATGTTTATTTCTCCTTTTAGTTCTCTTTAGTATGTGCTTTATATATTTAGGTGCTCTGATGTTGGAGGCATAAATATTTATAATTGTTATATCTTGTAGAAATGACCCCTTTATCATTACATGATGACCATCTTTGTCTCTTGTGAGCTTTTTTTAGCCTCATGTTCTCAAAACATGATTTCTTACAATTAAAGATTCCCTGACAATGTCAAGATACTGTTTCTAAAACCTGTAGAAAAGAGTCTCAATTAAATATATTTGTTATGCTTTTAGGTTTACAAAGAAGATCTACCTCAGCTAAAGCAACAAAGTAAAGAGAAAAACCATGCAGTGCCCTTCCTCAAACGAGAAAAGGCTCCTGAGGACAGCTTGAAACTCCAGTTCATACATGGGTGGGTGGCCTGTCCCCAGCCTTGTTGCTGGGCTAAGGACCTGCCCCTTCCCTGTGCTTTCCCACTCAGCTGGCTCCTCTCTCCTGTTTGCACGTACCTGTGATTAGTATCTTCGCCATTATTCTGTGCCCAGTTTTCTCAGCCGGTGTTCCCCGGCCATCACAGTGTGTGGACCCCGATGCTTTCGTACTCTCTGTGCTGCCATGATGCGCGTGCTACCGCAGTTCATCGTTACTTCACTACTCTCTCCACCACCGCTGCTTCCTTTACCCCCGTAGCTGCTGCTCTGTTGTGCTGGGCTCCAACAAGACGAGGTTTTCTTCCAATAACATGTGCCTCAAATCATTTCAGATGTTGAGAATTACATATGGCCTTCCAAACTTTAAGTTGAAACCTAAAAGTATTCAGCAAAAGTGTAAATGGTTGTGAAGAATATATTATCTAGTGTTTTATAAATACATCACTGATTTCAATGGAAGCAATGGGACCTAAATGCCAGACATCTGAATCCCACCGTCATTGATTTAAGAAATATGTGAACAAGTGCTTCTGTAAAAGTAGGAAATTTTACATCACTCATATTTCTTCTTGAACTCATTTTCATTTTACTTCTCCCACAGAATTTTACCTTAGTATAGTATTTTTTTATGATTGAAAGTTTTATTGATTACTGTATCATACCTTCTGCTATAGGTTCAGAAATGTCTACAGGCTCAATTTAAATTGCATTCCCAATAACCTTCTGATTCTCTCCACTGTCCAGGGTGGTATCTGTCCGCTGCCCACTTGAAATGTGGCTGGTTAGGATTAAGATGTGCTGTGTGTGTAAAGCACACACCAGGTCTCAAAGACTTAGCATGAAAAAAATGTACTGTATCTCATTAAAATGTTGTATATGATTACATGTAGACATGATAATGTTCTAGAAACATTAGGTTAAACGTTCTCAAAATAAATTCCATCTATTTTTACCTTTTTACCACGGCCATTAGAAAATTTTAAATTATTTATGTGGCTCACATAATATTTCTATTGCACAGTGCTGCTCTGAATGTTAACAATTTTTTTTCTAGATTGAATTATTGTAACAATTATTAGTAGTACACACCTGACGAAATCAATCTAAATATAGTACAAATTCTGATAAACAGTTATTAAACATAAAAATTTTTATTGGAAAAAACTCTTGAGATGAAAATTTTCAGTGACTTCAGATATGTAGTCATATATATGCATACTTAGCGGTAAAGTATGACAGAGTTTAGCATTAAGTCTATTCCCATTTTTTACTTTTTAAGATATATAAGCATTGAGAAAGCTTGTTTGCATAAATAAGTCAGTGAGAATGGAAGCAGTTTAATCATAGCTGCATTACTCAATTTTTTATATTCCTCTTGAGTTGTAGGCCAAAAACACATAGCATGATTTTGATATATCACACAAAATGTAGTCTAGTGGTCTAATTAAATCTCTCTCTTAATTTTGTTAAAAGCCAAAAATTGGAAATCACTTGCCTTGCAGAAGCACTTCTCACCCAGTCATTGGCGTTGTTCACTTTCAACATCCACTCTTGTATTGGTCAAGAATTGCCCCTTTGCTTTGGTTTCCCTGGAAGGTTTGACATTGCAGGGTAATACACCGTCATAAGATTCCAGATGGACGAGGGGCGTGACTTCGTAAAGTGGGAGGAAGGTGATTGTGACGGGGAGGTGGTAGAGGAAAGCCTGCACCTTACCACAAGGGTGTTCTCAGACTGGTCATTTTTAAGAAGGACCACATACAGCAGCTGAGGATCTAGAAACAGATTCCGTTAAAATGATCAGTACCCATTTTCCCCTCAGACAGTTGTCACAGGCCCTCAGTAGTCTTCACTCCTTCACTGAAGTTAAGCAGCTATGAAGATACTGGGGTTTCTACTTGCACATGTCCACACACTAGCATTGCCTTCTGATAGCTCCTGCTCTGTTCATTCACTGCTGATTCAAATGCTGTGCATTTCTTGGACCTGTGCTTCAGTTACAGAGGCTATGACTGTAGGAACAATCTGTTCTACACGCAAGCTGGAGAAGTGGTCTACCACATCGCTGCAGTCGCTGTCGTGTACAACAGGCAGCAGCACTCCCAGAGGCTGTACCTGGGGCATGATGACGACATCCTCAGCCTGACCATCCATCCAGTGAAGGACTACGTGGCCACTGGGCAGGTGTGCATCTCTCCTGTAAGATGGGGGCCTAGCCAAAGAGAGGGACTGTTTAATTTTTAATCTACTGTACATAAGTAACTGATATGGGTTAAAGAACTGGGATGATAGTACATGACAACATAAAATGACTTCCTTGACCAAGCACTGGAATTTTGCCTGGAGTTGAGAAGAGAAAGGTAGAACTAACTGACAGAAACGAATGACAGTGGACAGTAGAATTAGAGTTTGAAAAGTCCCTTAACTAGGATGCACCCACCCAACTTGAAGCCATAACAATCTTCTTGGACTTTTCATGCCTCAGTTTCCTCATGTGGAAAATAATGGCATTGGCCCAGGTGACTTCTGAGGGTCTTCCTACTCCCGAAATGTGTGCTTTTTGATTTCAGAGCAGCAGTTGACTCTAAAGAACAAAATTATTCTTACTATAACTTACAAGTAATTAATACACTCATCCTGTTATTTAAGATTGGAAGAGATGCTGCCATTCATGTGTGGGACACGCAGACTCTGAAATGTCTGTCACTACTGAAAGGACAGCATCAGAGAGGAGTGTGTGCGCTCGATTTTTCAGGTGAGCCTGTTTTCCACTAGTCATTGACAAACAGTTCTGCACTTACTTGAGGTTTTCTTCCCTCTTTCTAACTTCCTCCTATTTAGTTGAGATTTGTTTGTGTGCAGCTCCCCAGTCTTAGACTGGAAATCAGATATGTTAATACCTCACAAAGAAATGTCGCCTTTAGATTGCACATCCTCTCCTTGTCCACCTCATTTCCCCTCTCCCGAGTCATTACCCTGAGCTCACACTGTGTTCTGCATTTGCCTGAGTGATTTGAAATCCAGAGCAGCTGTTGCTGTTGAAAGACTTAGTTGCAAATGTCTGGTAGTGATTCAGACCGTAAATTTTAACTCTCCAAATAAGTGGGAGCCCAGCACTTGCGGTTTAAATGATGAAGAACTAGAGTGAGGGCTGCAAGTTCTCTGCAAAGGGCCACTTTACAACACTGGGGTTTTGAACATAAATTTCATACTGAAAACTAGAACTGAAGGTTCTATTTTTTTAAATTTAGAATTTGAACACAGTACTATAAAAATATTGACTGCTGGATATAATTTTCTTTAGAGTGAGGCCATTTCTTTAAGCCAGAATTGGAGACCGAGGACCTATCACAAAAGGTGTTTTTACCTAGAAATGTTTGATTAACCTAATAGTAGAAGTTAGATTAGTAGAAAAAAATTCTTAACTTTTCTATAGAAAACTGGTTCTATAATTTCCTTCTGCCAAATTCCATTAAATGCTCACCATGTACAATACATACAATATTGGTCATTAAGTTGCATGACTGCACAGCCCAGCCTCTCTCATTCGTCCCTCCTCTCTGCTCTCCTTCCTTGTTCCAACCCTCGCTCTTTCTCATCTGTGCCACAGTAGTACTGCTGGGCTCTGATTCCATCTGCACTTCCTCCAGTCCCTCCCACACACTTCCGGGGTCTCCTGGCAGCACAGGTACATCCCACCACAGGGACTCCCCTGCTGTCTGAGTCAGGGCTGCTCACTTGGCTGCACATCCGTGGCCTTCCGTGACCTGGCCGGCCTTCCTTTGCAGTGTTTTCATCCACCGACCCGTTCGTGCCCCGTTCTGTGCACGTGGCAGTGGCACTGAATGCACTCTTGTCCTTTTTGCCAGTGTCCTTTGCTCATGCTGTCGCCATGTGTCTGTTCAAGTCCTCCCATCCTGTAAGACCCAGCTGAAAGTGTCCTCCTCCATTCTCCCAGGGAGAGATAATGTGTCCCTTCTCCTGCATCCCCTTACCCATTGTCTCCGCTGCTCTGCGGGACCCCTTACAGCCCCGTGGTGCAGTGGTCATGTGTGTCAACAACCCCCATGCCCATCACAGGCAGTAAGCTGCTGGGGCCAGAGCTCCTCTGTTTGCCTCTGCACATATAGAGCTGTGGACACAGAAGCTACTCAGAAAACATCGTGAACAAATGAATGAACTAACAAAGTTTCACTGATTGTACTTTTTCTTGACTTTCATGATGACTATTAGAACTTCACATTTTCACCATGTTTGAGTGACAGTTATCTTTATTCTCTAACCGCTAACATGGTGCAGTTTGCTCTTTTTAATGGCATACACATTCTCACATACTCTAAACTACAAATCTGAGATGTTAAGTCACTGTTAGTTATACTTTCTGCGGTTATTGGAATTAGTAGTAATCAAGCTAAGCAGTGTACTCGCTGCACTGGTGGGCACGTGAGGTAGAGAAGGCGTGAGTGTCGCCGGAAAGGGAACCGCCAGGTATACCGCCTGCCAGTGGAAAGTTCAGGTAACACACCCAATAAACAGTGAATACAAAGTGCTAAACTTCCAGAGCTTTGACGGACCTGCATTTTATAGTGAGGGTGCTGTGTGTCCTCGATAAAGCAGGGAATCTAAACAGAAGCCCTCATTTGAGGTCAAATATGGCTCTATTCCATATATGTGAATACATTGCTTCTGCATTTTTTCATAGTTCTACTCCTCAAGAGTCTTTTCCTAAAACTAAGTGTGCTGGCAGATACATATATGTATGCTTAGCATGAAAATAATATTGATAAGTATGCTCTAGAAGAGTGGTAAGACACCCATTAAAATACAAAAATACAAAAATAAAAGTAATAAAACCTAAATGTGTACTAGATTATAAAGAATCTAATATATTCATGTTTTTGACAGCATTGAAAATTGACTCAATAATTCTAGCAAACAATTTGGCACCATATAAAAGCTATAATTCAAAATAACAAGTATGTGGGTTATATATATTTCATGTACATTTCTGTGTATCAAGTTAAGTAAAAGAAAAATGGAACATCTATTCACTGATTTCATCTGAAAAATGTATGTGTGTGTATTAGCACCTAAACAGAGTTGCCAGAAATTTAGAATAATATAAATAGAATTTAATAATCATTAGATTTTTTCATAGAATTGATTAGTTTTTTTTAATTTAGAAGAATCAAAGGAACTAACTCATGTTACTTAAATACCTTTAGAGAAAGGAATTAGTGGAATGTTGATTGAAAACGTTAACTATGAGACAACTTAGTAAGCTGGTACCCAGAAACTTGATTTCTGAATTTCTGAGTGCTCACATCTCTCCTGGGCTTAGTAGTTTTGTAAAAGAAAGATCAAGAAATGAAGTGAACTTGGAAGTCTTTCCCTCATACGGCAGCCCTGCAGGTCATTGCCAGGGCAGAGAAACCAGATACTCTAGGAAGAGGCTGAGGAGCTGATTCTGTCACTGCTCCTAATTCTCCTCCTGGGCAAATAAAGAAATCCCTAGATTCGAAATGTATTCTGCATTAAAAGTATAGTTTCATTTTTAACAGTACATTCTCTAAGGTAGTTTTAAATTGCACTAGTATTCAGGACCATTCTGGAAGAACTTCCACTGGTATCTCTTGAATAGTTACATGCAGATGAATTGTGGGGCCTGCTTGGCCTTCGTGGTCTCTGTGGCACCGGCTGAGGGGGGGAGCTGAGGCCCCACTGGTTTAATTTTATTGACAGTACTTTGTGTAACAGCACAACTCTAGTCTTGGGCAGACACCTGTACCACTTTATAGGCCAAGAATGAGATCCGGAGGTGCTGGTGGCATGGCCCAGGGTAAGGTCAAACAGCCACAGACCCAGACTAGTGCCCAGGTCCCCTGGCTGGGGGTCGGCTAGGTGGGGAGTGCTCCCTCAGTCCTCTTGCCTTCTGCCCCTGTCCTCTGCCAGGGTGGGTGTGAACTTCTGGCCTGAGGGCCATGCCCAGAACACTCCTTGTGCTCACTCACTTCCCTGCTCCCTCGGCCCAGCACGTGCCTGCAGTTGCCCCTGACAGCCTCCAGTATAAACGAGGCGGCGGCGTGAGCAGGTTGCTGCAGAGAGCTGCCACTTGGAACCCGCCTGCCCCAAACAGAGCCCCCATCCGGCAACAGCCTGAACCACACATTACCTGAAAAGGGGCAACTGTATACCTTTCTTTTGCAAACTAATAGAAAAGTAAGTCAAAATCCCAAGAGAGGCAATTAGATTCCCTTGTTTAACCATTAAACAAGAGCACCAACTTTGGTTATCATCTAGCTGGTGGCCCCATCCGTGTACCTCAGCACCCTGCATCCACCCGTCTCTTACAAGTCAGCTCATTTTGGGAATGTACTGATGGTACATTTGTCTCCTTTTATAGAAAAGACTGTCATGGAAATACAAAGCAGGCAAATGGTGTGAAAACTAGACCAAAAAATCAGCAGTTATACATAAGGTTAATCTATTCTTGCCACTGTTCCAAAGCAAACAAAAAGAAGACATTTTTAATCACAAACATTTCTTACAGCATAATGCATAACTCTAACTTATGTAAACAAGGAATAAATTTATATTATCTCAATTATTTGAGCAGCTCTTTAATGTTGTCAGTGTATCATCCCTGACCAGGGAAGCAGCCGTTTTCGGTTGCGTGTTTGCAGGAAGGCGCTTCCACGTGAACAGAAACCCAGACTGGAAAGAGAACGTGTCAGCCATGTAAATATTTTCTAACCTAAATATCATCCTCATTTTTTTAAAACCTTCATTGAATAATACTCGTTTCCACAAGGGCACCTCTAAGACTAATTCGATTTCATTGTGTTTAATCCTGGGGAAAAAAAAACCTATGCATTTTTTATGAGCCCCACATACAGGGACCAAGTTGCAATTGTCTAAATAAAAATTTTCTCTTCCCAATTTGTCCTTTAATATTGACATTAAGTGCCTTAGAATTCTTTCTGGACTTTGTACAAATATCCATAATTAATATACACTTTGAATACTTCAACTGGAAAGACTTGAGAAAACATTACCTAGACTCCAAAAATATAGCTGAAAATAAAAAGACTCAAACCTACAGGCCAAGAAACAATGGATTTCCTAAGCTAAGGTCAAGCCTCTGTGGGGGAGAATGAAAATTGGGAAGAAACTGAAAGCTAGCCAAATTATCCTTCCAAACTATGTGGTGTGCAGACATAGAGTAAACCTTTGGAATTCCAGGAAAGTCACTGCTCGTGGGGATGTAAAGCACAGCATGGGGAATAGTGTCAATGGTATTGAAATGACCGTGTGTGGTGCCAGGTGGGTGCTGGAAATATCTCGGGGGGCACGTTGTAAAGTATGTGGTTGTCTGACCACTCTGCCATGTACCAGAAACTAACACAAAATAATGAATGTAAACTTTCATTGAAAACATTTTTTAGAAAAGGGAAAGTCGCTATCCAAGAGAAGCAGGATGGTGCCGGGGCACCCGGGGTTTGTGCTGTTTCTCCCACTGCTGCTGACAGTCACCACGCTCTTCTAGGGGCAGGAAGGTGGTGGCGCTGTGAGGACAAGCTGACGGTCACGTGCAGGAATGTTAACGTAAGCAAGCCGTGACAATGGCTTACCCTGAGGCCTCCTTCAAAAGAGATCAAAATTTAAAAATTGTCATTTAAATGTGTGGCTGCTTGTATCCTAAGAAGGACATATTAAAATAGCTATGCAGATTTAAAAGGAATACAATATATAGAATTAATATTCATTATATTAAAAAAGAGGCCTTGAATATGTGTGCAGTGTTTTTGAAAGGAATGGTAGCATAACTGAAACAATTTAACAAATTACAGCTATGTAACATAGTCCGTTTCCTTCCCCTTCGTACCTGCCACACCCACGTCCTCACCCTGTCCATCCTCCCCAATGTCACCGGGGTCATCAGTGTTCCTTGAAAACCAACTCGGTGTGAGGATCACAAAGGAAACGTGGTATGATTACTATGAGCCATGAAGGAGCTTATGATCTAAAAAGCAAGACAGAAGACTTGAATAAAAATAAAGTCACCAAATACAAAGGCGTGCTAACATAGAGACATAACCAGGCCTAGAGATGCGGAAAAGCAGTGGTGTTGGTGATGAGAGGGACGTGGTTGTCAGTCCCTCCTCCCCAATGCCTGACAGGAGACCTTGCGCAGTTTACAGCCTAGCAACATTTATGCATAAGGACATATCATTTGTTTTGATTTAGAAGACACGTTTGTTTATAATAATCAGCTAGTGGTGATTTCGCCCTTGAAGAAGGTGTTACTGTCTTCCTCTAATACTACTGTAGCTAGTAGCTTGAAAGGATTAATGTGACTTTCCTTGCCTCATACTTAGTAGTAGTCAAGGATTGGGGACGATTTGGTCTGTTAAAGCAGGCTCTTCCTTTCTCTTACTCTCCTTCCTCCAGAAACGAAGCAGACCACTGTTCCCGGTGGTTGGAGGAGGGGTCTCTGGTACAGGTGAGGGCACTCATTGGTCAGTGTGTGGAGGGGGGTTGCCACAGTTAGCTAATAAAAAACAGGAGGTCCAATTAAATTTGAATTTCATGTGAACAGATACTTTTTTCAGTATAAATATGTCCCATGAGAGTATAAATTTGCAATGTAAATACAAATATTATACAGGACAGACACTAAGAAATTATTCCTTGCTTATTTGAAATTCCAATTTAACTAGACTTCCCTCATTTTTCCTGGCAACCCAAATTTTGCATCTGCCCCAGGCCTGCCTTTGAAACTGTGCCATGCGAGACCTTGAATAGACTGGGGAGAAACAGTTTATTACATTCCTGTGTTTCTTTACCCTCACGTTGGTCCTCTGTGGTCAGAGAAGACAGTGGACTGAGCTGGCACGCAGTGAGCTTGGTTTCAGTTGACCCAGAGACGTTGTCCTGTGAAGAGGCAGTGAAGGAGAGACTTACTGATCATACTCTTCTTCCTCCTTGAAGAGAAAAAGCAAAGTAGCTCTTGGGATTTCAAATTTAATTTTACATATTTTTTTAATTTTACATATTTTTTTAATTTTAAGAAAACCTCATCAAATTATAGTAACCATTGATATTATATATTTAATACTAAAGGAAAATGCTCATCATAAAACAAATGACAAAAGATTAATGGTATGTTCAGTATAATCCTGGTTTTGTTTTTTTTAAAAGCACATTTATGTAGAGAAAAACACCAACAGGATATACACCAAATGTATGCCCAGAAATTTGGATGATTTTAACATTTCCTCTCTTCATATTTTCTAAATGTCCTGTAATAATCACACAACATTTGAAATAGGGAAACTAAGAAATTAAGATTTTTTTTAAATTATAAAATCACTTTTTGAAAGAATTTTTGAAGTTATGTTTAGTTTCTAAATGCTCTTGGAGGGTTAAACAGAACCCAATACTTTAGAGCTGAAAATAGACTGAGTCACAGAACCAGATGGCTCTTCCAGTAACTGTCATAAGACTTGTCTGTCACAAAGTAGGGAAGGGGTGGTGGCTTACCTGAGAGGCTCCCCCTACACCTGTGTGTGAGATGAAAGTGTGGGGTCAGTGATTTCATTCAGCAACCCATTATCATGCTTTAAGAAGGTCAACTATTATGCATTTAATTTTAGTGAGGTCCCTTTAATATATGACACTTCTACTATCATATTCTTAAGGTCAGTTTCTTGCTCCTCTTTACAATATACAAAATGTTTTGGATTTTCATTGAAGAAATGAGTCATGTGACGTTTGTGTTGTTTTCATGCAGCCGATGGAAAATGTCTGGTGTCGGTTGGTTTAGACGATTTTCACAGTATTGTATTTTGGGACTGGAAAAAGGGAGAGAAGATCGCCACCACAAGGTAAGGAGCTGCCGAGGTCTGTGTGCCGGCATCCTGCTGATTATCAAGCCTCAGTATAGGTCATAGTTTTCATTATCTGGTAAGATTTCATTTTCAAGCTCAGATGAAATTCGCTCAGAAAGCTTAACATCCAAGCAAAAACACGTTGCAATATTTCATGGTGCCAGACCTGACCTGGAGCAGCTCATGTTTGTTTCGGGGAATTGGAACATTCTGACATCCTTTCCAGAGAGTTATTCATCACTTCACTTTTAGAAATGCATGCATTATCTCTATCAGAGCTTTTTACGAGCAGCAGAAAAGCAGCTGTCCTCAGGCTTGTGCCTCGCCCCTTGTTTTCCCACTGGCTTTGCATCTGGTGAAGGATTGTCAATGTCACTGGAGTCAGGAGTGCCATTTGTCACGAGGCCACGGCCTGCTGGGAAGGAGGCCCCCGACGTGTGCATCTGCCTCCCGCTTTCAGAGCAGGCAAATGGTTTCCCTAATCTCCCCACCTTATAAATAGACTTTTCTAGACTGCTGTTTATAGACCACCTGTCCTCACCCCAGCCTCCCTCCCTGCTGAGTCAGCTCAGTGTCTGAACGTTACTTTCCACTGGTCCTGACGCCGGGTGTAGTGCTTTGCCAGCCGTGGTCAGAGGTCAACGAGCTGGAAGCCCGGCCGCAACGCAGTATGTTGCCCTAGGCTGTCATCAGTTTACCTCTCCACTAGCTCTTCCCCGCAGTAACCAACTTTTGATTTCACAATATAAAATCATTTTTAAGTGAGGAGCTTTGAACCCCAGTGTTGTACTTACTTTTTAAATTAATATTCCCCTCCACCATATTAAGTGGGGAAAAAAGGTTTTTTGGCATTTTGACTTAGTGAATGAAGATCTGTCCTTTGCTGGAGATTCAGAGGAGGAGGAGCAGATGGGGCCTTGAAGACTCCAGCTGACCGTCTTGGGAGAAGAGAAACTTTCCTGATTGCTGCTGTTGAGATGGGATTCCTGGCAGCGAATGGCAGCTCATAAATCCGCCTGTCCAAGTGGCTTTTCATTCGGTCTCTCCTTCCAGCCCTCCTCACTGGTGTATCACTCCCCTCTAGTATCAGATTCAGGTCCCAGTCAGGACTCTGCTTTCCTCCTAGACGAATAAACTGAATTTTAGGTTAATATTTCTGATAACACACCATCTGCATTAGCAGGTAATTGCAGGCAAAGCACATGCCTGCATTTCAGAAGCAACAGAAATGCAGTTTTCCTGCTAGAATGCCCTCAGCCACTGCGGGGGCTCGCCACCTGTGTGCCAGAAGCATTAATAGGAATGGAAGAAAGCGATATTTAGTAATATAAAAAAGTATGTACTTGGTAGCCGTGGTAGATCATGTTACCTCTATTTAATTTAATTGACACAAAGCGACTTAGCACCACTATGCAAATAACTTAATTTATTTCTGGAATTGCTCCCAAGCCTTTGTTGCACTCCCAGACAGGACACCGCAGGATTGCTGTCCGAGAACATTTTTGCATGTGTAGTATTAACCAGCGCTCTGTCCAAGAAGGACTTTCCAGGATTGCTAACGTTCTTTGGAAGAATATTAGGTTTTAAAATAATAAATAAATAACAAATATTTACATAAGTGCTTATTTATGTAAGATTAACAATAATAAGTTATTTATAGTAAGTAACCAACAAAATAAAAATTCTGTTTCTGGCTTAGGCGAGGGTGCTTAAACAGATAAAAAGTTAAAAAACAGAGGCATGACAGAAGTGACAAAGGAAGAGTACTGCCCCGCCGACGGTGCAGACTGGCTTGGACTCTCAGGAGAGGGCTCTGGGCTCCCGGCAGACATTCCCCGGCCCGTGGGAAGCCAGGCCGATAGCTCCAGGCCTAGAATCAGTCCTTACAGTTGCATCCGCCTCTTGGGTCATAAACCCACATTTCTGAATGCACAGCATCTGAAAGTTCCTTGAATCAATAGATGATATCCTTTCTCTCTCCATGGACGTGAGCCAGGGGCTCCAATTCCTGGTGACTACATTTTTATCTGAAACTCTGTTTAACCCAAAGTTATGACTTCCACAGTAGAAATATTACACTTAAAGCTTCTCATTAATGCAATCACAGTGTCTTCTCTCTCCTTCTGTGTCAGATCTCTATATCCCAAGAATTATTCACTGTCGTGTGGTGGCGATATTAATTTTATCTTGCAGAGACATTCTGATGCATTTCAGATACTTCATTAATTTGTTTAAAGCATAAGTAAGTAGACTTTGGTAGCAATATCAGGGTTAGAAAAAAGGGCTCAAACATGTAGAGAAAAGCCAGTGCATATTATTTTAGTATAAACCCCATGTGTATTTTTTTTTAGATTTTATGTATTTATTTTAGAGAGATGGGGAAGGGAGGGAGAAAGAGAGGGAGTGAAACATCAATGTGTGGTTGCCTCTAGCACACCCCATACTGGGGATATGGCCTGCAACCCAGGCATGTGCCCTGACTGGGAATCAAACCGGCGATGCTTTGGTTCACAGGCCTGCGCTCAATCCACTGAGCTGTACTACCCAGGGCCCCATGTGTATTTTAAGTGATCTAATTTTGTTGTCCTTTTACATGTGCTTAATGAAAATTAGACTGAATGCATGCTTTTCTTAAAACTCTCCATCCTTGCTTCCATCAAAACTAGAAATTTTTTCTTACTTGTCTCTTACAGAGGACATAAAGATAAGATATTTGTGGTAAAGTGTAACCCACACCACGTTGACAAACTGGTTACAGTTGGGATAAAGCACATCAAATTCTGGCAACAAGCAGGTACTGTTGTTTGACTTTATCATTTATGTGGTTGAGAGCTGAGGAAAACCATGACTGCCACCTATCCTGTCTCTGCAATCTAGAATTAAAATTAAATCTAGAATTAGAATTAAAATCTCCTGCAAGATATTCTCTCCCAAATTCACTTCGGACTGCTTAATGTCTAAGCTGTGAATCTTAGAGCACTCTGTATGATGCTATGCATATTCATCGGTGTCTAGAAAGTTGTGGACAATGTTCTTCTGTGAAAATATCTTTAGTCCTCTGTTCTGAAAGCAAGAATGGTGTTGGACTACTGAGCAGGAAGTAAAGTAATCATGCTGGTTGGGCGAATACTGTTTTCAGTGCGGGTTTCTTTATCATTGAATTTGGAAAATGAATTAAATCCTGACACTACACACAGTAGGTGGTCGGTTAAACATTTGTGGATTATAACATTGGTAATAACGATGAGTAAATAAGCGTGACAAAACATGGGCCGATATCTTATTCTTCTCACTAATAAGCCATCCCTGTTATTAAAATTGTTTCTGGACTCCTAGTGTCAGCTGTAACACCAAGCCCAATTTTATACTGGTCAAAACACAACTAAGCTACTGTTCAGCGCTTTCTGCTTTTCAAGAAAGGATAACGGTGCCCAGTGCATTTGGGGAGCCAGCCGGCGCGGAGTTGTCTGGAACGAGTCTGGTTTCTCAGTGCTAGTCAGGAAGCGCAGGGAAATGAGAACATCTAAGGCATGAATCTGATGCACCTTCTCCTACACAGTGATTCATTTTTCTCACCTCGGAGTTGCTGTGACAAAAGTTGAGGCAAAACATATATAACATGTTTACATTTTACATTCACAGCCGGTGCTGTTTCTGTTCTTTTTGCTCAGAATTCATGAAGATGGTCCTAGCTCCCCCAGGCACTTAGTCACGCCCTCCCCTGGCTGTCACAGAACTTGCACTGCACCTTGGTTTGATGCATGGCCCATTGGACTGAGATGTGTAGGAGATGCATGTTGAGTCCCCCCTCCAAGCAGACCCTAAGCTCCTTGAAGGCAGGGACTCTCTTCATCTTTACACCCTGCCGTTGACTACCATGCCTTCTGCAAAGCAGGGACTCAGTAAACACTGAGTTAATGCAGGAGTGAATGAGAAAACCCCTTATGTTTTTGTCTATGATATTTTCTGCTGTTTTTATACATCTCTGTGTATACACTAATGTTGGCATGCTGAGTTTTTCCTTGAAGGTAGTCATTCTACATGTTCATAAAAGGTGTCACTTGCAAAAAAAGAAAGTAATAAATATGCTTGGTCCACTCCAGGTGGGGGCTTCACCTCGAAAAGAGGGACTTTTGGCAGTGTTGGAAAATTGGAAACAATGATGTGTGTTTCTTATGGGCGAATGGAAGACCTAGTGTTCTCAGGGGCAGCCACTGGAGATATTTTTATTTGGAAAGATATTCTACTGCTGAAGACGGTGAAGGCTCACGACGGGCCCGTGTTTGCTATGTACGCCCTGGATAAGGTAAGGTTCATTTTCCAGAATTCATTTTCCTCATTAATCCCTAAAGCTGTACGTTAGTCGTAGGAAGGTCCACACCAAGAGAATCCTCTGTCTAAACACAGTGCCCTCTGAATTGGGGAGCAGTTGTAAGGAACTCCAGTCAAAAGAAGAGAAGGATAACCAATATTATAAATTTTCTCTTTCACATGTAATTATTTCTTTATATGCAATTTCTCTCCACTTCTTTCCATACTAGTTCTTCCTGACTTTCACTCCTAAAAACTCCTTAGGAATTAGCTTTGGGATAAGTGTAGACAGACAGTTGCAGAAGAGACCTGAGAACTATCTTGGCATCATCTCCCTCCTTTGTGGCACAAGAAGCAGAGACCTGGCAGTACCAATGGTTCCACCCATCAAAGTGACCAAAAATTATGTTGATAACCACTTTGTTCCTGCATAGACAGTTTCGGCTTTAATGAGAATGTTTGAGTGAGGCCTTTTCACCAGCTGCTTTTGGATTCTCACAGAAACAGAACCAGCGGAATATACATACACACACACGTACATACATATATATCATACTGTCATGTACCACTTAGTGAGGGGGGTTCATCCTGAGAAACAAGTCACTAGGTGGTTTTGTCACTGTTCAGAGTTGTGCTAACATTGAGTGCACTTACTCAAACCTAGAGGGTACAGAGACTGCCGGGGTTCTGTGTGCTACACTTTTATACGAAGGGCAGCACAGTAAGTTCATTTACACCAGCATCACCACAAACAAGTCAGCCACACACTGTGCTTCTACATCATGATATTAACTAGGTGTAGGAGTTTTTCAGCTCTGTTACAATCTTCTGGAATCACCGTTGTATATGCGGACTGTCATTGAGCGAAATGTCATTAGACAGCACATGACTGTATAAAACAGATTTATTATGAGGAATTGGCTCATGCCATTATGGAGGCTGAGAAGGCCCACCCTGCTATCTGTAAGCTGGAGAACCAAGAAAGCCAGTGTTGTGATTCAGTCCCAGTCCAGTGG
The DNA here is from genome assembly GCA_028533065.1 of Trachops cirrhosus. NCBI lineage: Eukaryota > Metazoa > Chordata > Mammalia > Chiroptera > Phyllostomidae > Trachops > Trachops cirrhosus. The sequence continues at coordinate 114,933,609 of CM052543.1, read as the reverse complement.
CCTGAGAACCAGGGAAGCTGGTGGTGTAAATGCCCATCCGAGGGCGGGAAAAGTGATGAGGTGTCCCAGCTCAGGGAGACGGGGAAGAAAGGGACGAATTCCTCCTTTTTCTGACATATGTTCTAGTCAGGCTTCCTGACTAGGGAGGGCGATCTCCTTTACTGTGTCCACTGATTCAGATGCTGATCTCTTCCAGAAACACCCTTACAGACACATGCAGCAGTAATATTTTAATCTGAGCACCTGTGGCCAGTCAAGTTGACACAAAATTAGCCGTCACACTGCCCATACTTCCACTCAAGCTCATCTTTGTCCTCATCTGTCTGGCTACCCATCTGCCTTACAGTTTTTCTTTATAAAGGTCACACTTACCTTCAGGGCTTTTAAAATATTTTCTTCAGTGAATTTGTCAGAAAATATCAATTTTTCATTTTCTGCTCACCGGCTGGGGGTACTGATTCACCTGTGCTCTTTGACCTCTAAACAGTTAAAGTCACTTAATATACCTAAGGCAAGGCTCATTTTGCATTTACCTGCTCCCAGGTAAATATGTTGATCCCAGTACAGAAGCAGCTCGTTATATGTGCAACTGTATGGTCGTTTAGTTGTTAAGCTCTGTTGTTCTTTTCTTCAACTAGCAAACTTGCTTTTGGTAAAACTGAAAATGTTAGAAAAGATTAAAGCATAATGCAAAATTTTTGTAGGCCCAGAAGTTGATGTAATATAATGTGTATAAACTTTTTTTATTGCTTGGTAACTTAAGTTGAGAAATTGTGGGAAAAGACGAGGATATCACAGTATAATATATTGCATTTAAATTTAATTTGGGGATTGAATTTTCCTGGGTGCAACATCTATAGTAAGAATAAGAATACTTAATGTAATAAACTTCAAAATATTATTTACTTGTACACATCATTCAAATGCTGTAAATTAAATGTTTCTGAGAAAACAGAATGAATTACTCAATATTTTTCTTAAAAAAAAAAAAGACTTTTCTAAGAACAGTTGGTATATATGATAAGTTGCCAGAAAGGAAAACTAGTAAGGCCAAGAAATCGTAAACTTAGAACAAGAATAAATATCACTATTCAGTAAAATATATGCAATATGTTAAGCTTCTTACTTTCCAGGTTTTGTGAACATTAATCTGGCTTTTAATTAACGTGGAAGTTGATGTCTGTCGAACAATTTAGCAGGATGGTTTTGTTATATGAAGTGCCTAATTTACTCTATTAAAATAATGATGTTTTCTTCGAGAAATAATTATTTAATTTAAAAACATTTAACAGTCATTTTCGTTTTCATGTTAATACCGATTCATTCTGGAGGAGAATATGAGATCCCCAAAACGGCCAGACCTTGAGGCCGGTCCTGTTCTGCAGGAAGCCACTCTCTAGTCAGGGCACCGGGCACAGAAACAGCCGTGACCCCGAGCACCAAGAGCTGGTCATCTGGAGAAAGTGCAGTGGACACACAATGAGAACATACTTGATCCTGCCCGAGAAGTAGGGGAGAGATGCTTCCAGAAAAGACCATATTATTATTATGTGTTGTCAGATTTCTCAGTCTCCTGTACTTAGGAAGAACACACACACAAAGCTTCACCCAAGTGGGACTCCGGTTGGGGAGGGGTAGGTGGGTGGTCACTTTAGCATGTATATCATCGTTCCTGGTTGTGTCCTCGCAGGGCTTTGTGACCGGCGGAAAGGACGGAATCGTGGAGCTCTGGGACGATATGTTTGAAAGATGCCTGAAGACTTACGCCATTAAAAGAGCAGCATTGTCCACTAGCTCTAAAGGTACCACTCCCAAATACGCAGTAGAGATATTTCTGTTTACAGGGAGGGAGACAACAGTACTAATGTACTGGGAAAAACATGATCCAACCAATTCTCTTTCTTCCACATTCGGAGCTGTAGGTCCCTGGTAGAAATGTCAAGGAGGACTAGTACCTAATGTTTTGGAACTATAAAAACAGTTTATATAATAGTCCTTTTATTTAGTGTTTATTAAATACATTTCCCCCCTCAGGCTTGCTTTTGGAGGATAACCCTTCGATTCGTGCCATCACTCTGGGGCACGGCCATATCCTGGTGGGCACCAAAAATGGAGAGATCCTGGAAATTGACAAAAGCGGCCCGATGACGCTGCTCGTTCAGGTACTGTGCTTGTGCATGTCCTAAACCACTGCTCACCGCAGGGCCAGGCCTGGGCTGAGGAAGCGTTCATTCTCTGCTTGTACAAGTACTAATGACATTTTGCTATGTAGCAAATTGCCACAAACAGTAGCTTTTAAAAATCACATGTTTATTATAATTTCCATGGGTCAGGAGTTTGAGCATGGCTTAACTGGGTCCTTCACTTAAGGTTCCGCAAGGCTGCACTCAGAGTCAGGGCTGCAGTCTCCACTGACGCTCAGCTGAGGAAGCATCTTCCTGCAGGGTCACTCAGGTTGTTGGCAGAATTCAGCTCCTTGTGGCTGTAGGACTGCTGGCCATTGGCCAGGTGCCACCTTCAGCTTTCAGATGCTGCGGATAGGTCTTGCACCATGGGGTTCCCCACCACAGCCCCTCACTTCCTCAAAGCCAGCAAGGGAGAGAAAAAATAGGCACTGGAGTCATATGTAACATAATCATATCATCACATGCATGTGATCATGAACATCCATCACCTCTGCCTTATTTCTTTGATTGAAAGCAAGCCACAGGTCATGCCATACTCAAAGGGAGGTGAGCACACCAGAGCGTGAAAATCAGGGGCATCACGAGGGTCACCTCAAGAGTCTTCCCATCACAGGCCACCGTCTGGCCACCAATTATTCATGTTCAAAATTCATTCCCTCTTCCCAGGGGATCCAAATCCATAATCTGATCATCAAAGTCTAGTCCAAGTGTGCCTAATGCCCCTTAGGTATATTTTCTCTCAGTCTGTCCATCTGTAAAACTAACAAGTTCTCTGCTCTGCACACACCAACCATACAAGCACCTCTTTAGATTTTGTACCTCACTTTAGCCTCAGCCTTGATTCACAGAAACACATTATATTCTCCTTACCCTCCCTCTGCCCTCAAGAATAATGTTCAGGTACAAATCAGATGAAAATAAATGTCAATAAATCCTCACAGATCGAAGAAATGATACAGTCTCACCTGAGGGGGTGGTGGCTTGTGATGGTGAGTGGGTAAGTAGTCCTGTCCAATTTGGTGATGAACAGACCTTATTAATAGATGAACGAGGCACAGGACGGTGAGGGTGAGTATTCAGAAGGTGCAGTGAAAGAATGAGCACTGATTATATGAGCTTCAGGACTTCCGTGGGTCCAATAAAAGGACTTCTTCCCCGACCAGGCTCGCGCCTGTGGGCCCACTTTACTAGGGGCTCCTCCCCAAATCCCAGTGGGAGGGGTCCTCTGACTGACCGAATCCTGGGAACTGGTCTGAACTTGGTAGGTTTCAGAAATGCCTGTGCCCAAGTCCCACTCTGGATATCCTGGAGAATCTTAGTTAAAAAAAATTCTGTGGTAAAAACAAACCTCAGAATCTGTGCCGCTGACGGCGCCAGGCAGCCAGGACCGAGGACTGTGCTGAGAGGTGTCCCCGAGGCAGCACTTTTCTCCAGCTGCTTGTGCTTGCGTTATTTCCTGCCAGACTAATTCTCTTTCTTTCTGGCCATGACATCTTATTTAAGCTTATTTATTGAAAAGCAAGTGTTTGTTTCAACTTAAACAACTTAAAGTCTTTTTAATTCATAATTGATTTTTTAATGTCCACCTGTTTGAGACTTTAAATTGTTTTCATACATGCTATATTGCTAAATATTTTGTAAGATTTATACCATGATGTGATTTAAACAGTACTGTAAGATTTTAACTCTTAAGATTTCTAACTTTAAACTCTAAGCATTATGTTATAGTTGTTTAAATATGTGTTAAACTTGACAATAAAGTCTTTTTACTTTTTTGTTCTCTATAGTTCTTATACTCATTTCTATTTTTCTAACAGTACAAATAACCACAGGTACCATTTACTGAGCACCTACTATGTGTCAGGCAGTACTGCTGTGAAGAATCTCTCTCATCTCCATAGCAGACACGCTCTGTTGAAATTGTTTCGTTTTTTTTTCGATGAGGGACCCAAAGCCCAGTAAATTGCCTTCCACCTCATGCTAAGAACCACAGAGCCGGGATTCAAACCAAGGTTTATCAGACACCAGAGCCCTCTCTTCCTCACACCTGTCTGTTCTCTAAGTGCTTCAGCGTGGAGACGCAGGAGCGCAGTGCAGAAGGCGCGGCCTCCTGAGCTGCGTGGCTGGTGGACCATCCTCTGTCCTTACATGTGCACCGCTTTCCTTCTCCTCAGCATCTCTTCCCTCCTCTGGTCTGGGGCGCACTTGCCGTTCCCTCCTAGGTAGAACTCAGTGTTGGAGTCAGTCAGTGTTTGCTGGGCTCCTGCTGTGCACCGTGGGCAGGGGCTCCTATTGGTGGGCTCACCGCCCTGTTTGGAGAGAAAACGGACCCTGAGGGAAACTGTGGGGCAGCAGAGGTGTGTGATTAAGACCACCAGCTGTCCTGCTGTGGGAAGATACCAGGATAACTTTTCCAGGCTCAGCAGCATGGCCATCCAATATAACCTGGAATACACTGCTTATTTTTTAGGAGCAGAAAGCTAGGTTGGGGAAAGGGAAGGGACAGGAAATGATTTCTGATCGTTTCCATTGTGTGTGCTTTGAATATGATCAGCTCAGTTGTGCAGCTGTCTATTATCATCAGCTTTATGGGGGTTAGAGTAGGAAAGCAAGATCCCAAATTCATTTCCTTGTGCCACTCAAGATACTCCCAGCCTGCCTCGTACACTGTCTCATCCTACATTATAGGGGAATTGTTACAATCAGATTAAGGACATTTTAAATCAATAAATTAGGCAGTGGTTTGAAAGGGTCGCAGAGCCCCACAACCCTGTCCTCCAGCAAAATGAGCAGAGGGACTTGGTTGGTAGAAGAGCTCTGAGCAGCCCCGGCCTCGGGGGCGGTGGGGCCGATGCCCGACCCACCCTCCGACTGTGGTCTGGGGGGTGGGAGGCTTCTGAAGGGAAGAGAACTAGGGTTACCGGTGCTCCAAATCCAGTTAACTCAAAAGCAACACTGAAGCCCTGCAGCCCTTCAGATATTCGAATGTCACCTGTGCTTGGAACTGTGTGTCTTCTGCCAAATTACTGTTTTGCTCAAACAGCTTCCCAGTTAAACCGGAATCATCCAATTTCCCTTTGGAAAGCCACCTGTTCCCCGAAGCATTCCAACTACAGACACCTCTCAGATGCCTGTGCGTGGTCTTCCTTTTCACTTTACTGAGCAAAGCCTTTTGATAATTAGCCACTAAAAGTAGAAACTTGGCAAACAATCTGGTCTTTTTTATTGCTGTGTGCACTGATCTACTCTTTCCACTGCTTTATTGAGTGATAAATTATAGGGATCGGATTTGTTTTCTCTGTAGTTGTTCATTTTCAGATACTGTTTTATCTCAGTTATTATTCTAAGACAGTTAAGTGTGTTTGCGATTAAGATACAGATAGGTGTGTGGAACTGGTCCACTGCCTATTAAGCACCATTCAGGTTCCCAATGTTCGTTGGATAGACCAATTTGCGAACAAATGCTGAACCCAGGACACTTTTAGAATATGGTTTTATTGAAGGAAGTGGTTTGTGTCTTTGTATCAATCTGTTTTACAAGGAGGTCCATGTATGCTGTGTTTATATGATGTCAAACGACAGATAAAATGAAGGCACTTGGTTATTCACCCAGATGTTTCTAAATGAGAAGATGTTTGATAACCTATAAAACAAAAATTATAAGCAGTGAGTCTGTATTTTGCTTCCCAAATGATTGCTTTAGCATCATGTCAGCCCAGCTTTAGATTCAAGTTCAAATGAAAAACTTTTTCACTGCAATCATTTTGGCCCAGCGAAGCTGTAACTGCTCTTTCATATTTGAACCTGTCTGGGATACTCTCGGGCTGAATAAGCAGCACAAGGCTGCCAAAGAGCGAGCCAGGAAGCATGGACCGAGTTGATGGTGTCCCGTTTCCACTCCACAGGGACACATGGAGGGGGAAGTGTGGGGACTGGCAGCTCACCCTCTCCTGCCCATCTGTGCCACAGTGAGTGATGATAAAACCCTTCGCATCTGGGAATTATCTTCCCAGCACCGTATGCTGGCAGTACGGAAACTCAAAAAAGGTACATGACATCACCTTATACATCTGTAAAAGTATTTCCAAACAGCAGAATGGGTTGGATTCATTCGTTTGTTCAACTGATAGTTACTGACAGCACCGCTTGCACGCCCCCAAATGTGTCAGGCAATGGGGATTCTCTACGATCACACCGCAGCACAGGCAGAATTACTCCAGGAGGCTGGCCTGATCTGTGGGTGCCAGCTCTGTTACTCACTTGCTTTTCCTTGCACTTCACAGACATTTGCCACCTGGGGGCAATATGTCCTTCCTCTTCTCATCAAGGGCTGTGTGCATCAGTTGAAATACATCAGCTTGTAAAGAATGCTATTTAACTATATGTCTCACAGTCTCAAGGGCTGATTTTATTACTGAAAAACAAAAATCAGTTATGCAAAAAAATAATCCTTAATATCAAGAAACGAGTAAATGTGTATTGAACACACAGATGGACTAGAACTCAGAGGTATACCAAGTACACATTCAGCAAACATTTACTGAGTAGCTTCTGCATGTCAGGCACTGAGGATCCCAAGATGAACGGGTGTTGGAGATGGACAAGATTTGAACAGAGTCCCAGCAACAGATGGTCCATTCAAACTGGGAAATTTTAGGAGTGTCTAAAAACAAGACTGTTCATAAAGGGGTGGGGGAGAGTTGAGAAATGGCCAGGGATAGTGCAGCACCATTAGCTGTTTGCAGCTGGGTACCAGTACCAGCCCTGGGCCTGAAGGGGCAAGAGTAGGGAGTGACTGCAGGGCACTTAACATGAGAGCGGTGTGAGATGGCCGCCTGACAGCAGCTGTGACCATCAGCCCGGAGACTTGCCCACATACAGTGGCCCCGCAGTGAGGCAGCTGGAGAACCCTTCCTCCCTCCCTCCCTGCCTCCTTCCCTTGTCTCCTGCCCATGCACCCGCTTGGCCAAACACTGTCAGAGGCCAGAGGGCAGGGAGGCCCATTGATGCCGGCCAGCTCCAGGCACTGAGCAGGGTGCAGAGTGGATGTGCAGAGAGAAACCGAAGATATCTGGCACAAACAGGGTCCCGTGGAGGCTCTGAGGAAGGCCTGCTGCCAGGGTCGGCTCCATCATCGAAGAACCATGAGAGCTGAGGCCCAAAGGATTTGTGGAAGTTCGTAAGTCAGGAAACAATGACATTGGGGTCTAGCGTCAAAGTGTTTGTATTGGGTAGTTCTATAAGCCAAGAGGCATGGGGTGTGCATTCTGGGATAAAATAAAAGCGTCAGGCGAGTAGTAAGAATAATGACGGTGGCTAACATTGCTGAGCCAGTGACACTAGCACTTGGCATTTGGTCTTCATGGGAACCCAATGAATAAGGCCGTTATTGTTACCACTTACAAATGAGGAAACTGAGGCACAGAGAACTTAAGTCACTTGCTGAAAGTCTCACAGCTTGTAAGTGATGGCACTGAATTCAAAAAGAGTACACCTGTGGCCACAGTGTGACACCGTCCCCTTCTGCCATATTGCCTCTCTTTACACTGGACTTCTTGGCCTTTGTAAGTGGAAACTCAAGCCCAGGTCCAAGTCCAAAGCCAACTGATAGTGGGGACATGATAGACCATATTGTCCTCATGGTGAGTGTTTCGAGTATCAGACAAGTGGACTTTATTCACTAGTTAGAAATTAGTTCAAAAGAACAACTACTAAATTATGTTAGATAAGATGACCCTTCACCCCAGTTTACAGCTGTTTTCCTGGTGTAATTATTAATAGCTCCCCCTTTCACTCCCAGAACTGATCTGGTTTATACAATATGTTATATGGTTAAGCTAATCTAGATGATCTCCTCAAGGGCAGGCTCACTTTCTGCTCTTTCAGCGTTAGCCAGATAGCTGTTTAAGTGAAGGAAGAAGATATAGTTAGGGGAGCCAGTGTGAAGCTACTGGTGTGAGCATAGTTCTCAGCACACAATGAATGGTGCCTGAGAAGTGTGTATGGAAGCTCAGCACAGAGTGCCTTAGCACCGGGCGGCATGGCTGTCCCATCCCTGACACTGTGCTTACAGAGTCTTCAAAATAAGTGGGGGCATACTCTTAGGATTCCTATTGAACCTGCCCCCACAGAGCCCATACTCCTCATTAGAAGTGTCTCCCTGTGAGCCTACAAAGCAGTAGAAAACATTGCTCATGTAGCAGCATCAGCCCATGATTAGTTTTACAGACACCTCTTGAAAGAATGTTGTCCATACCCTATTCTTCTCATGACAGAAGAGGCAGGAACAAAATCCTTCACATCTAGAATTATGCATTGTGACCCATGGATCAGAGAATTGAACAATAAGGTTCTCTAAAGCAACTTTTACATGTAAGGCATGATATAAAAAATAGGTTCTAAAAGTTGTGCTATAGAACCTCTGTTTTTAAGTATCACCTCTTTTCTTGGGAGCAAATATATGGGTTCTAGTAATCCTTTGAAAACCCCAGGCATGCAGATACCAAGAAATGAATGGATACCCTTGAAGAAATTGAAAATGTGTTTTTAACATTATGCTCATTGTCCTTGAGTTTGGAGGGGAGAGATATCTTAAGCCATGGCATTTTAGTCCTTCTCACAAGTAGTGTTAAAGACGTTGCATGTCCATGCGCAGGCACAGACACACGTGTCTCCAGCTCGTCACCGGTCTGTTTCACAGGAAAGCCAGGGTCACGAGTGCCTTGTGTGGATTCCTTTGCAGGTGGAAGATGCTGTGCCTTCTCCCCTGATGGGAAAGCCTTAGCAGTTGGCTTGAATGATGGGAGTTTCCTGGTTGTAAATGCTGACACTGTTGAAGACATGGTCTCCTTCCATCACAGAAAAGAAATGATCTCTGATATTAAATTTTCAAAAGGTAAAGATGAAGCAAAAACTTAAAAAAAAATGTATTGGGACAAAAAGTTACAATAGTGGACATTTTCATTATTTCCTTGACCTTTTCCCCAGTTTCACATGCTAAGTTCGTGGAAGTCAAATCTTCTATGAAATGCTTTAACTGCATATGTTTCTTTACAGATACTGGGAAATACCTTGCTGTGGCATCCCACGATAACTTTGTGGACATTTATAACGTACTTACAAGCAAAAGGGTTGGCATCTGTAAAGGTGCGTCCAGTTACATTACACATATCGACTGGGACTCTCGAGGTAAAGTATGTTGTGGCTTTTAAAATATTCTTGTTCTTAAAAAAAGTCGATGTTCATCCATATATTATTCCTAGAGAGGACGGCAAATGGGTTTTAGAGAAAAGCAGAGGGGGGCACCCCACAATATAAAAGACTAATTTGATAACCCAGAAGTAGCTGCTGTTAACATTTTGAGCATTTTTCATTATTATGAGTATTATTAATTCAAGCCATCGAGTTTTAAGACAGTTGAAGACACACAGTGCCTTCTGTTGCCCTAGCAAGCCACCACCGCCCCTTTGAGTTCTGCACACTGTGTCCTTGCCTAGGCCTCCTCCCTTTCCCTGTTCCCTTTTCCCACTGATGTTCCATCTCCGGGAGAACTGCCCAGAAAGTCTCATGCAATTTTTATCCTCTAGCAGAGGTGGGAAATTATATTCAGCTTACCTCAGGTTTCTCTGCTCTCCAAAACTCCCAGCCTGCTCCCTGCCTCCTCTAAGTCATGCCCACAGACACCATGGGAATATGTCTGTTTATTTATTTAACAAATCTAGCTTCTGCCATGTGCAAAGGCTTAAGCCAGAAAGTGTGGAGGATCCAGAAGTGTGACACATGGTTCCTCCTCTCCTCAGAGTTTATAATTTAGTGAGGAGGGAGACGTACTAGTGCCTGAATAATACAAGAGCGCAAACTGACTAAGGTGTGGGAGTGAGACATGGGGAGTCACAGAGGCAGTGGCGAGCAGGGGTGGGAACTGGCAGGTGAGCAGCAAGCAGCGAAGGGGAAGCATCTGTGCTGCAGGGTAGGGCACCTTTGAATCCTCTCCTGTGGAAAGGGTGGGGTCCCACCTTTCAAAGGAGGTTCAGTCCACTGTGGTGGAATAGCACCGAGCCCAGTGGTGTGCTGTGAGGAAGAGCTCCCAGGAGAATCTAGGAGTCTCCATAGAAGGAGTGGCCTTTGGGACGGATCTTGAGGGATGAGCAGAAATTCACCCAGATGGCAAAGTCTAGGACAAGCCTTCCAGGCTCAGAAGGAACATGGTGTCCCAAGACATGGGGGTGGGAAAAACAAGGGTGATTGAGACATAGTGGGTAATGCTGAGTGGCTGAGGGCATGACGAGAGGCAAATGTGGAGAGACAGACCGAGACCGGATGTAGAGGGACATTGAACTTTATCCTATAGTCATTAAGTAACCCTAAGAGGCTTAGGTAGGGGCATTTTCAGCTATATTGTGGAGGGTGAGTGAGCCTGGACGTGGGAAGTAAAATAAACCAGAAAAAGAGGTGATAAGGGCCTCTACCAAAAAGAGGTTATTCCAGAGATGCCACAATATTTTATTTCAAGTATTCTTGAAGTTGAAACCATAAACTTCTGCCAGGACAGGCATTTAGCTGTAACTGTACTTGCTGCACTGGAACGTGGACTTTATGTAAGCTTTACAACCTGTAGGCATTTTATACAGTGCAGTACAGAGGAGGAAAGAATGCCATTTATTGTAAGAGGTGCAAGTCCCAACAGGGCAAAAGGAGATCAGATAAGTCCCTCTCACTTACATGTCAGGGCCACACCGGACACGGTGCCGAGAGCTTAGGCTGGCATTTGTGACTGGGCGGGACACTGGCCGCCTGAGGACTCCGGCCACCTGACAGTCATCTAAGAACCAGTGAGGCCAAGCGGGAAGATGGGAGCAGCCACTTCTCAACCCCCTTCTTCGATATTCTCCGCTTTATTGTCTGAAGGGTGAGGGAAAGGCTGTGATTTCTTCCCATTTACTCTCTGGCTAGCATGCCTAGTTATGCTAGGCTTTCTTGTAAGAAAGATTTAGAGTGGTCAGCGCCAGTCTTAGCGTACATAAACTAGAGTACGGTGAATTTTATTTAAAATTCACTATACCTACACACAATACCTGACGCAGCATGTAAAATCCCACCATTCCAATGACCATTGGGAGATTAAAACCAATTTATTATTTGCATGCTAAGGAATGAAGAGCAAAGAGAAAATAGAACATAGGGGGAATAAGGTTTGATCAGGAAGACTTCTTTAAAATTATTTTTAATTGTGATAAAATATGCATAACATAGAAGTTACCATCTTAACAATTTTTTTCATTTTATTTTTCAGTTATAGTTTGTATTCACCATTGTTTTGTTTTAGTTTTAGGTATACAGCATAGTGTTAGGAAATCATATACTTTACAAAGTTATTTCCTGATATTTCCAGTACCCACCCAGCACCATAGTTATTACAACATTATTGCCTATATTCCCAACGCTGTACTTTATGTCCCCATGGCTGTTTTATAACTACCAATATGCACTTCTTAATCCCTTCCCCTTTTTCACTCAGCCCCCAACTGCCCCACCTATTACCATTTTTAAGTGTATAATTCAGTGGACTTGCATAAATCCACATTACTGTGCAACCATCACCACCATCCATCTCTAGAACTCTTTCCATCTTGTAAAACTGAGATTCTGTACCCCTCAAACAAGAATTTCTCTGTCTCCCTTCCCTAGCCTCTGGCAACCACCATTTCACCTCCTGACTCGAAGAATTTGATTGTTCTCGGTACATCACACAGGTGGAATCACACAGTGTGTGTCTGTTTGCGAGTGCCTCATTTCACTTTGCATGATATCCTCAGCGTTCATCCATGTTGTAACATGTCAGAATTTCCTTTATTTTTAAGGCTGAATAGTATTCCATTATATGTATTCACATTTTGTTGATTAACTCATCCATCGGCAGATACTTGGACTGCTTCCCCCTTTTGGCCGTTGTGAGTAGTGCTGCTACGAACACGGGTGTAAAGTTGTTTTGAGTATATACCCAGACGTGGGATTTCTGGGTCAAATGATAAAGCCATTTTTCAGTGTTTGAGTCACCACCATACTGTCTTCCACAGTGGCTGCACCATTCTACCTTCCCACCAACAGTGTGCAGGGTTCCGACTTGTCCACATCCTTGTCACCTCTTGGGTATTTTCTGGAGTTCCTTTTTTGCTTTGTTTTATTTTGTTTTTGATAGCAGCCATCCCAATGGGTGTGAGGTGGTATCTCATTGTAGTTTGATTCACATTTTGAGAGGATTATTTTTTATTCTGTGAATGTGTAAGTCCTGTGTTGAATGCTCAAGATGTAAAGAGGAGTAAATCCCAGAGAGAGAGAGTAAGATCCTGGCCAAGATCCATGGTTGTCACCATGGCAGGGCCTGGGTGAAGGTCTGTGTAAAGGCCCTCAAAGTGGAGCCATCACTTTTGCAGAGAGAGAGGCAAACCTCACTGTTTCCGAAGTTCTGCCCAAAGCCGGTGTCTGGTCCAGCTACCATTCAGGATGACAGAAATGACACTGAGAGTTAGGACATTGAGGACTTTGAAAAGCCACCTTGCCTCTCCTCCTAAGTGGTCCCTTTGTCAGTGGAGAGGATTAGACCGAATGGTTTCTAGGACTGAGAGAACAGAATACTTTTGATTTGGGGGCAGGAGTCACACCATCTGGAGAGTAACAGCAGTGCGCCAGCCCTCAGGGCTTCCCTGGTTTGTCTCCAGTTTTACTGCCATGAGGTGTGTCACGTAGATATTCTGAAGTTTCTGAGTTCTGCAAATGCGAGACCTTGAGAATGAGCCAGACTGCCTCAAGAGCAGCCTAGCTTTTCACGGTGGTGCCTGGTGCCTCGGAGGTCTGCAAAGGGTGGAGGGCAGGATTTAGGAGCAGGGATCTGCTTCATTTCCTGACCTGCTCAAACATAGTGAACGCATTTGCAGGAGCCAGCTGGCTCCTCAGGGACTGGGAGTGGCCCAGCCCTCAGCCTTGGCAGCCTTTCGTGTCCATGGCAACCACAAGTCCTAGGAAAACCAAGAAGTGCATCAGACCTTTGCAGGAGCAACAGCTACCCCTGAATGAAGGCTCCTGCACAGAATGCATGAGAAAGAAAACTATATATGGAGAGAGATAAATTATGGAAGGATGTTTTCTGTCTGCTATTAGTTCATTTCTAGAAATATCAGGAGTATAAGATCATTTAACAAATAGCATTTTAAGCCATAATAGGACATCTCATTTCCATTTTCATTGTCAATGGCCCGATGTGTTTGGTACATTTAGTACCGATTTTAGAATTATTTTAACTTGTAAATTATATAGCAGCTGGGATGATATGTGAGTCGTCCTGTGGGCTATAAAGCTTTATGCACCTGCAAGCTGCGTGATTTACTGAACCTGCTCAGAAATGAGGGCGTCTGTCTCTGTCAGTTTCCTTGTTCTCTGTGAGCAGACATTTTTAGTGAATAAAAATGTGAGGATTCTGAAAGAATAGGGTTACTATTATTCAGCGGTGAATTATATATACCTGGATTATACAGACATTTATTTTACTCTTTGGCTCCACTCCTGTCCTCAGAATATTTCAGTAGTTATATATTACACAGCAGCAGGCAGCAGGGGAAAAGTGGTGACCTAAATATTTCCTCTATGCCTTAAAAAAACCCTGTAATAACAGCAGTAAAGAAAATTTGGGGGAGTGGACACACACCCATAATTCCACTTTCTTAACACAAGAATAGTTGTTTTTTTAAAAAAATTTCTTCACATCCTTGGTTGCAAGGAACAGAAACCAATTCAATCCAGCTTAAATTAGAAAATAATAACATAGGATGAGTTTATGAAAAGACGTAGGGATATCTCATAGACTCCCATGGCAACAGGAAGCAACATCTCCGAGGAACTGGCTTCAGGAATGAACTGGAAAACGCCCAGAAACTGAGCAGGCAGCTCCTCTCCCCTCCCTTTCTGCTCTGCGGCAGCTGGTTCCAGTGCCCCTGCTCGCTGGTGTCTGCTTTTAGCCCCTCAGTCTGCACAGGCAGGCTTTCCTCACCACCTGCACGGGGCTGCTCTCTGTTGCCGCAAAATGCCACCCTCCGTCCCAAAGTTCACATCTAATCTCAGCACATCTGATCTCACCCACTGCTTCACCTTCCCGATCCCAGTTTCCCTGGACAGAGAATCTGACTGTGCAGCCCTGTCTCTGGGTCACGTGGAGGGCAGTTCTCGGGGGAGGCACATTAGCTCAGGAAGTCCCCACAGGTGTCTGTGGCTCTGCAAAGCCCTTCTGGTACTGCTCTCTTTTGTTTAGACTCTGGGATAGTCTTGCAATCATAAAATACTTCACTGAGCTATTTTAAAAGCTTTTAGTTTGTTTTTCTAAGTATGACCTTTGAAACCAGTATAAATGCAGTTGTTAGGATTATCTGAGAATTAGAATTCTTTGAGTTCTGTTAGTATCTCATGGCCAAAAATCTTCTAAAATTAGCCGTATTCAAAGAATGTTTTTTTATTGAATTCTCCAATCCTTTTTCACATCCTTTATTTGCAATCAGTCTTGAGATCTATTTAGTTCATTGAAAAAATATCAGTTACTCATTTTCCTATAGTGCTCAGTGGCCAAAGCTAATTTAATTCCCTTTTTTCTTTTCTTATTTGTTTATGTATGCTCAGCCATAAGGTCAGGAAAATGTGCCCATTTCATTGGAAACATTTTTAAATTCACTTGATCCGCACAACCAAGGCAAAACCCCCTCCTCACTATGTTATAACTCAGCAAAGGACAGATGATTAATGATAGTTTCCAATAATTGAACAAGAGAACTTTTTTTTTTAAATTAATCAGTTAGAAATAGACCTCCAACTCTGAAGGTTGGCCAAGCTAGATTTCAGACCTGGGTGGCATCCATTTAATCATTAAAGAGCATGCTGTAAACCATACGAAGTTCTTACTTTGATACTATTTTAACAAGGAGGACATTTCAAGACTACTACATGTAAATAGTTACAGAAAAAATGGGAGGAGATAAAATATGTGAGTGGGTGCAGGTGAAATATTAGGGTGTCTGAGATCCGCTTCAGTCTGGGGTGAGGGAGAGAGTGGGGTTCGGAAACTGGGCTGGTGGTGCGCTAGAAACCATTGAAGCAGAGCACCGGGCACGTAGAGGTGCTTCATACTGTTCTTCCATGTATGTTTGCAATTTCTCATAATTAGAAAATGCTGAAAAAGTACTAGAACATATTTCTTTTGAGTCACTTAAATTTCAAGCCATAAAGGATTATTGACATGGTTGAAGGAGAATTAGGAAATCTTATCTTTTTCAACATTAATCAAAATGAACCCAAGATTATAATTTTATGTCACACTGAAAGACTATTTTTGCTCAACATTTTGTTTTGGGAAAGTCTTGGATTTCTCTTTGTATTTGCAAGTAAGGTGGGAGAGGGGTGAGAGAGAAGCATTTTTAGTTTGTTTTGTGTGTTATCTTCCTGTCTCTAAGGTTTAAAGGGCAAATTTAAAATTTAGACCTAGGAAATGTGAATGTTTGCATCAGGGTTCTCGCTTCTGATGCCATAGTTCTTGCCAGAGCAGTCTGCTCTTGCTACGTGCTAGGAGGCAACTGGGGAAAAGAGCAACAAACAGATTTTGTCAGGCTTTGGAGAAATAGCCACTTTCAGTGCAGCGGAGCCAAATGTGATTCTTCTATTGAAGGATGGTCCAGGACAGACTTTATGAAGTCCATATTAAAAAAATCATAGCTTTGGGATTCGTGCCAGGCCATGTAATTGCCTTTACATGTACTTCTGATTAATTCACCATTTATTTACTCAGTTTATGAAACTTTGACTAAAATGAATGAAAATAGTTGTAGCCATGCTTATCGCTTTATAATAAAAATGCAGAGTTTAATTGTCTCTCTACTTCATTCTATCATAACAGGAAAATTATTACAAGTTAATACGGGTGCCAAAGAACAGCTCTTTTTTGAAGCTCCAAGAGGCAAACGGCATATAATAAGACCTTCAGAGGTAACAGTCATACACAAAGCTTTAAAAATGCATTTCATGAAGATTTAACATGTGCATTTAAAAAAACCTATCCATTCTTATTCACTAAAGGTACATTTAGTGAACCTTTAAGCTTCATCATTTCTTAAACCTGGTTTCTAGTTTTCTGCTTTCTGAGGATTTATGGGTTTACGGTATCAGTGATGGAGTGATGTGCAGTTTACCTCCTGCCTCATTCTATGCCTGATGAAAACGACTAAGCTAACAATTTATATGCTTTTATTTCATTCAACATGTTGCTTTGTGCAAAGCTTCTTATGGACATAAATTTTTGAAATATACTTTCTCAGTGTTTACTATTTGTAATAGTAAGCAATATTTTCTGCAACAATAAGATAAATGATCTTTCAGAGAAAAACTGTCCACAACCTGACTGTCCTAATCTATCACATTTTCTTCTTCCTGTTTTCTTCATTTCTTCACCACATAACATTTTTTAACTGTTAAAATCAAAGCCTAGATAAAAATTTTGAATCCACGAACGAACTTCCTCCTTCCTGAGAGTTCAGCTGCACAGTGCTTCCATATAATGACCCTGGTGGCCAAAAGGTCACTGCCTGACCGAGGTCTAAGAATGTCCTCGTAGTCCCAGGAGACAACACGACTCATTTATTTACAATGCAACCTTCGATGAAAGACCAGGAAATACTCACTTCCTTTGAGGGAAAGTGGGTAAAAGTACACTACTGAGGGATACGCATGTGCCTCTCTCCTCAGTTTGCCAGTAACATAAACCACCGCAGCGTTGTAAAGTGCTCCCAGGGACGTTTGGGCACACACACTCGTGTTTGCACTGTTTCTGAAGGAGCTACATGTTCAGTATTTAGGGAACACCACTGTCGTGGAGGATGGCATTGTATTAATGGAAATTGTTTACTGATCCCCCAAGTTCCAATTTATTTATCTCTGGTCAGTCCCCATTTTAACTTTAAAAAAATTATTGGGGTAACATTAGTTAATACCATTATATGGGTTTCAGACTCTATAATACATCATCTATATATTGCATTGTGGGTTCACTACCCAAAGGCTAGTTAGTCTTCCTCTGTCATCATATATTTCACCCCCTTACCTTTCTCCTTCCTCCCTTCACCCCCTTTCCCTCTGGTAACCACCATACTGTTTCCTGTGTCAATGACTTTGTTTTGTTTATTTGTTTGTTGCTTTTTGTTTTATATCCTGCATATGAGTGAAATCATGTGGTTCTTGTCCTTTTCTGTCTGACTTATTTCATTAGCATGATACTCTCCACTTCCATTTGCATTGTCCCACATGGAGAAACATTTATGGCCTTGAGTAAGGGATGTTTTTAATTATGTCATTCATTCACTGACCATCTGTTGAATGCCGGCACTTCACACACCTGTGTTTTAATTTTCACAACAGCCGCGTGTGATAGTTGTCAGTCTCATTTTGCGTACAGGGAGATAAAGATCCCGAGAGAGTAAGTAGGAGGACCATGGAGCTGTCATCCCAATCCAGAGGGCCCTGTGTGTGGCTCTACCTGGATTTTTCCTGTGTATTTAAGCATCGTTTTTACATCGCTTCACCTATATTTCCCCACCCTGTTCTAGAGCCCCAGAGTAAGGACACTAAAATAAAGTGCAGTTTAACCAAACGATGGGGACGACTTGAGACAGAGGAGCAATTACCACATAAAAGAATGCACATAAGAAAGAAGTTCATGTTATGAGCCACCCTGAAATGCCAGGCTCTGGCTCTGAAGAGTTCATTGTCACTCTTGCTGCACACTTGTTACTTCAGAGGCTGATCTCTGGTGCTGCTGGGGGTGCAGTGGGAGGGGGGTCCCTCCAGCTGATGCGCTCTCAGCCTGGCGTCCCTGGCACTGCTGTTCCTAAGAGCACCCAAGGGGCACCTCATCGTGTGCCTCACCAATATAGTCAGGCCCTTCAACTAAGTATGAAAGATTTTGAAAATTTCCTTTAAAAAGCATTTTTAAAAAGAAACAGCCACAGTGCAACTAATACAAATCTTACTCAGCAAATTGCTTAATATGACAAATATGAAAATGTCCATTTAAATCCACCTGATGTTGTGTGGCGCAGTGGAAGCAGCTGTGTCCCAGGAGGCCGAGTCTCTGGAACTTGACTGCCCCTCCGCTTCCCGAGCATGGGGTGACTTTGTGACCAGCTTCCCTGTGGGCTTGCACAGTTGCCTCCTCCTCCCAAAGCTGATGATGGAGAAAATAATGACATACCTGCCTGAGGCAAGGTGCTAAGACCCCTTGAGAACTCCCCTTCCATCGAAGTTCCAGGGTTGGAACAAGTTTATTTACCCCTTTTGGGTTTTGTGGGTTAGAGGGATCTTAATGTTCTATGTTAAATGTAGCTTCCCACGAATTAAACGTTTGCTTCCCCTGAGAGTGCAGTGTCCAGTTCTGATCACAGGTGTTCTGTTGGGGTGGCCGCATGGTGGGCAATACCAGTTCACCCCCCCTTTCCTGCCCAGATAATGAGGCTGGGAAAGGGGCCACCCAGGGCAGGGTCTCGGAAACAGAATCGGAAACTGGAAGGGAGTCGGCGGCCCAGGGTGGGTCCCTGCTTCTCTTCCTGTGGAGGCCAGTTTAGGGCGTGGTAAGAGGAGAGGGAACTCCACGACCCCTCAGTCCGGCTCTGCCTGGGCCGCCCCAAGTCCCTGGGCCAGTGTAAGTTTTTGGTTCCATTCCCGAGTGTGTCCAGAAGAAACACAGAGCATTGAATCAGGACCAGTTCGCGTGATGGAAATATGAATAGCACCTCCCCTCACGACTAAAATACCGGCTGTATCTTTATCGTGTCGTTCCTTTTCTAAGCAGTGACAGCAGGCAGAGAATACAGAATTGGAAGCGAGGCACTTTAGCAACCTGCAAGGCAGTTTCCAGATCCAAAGGGACTGGTCTGGCCTTTAAGTTTAGCTACGATTTCTAATGATACTTATACTCTTTTAAATGGTCACGTGAAGTGCTTATCTAAAGAAACTATACTAAGAAAATCAATGCAGTTTAATGGTCTCTCTGCTTCATTCTATTATAACAGACCTGAATGAGAGTAAATGAGATGGAATCCCCTAGGAGAGTCCAATACACAGTGTTGTAGTTATCGTTTATTATTGTTTTTATTTTTAAAGACAGAAAAACCTCACTTCCACCAGGATCTAAGCTGTACAAATGCTAACTCCTCTATCTGTGAATTTTAGACAAAACAGTTTTAAAGGATAAAATGTATATTCACGGCAATATGAACAGCTCTTCAGATTTTTAAGATAGGCCCTGTATAGCATAGTGAATATTAAGCTAGCTACAGAATCTCATTATCCTTTCCTCCAAAGAAACATTCTTTTAAAAAGTTATGTCTTCTAACTTTTTTAAATAGTTTACTGAATGATCAGCCTCACTGATGAATGTAGCTCAGTGGTGTCGTCTGGGAACAAATGCCCCAGGGACATTTGGGGTATCTGGGAACAAGCTGAGGAAGGTGGGCTACTGGCATCCAGGGTGTGGAGGACAGGGGTGCTTCTAAGTGTGTCACCATGCACAGCATGGCCCTGGCAACAAAGAGTTATGCAGCCTAAAACGCTTACAGAGCTGACACTGAGAAACCCTGATCTAGTTTACGGCTCATGCAGTGATAAATGTCTGGGTAAGCACTAAAAAACTTCATTGTTGCATTTCCACACTTCCAAAATGTTAACTGATCTGGAGAAGAATATATGGATATTTTATTGCAATGTTGGTTTATCAAGACAATGCATATACCAGTTCACAAAGCAACGTAGGCCCTGGCCAGGTGGTTGAGCACTGTCCCATAAAGATCAGATTTGATTCCCAGACAGGGCACGCGCCTGGGGTATAGGTTTGGTCTCCGGTGAGGGCACATACAAGAGGTAGCTGATCCATGTTTCTCTCCCTCCCTACCCCCATCACTAAAATCAATAAGAATGTCCTCAGGTGAGGGTAAAAATACATACATACATACATACATACAGCTCAGAACTGTGCATCTCCACACCCAACACAAATGCCGATGTGGGCAAAGTCGTCATTTAGAGCTACTCAGCCTCAAATTGTTCCTTTTACATACAATGAAAAGCTCTCTAGGTTGTGCAAAATATATTAATTTTCTTTTTCTTTTTAAGATCGAGAAGATAGAGTGGGACACGTGGACCTGTGTCCTGGGACCCACCTGTGAGGGGATCTGGCCCGCACACAGCGATGTGACCGATGTGAACGCTGCCAGCCTCACCAAAGACTGCTCCCTCTTAGCCACTGGAGATGACTTTGGTTTTGTCAAGCTTTTTTCGTATCCTGTCAAGGTAACATTGCATGTTTGTTATATATACTTGCTCAGGCTCATTAATAACCCCAAATCTATCTAGTGTGTCTAGGTGGGTTTTTAAATATTGAAGGCATAAGCAGTCAATGATGTTATCTACAGTGTGGTCTTTATACTGGATAAATACCTCCATGGCATTGTTTGCTAATTTGAGTCAGAGTCTGTGGCATATAATTTCTGTTTGAAAGGCCTTCATTGGTCACCAAATCCAACATCTCACAAACTACAAAGTAAGACTTTTCTTTAGAACCCCCTGGACCCGTGTCTTTCTAACAAATACTAGCATACTTCCTGAAATGGAGAGCTTACTACCTCACAAAGCAGCCCAATTCATTTTAAGATAGCTCCCATTGTTAAAATGCTTTTTGTTCTATGTCGAACTGAAAATGTCTTCTCTTTAGCCAAAGTTCTGCCTACAGAATCATCACTGATTAACTCCAGTCCTCTTACAGCCTCCTCTACAGGAGGATCTCTTTGACTCCCCGAAGTCTCATTCCCTCCAGCCTAAATTCCCCCGCTCTTCAGCCATTTCCCACTGGACATGGTTTCCAGCTGCCCCTCCCTCTGAGCACACTCCTTTTTCTCCCATTTTAAACTGTCTGATCGAAGACTGAATTCAGTGCTTCAGATGTAATCCGACCAGCGCAGGGTATAGTGGAATTTTATCTTCTTGTCTTGATTTTATATTTATTTTAAATTAAACTAAAATGGCATCAGCTCTTTTGACTGCCACACTACACAACTGAATCATAGATATCATTGCCAAAAATGTCTGGGTTCTCTCCCCCATCTTGTACTTACACAACTGACTTTCTAAATTCTAAACTCTGAGTACAGAACTTTGTCTTTGTACCATATAAGACTTATCTTGTTTATTTGATCTCATTGTTCCAAACTGCCAACATTTTTTTAAAAATACTTTTTCTAAGTATCTACTTTCTCTTCCAGCATCACGTCCTCCTCTGATTTCACAAGTGTGAGCTCTAAATCATGGAAAGAAAAAACATAGACTAGAACAAGCAAGCACCACCACTGGGAGCCCCCATTCAATTTGACATTCCAGTATTAATGCACACATTTAATTGTGGTTCTCGGGAACACATTTACATCCGTCTGATTATGCTGTCAGGGACCTCATGTTTCCCTCTCTAGTCCAACAAGACATCATTAAAGACTTGGCACTTATCTTGCTAA
This sequence comes from Trachops cirrhosus, assembly GCA_028533065.1. Lineage (NCBI taxonomy): Eukaryota > Metazoa > Chordata > Mammalia > Chiroptera > Phyllostomidae > Trachops > Trachops cirrhosus. The sequence continues at coordinate 114,911,840 of CM052543.1, read as the reverse complement.
CACCCAGATGGACTGTGTCTCTGGTATCCTTAATCTCCCCTTCTGACAGACCAACCAACAGAAAATGCGGGGGAGTTCACAGTGAACCCCTGTTGCTGCCTAGTAACCATCACTTCCTTTTCCAAGTGCTAATAGACCTTCTGTGTAATATTTCACCCTAGAATTTTCCAGGGATTGCATCAACTCACGAATCAATATTTGCCAAAGTCTACTTGCTTTCCCTTTAAGATACAGGAATCTTTTTATGTTTGATGTCACCTCCCCTGATTTCTAAACTTCTAGGCTGTTACTGACTTTACTTTTGTAGTCGCATTTGAAGGCACCTGTACTCGAGTACCTGAGCTCTGTTTTGCCCTTTCTGGTTTGAAGAGCATTCTCTTTGATAGAGGAAACATAAGAGGAAACTATCTTTTGATAGTAAGTCTACTTTCTGTCCATATTAAACCATACAATTTAAGAAGTGTTCCTAACATGTCTCTATTTTTGTTTTACCCCTACACATATAAAATCCTTTTCAATGTTCTTAGTTTCTTACGTTAACATTCTGAAACTACATTAAAGTCGTCCGTGCAAAACTTCGTATTCATCCTTGGTTGCCCGCCCCCGCCTCCATCACACGCACATTGACCTGAACACAGCCGTTTCCTCCGCAGCCATTGTGGTATCTTCAGATGCTTTCTTGTCTCCCTCTACATTTGTTAATGTCTGGTTAGAGAATAATTTCTGGTCGCTTTTTCCAAGACTCACTTCTGATGATGTCCAGTGTTCTCTTCATTGTTCATCCCAAATTTCCCTTCCCTGCCAGTTACCGGCTCTTCTTATTTGATCAGAATTCAGTTTCATGTAGCAAATTTCCTGGCTACTTCTACATTTTTGGGAATGAGATTGCTAGCTGGACAAGTTGGGGATACTCTGGTATTAGTAGACTGAGGTTGGGCCTGTATTCAGGTGGCTGAGGTCCCAGGTGCCACTGCATCGTGCTCCTGAGCTGGGTTTATTGTTGGTCCTGGAATGCATCATCTACACCCCCGCCCAGCTGTGCTGTCTGTAGCAGCCATGGCACCTTGGGTTCCTCAGACTCCCAGAGTTCCCAGAGTTCCAGGGAGGTTCCTGAGGGACCACCCCAGGAAACAAAGTAGGGCCAGTCAGGGGGAGGGCTCCAGGGCCCCACCTCTGCTTCAGCTGGGGTCACTGTGTTTTGTACACCATCCACTGATCTTCCATGTAAGACTGTTTTTACAACAGTTAGAGAAAATTTCAAACATACAGGGAAGGTGAAAGAAGGATGCAGTGAACTCCTAGAACCCCACCACCTAGAGACTACTTCATTGTAAACTGTAGACATCAGGATACTTACCCCTAAGTGATTCACCTGCATAATCCAAACACCTATCAAGTTATAAAACATTATCATCTCCCCAGGAGGCTTCCTCACATTCCTTCCCAGTCAGTCTCTACCCCCCACTCACCCTCAGATGAAAAAATATTCCTATGGTTTCATCACAGATTAGTTTTACCTGCGCCAGAACTTCATGTAAATGGAATAACCACGTAGGCACTGTTCTGTGCCGGGCTTCCTTCACTCAGGTGGGGTTTCTGAGATTTCCCCATGTTGTTGTGGGTATAATAGTGTGTTACTTTTTTTTATAGCTGAGTGGAATTCCATTGTATGGATATAACAGAGTTTGTTTATTTACCTGGCTAATGAGGACACGTGTTTTTTCCAGTGCTTGGTTATAATAAAGTTGCTGTGAACATTTTTGGACAAATACTTGTGGGCATCTGTTTTCCTTCTCTTAAGTATATACATAGGACCAGAATTTCTAGGTCATAGGAGAAAATGTATGTTTAACTTTTTAAGAAACTGCCAGACCTCCTGCCGTTTTACATTCCCACCAAAAAATGTAATAGTTTTAGCTGCCAACATTCAGTGTTGGCAGACTAGTAAAATTTAGCCATGCTGGGGAGTCCGGAGCATGCACTCATTGTGTTTGTAATCTACATTGCCCTGATGACTAATGACATTGAGGGCTCTCTGCTTATTGGCCATTTGCGAAGTGTTTGTACAACTCTTTTGTCCACTAGTTTAAATTGGATTGCTTATCTTTTTATTCTTGAATTCTTTTTTTTTATTTTAATCATTGTTTAAGTACAGTTTTCTGTCCTTTACTCCCATCCCAGCACACCCATCCATCCCTCCCCACCTCCCTCCCATTTCCATGTCCCCTAGTTTTTGTCCATGTGTCCTTTATATTTGTTCTGGTAAACCCTTCCCTTTCTCCCCTGAAATTCCCCTGAAATTCCCTCTCCTCTCCCCTCTGGTCACTGTCATTTATTCTTGAATTCTATGTTGTAAGATTTGATGGAAGCAATAGTTTCATAATTTAAAACCACTGGCCAATACAAACTACTTTAATAGTATTACTTCTCTTTCTCTGCTTTTTTCTTTTTTTAATCTGATTTTTCTGGCACATTTTTCCTTCCAAATACATGTACCCAACCTGATGAGTATTTCCAGCTGTGTAGTTACACTCTTCCACTGCCCTGGGTATGTTGGACAGAGTTCACCACCTGTTATGGATTGAATGCGTTCCCATCAAAATTCATATGTTGAAGCCCTAACCCCCAATGTGACTATATTTGGAAATAGGGCCTTTATGAAAATAATTAAGGCTAAACAAAGTCATAAGGATGGGGCCCAGATTCTATAGGGTTAGTACCCTTATAAGAGACACCAAAGAGCACATTCTCTCTCGATGCACAAACACACCCAGGGAAGGCCATGGAGCCCACAGTGAGAAAGTGGTGTCCAGCGGCGAGAGGAGAGCCCTCACCAGGGACCAGATTGACTGGCACCTTGCTCTTAGATATCCCAGCCCCCAGAGCTGTGAGAAATGAATTTCTGTTGCTTACGCCACCCAGCATGTCATGTTTTGTGATGGCAGCCCAACCAGACTAAGACAGCATCCCACTGCAATATTCCAGCATTGAGCTCCGTGTCATCAAGTCTCATTGGTACCTATGAGATCTTATCACCACACAGCTCTATGTCCAAAATTTAAATTCCATTTGTTAGACTCTAAGATAATATCATCTCATTGGCCCTTTTCCTTGTTCCATGTTCCTGTGAGTTCACAGGCATCTCTTCCAGGCATTTTTCCTTCCATGGCAATGATGCATCACTACATATTCAGTTTCATACTTTAAAATCTTTGTGATGAGTCATTAGTCGCCTGAAAATCTCATTCTTTCTAGCCTCCATTCAGACAGACCCTCCTTTGCCAGAGCCCACCCATTTTTCCAGTACGTTAAACCATGTGCGATTCTGTCCTTTGACACGAATTCTATATAGCTAGCTGATTGCTCCCCATCTCGCCCCTTCTTTTCCAAAATGGTGCCCTGCCACTACACTGGAGAGGTTAAAATATCATGGTTGCCCTGACCGGCATGGCTCAGTTGGTCGAGCATCATCCTGCAAAGCAAAGGGTCACCAGTTTGATTCCCAGGCAGGACACATACCTGGGTTGTGGTCCCCTCCCTGGTTAGAATGTGTGTGAGGGGCAACTGAGGTTCTCTCACACATCGGTGTTTCTCTCCCTCTCTTTCTCCCTCCCTAGCCCTCTCTCTAAAAATAAATAAAATCTTTAAAAAAATAAAATATTACCACCCCCAACCCTGTTCTAAAGCCAGACCCCCTGGTTCAGGTACTGGCTCTGACATTTATTAACTGTTTGACCTAAGGGAGTTCTTAGAATCTCTGACAGAGTTGGGTCTACTACACGACAGGAGCAAATCTCTCTCTAATTGGATGTTATGTCATTATACGAATTACTTACAAAACATTGAGAGTACTGCTTACTATATGGGAAATGTCCCAAACTTTTAGTTTTTACTGTAATTGTTATTATCCCATGTTTTTAATTCTCCCCTTTCTTTAAAGCTACTGTGGACTTTGTCATCCCTGAAGATGCTATCCATACTCTAGTTCATCTAGAAATTAGCTATAATTCAGTGTATAACATCTAGAACTTGTCTATTGATGACCCTTCATTGAATTTTTTCATTTATATATTTCTTTTATCTCTTGCAAAGTCGTAAAATCACCAGTAATTTAGCAACCTCATATCCTCCATTACAAAAGTGTAATGAAGCAAACTTAAGGATAAAAAATGTACATCACCATGTCATTTATGCTTTTAAAACTGACCCTTAGGTTCTTAAGTTTCTTTCTCAGGCCGTCAAAGGCTCCAGAGACTGGTTCTCCAAAGAGGAGCCTTGTACTAGCGTTTTTCACATGGAGACGCTGTATGTGAAATGTCATGAGTGCGGGGAGAGAGCAGGTGGCTTTCATCAGGTTCTCAGGGATTTCTCCCCTAAAAACAGATAACAGCCAGCACTCCAGGGATGGGTTTTGGCTTCGCCGCACTTCAGCTCTCAGTGGGAGAGTTGCGGGAGCGAGTCCTGGCAGCGCTGACGGAAGTGCAGGATTTGCCATGATGGCCCGGAAGGACGGTGCCTCCGACTGGCTGTGCCGGGTCTTCAGGAGGCTCCCTCCGTAGGCCCTAAGAGAGCCACCAAACATGCCTGCCCCCAGGGGAGCAGCTGGGTTCCTGGAACCTTCTAATGCCTGTGAATCCCTTTTATTGTTCCATGGAGCAGTTATCGTGCTTCCTATTCTGAGAATCTTGAATCAGCTTTTGCTGAAATTGTCTCAGAAATTTTCTCAGTTCTTTCGTCACTTTCTTTCCCTCTGCAAAGATTCTGATCACCTTAGAATATTTCCCCCCCGAATCTTTCTTTTTGGATTCTTTTTTCCATCCTCTCTAGAAACCCTGTGTTCCTTCATGTAAGTGGGAGTATGAAGAGGCATTTCTCAAACTCTTTTACTTTCTCCTTCTCCTCTCAGAACACCGATTTGCGTAATGGGTCGGTTCTCGCTTCCAGCAGGAAGACCAGCAGGACACCTGGCTGCAGCCACATGAATGTCATCTTTGTGTCCGTGCCTTCTGGATCTCACAGGGCCACCCAGTGGGTTCCACTGGGAATCCTTATGTGGCTCTGTCTATTTGCTTAGCAAACTGGTGGCTCTGGAGGGCTTCCTGGAAACGCTGCCGACCTGTTTGCTCCCTCATCTTTCTAGACTCAGTACTCTGCTGAGGAGCGGGCAGTCCCAGTCTGCTGTCAGGTGGGGGTCAGCCAAATCCAGAGAGGTCTGGACCAAGAGTACTTTCAAGTCTCTCACTCTCCCGCACCTGTCTCCTGCTGCGTGTTTGTGGCGGTTTCAGGTTCCCCAGCATGCCAGTCCAAAACCCTCTGGGAGCCGCTTGTCTGCTACTGAATAGTCTTTATCTGGGACACTGATGACCCTCTCATGACTTCAGAAAGCACACGCAGCTTCCCACGTTGTGTAAGGTATTCCCTGGGAGTCGCTGAGAGGATGGAAAAACTCCCCCTTTTCAAATGGCTCCCACCGGAGCTGTTTTTGCCAGACTGTGGTGCAAGAGCCAGAAATGGAAGCTGGCTTGTGGTGGCAGCTGCCCCTCCCCGCCACTTGTCGAGGCCGCCCCGGGTGAGCCGCCGCCTCACAGTCACTCGCCCTTCCCACCGAGCACGCCGCTCGGAAGAGCTCGCGGTAATTACTAATAAACTGAATTCTATTTACTTAATTGTGTTTGTTGAAAAGCAGCTTAGTTTTTTTAAATCAATTAGTTGAGTGTTTCTAGTGTTAGAGGTTGTTTCCAGTGTCCATGGCCGAAACTGTCATGCATATTTTAAATCTTACCGAGGCTCCAGTATTAGGAGAAGTCCCTTGCTGATCTGCCCTAGTCTGGGCTGCGGCACAAAAGCCACTGTGGGGATGACTTGGGAGGACACTTCTGATCTCAAATGTCAGCCAGACTCTCAATCAGGAGTTTACACTGGAGACCTGTGGAGAATGCACATTTGATATTTGAGAGAAGCAGAAACAAGCTTTTTATATTCTTACACTCCCAGAAACAGGTCCTATAGCCTAACATTTAATTTGTTCCCTTGCAAACTATTTTTTGGAGACCTATGGTGAGCCAGGCAATGTTTTAGGGAAAAAAGACACCTAGTCCCTGCCCTCTTGGAGCTCACATTGTAGAAAATGTAAGGAATTTGCTGCTTAAATGTCTCATTTGTGTCCAGTAGAAACCACTCCAGGAAATAAAGTGGATGAAATAATCCAGACACAGGAATAGTGAGGCCTGGGTGGGGTAATTGCCAATTTCTGGCTTCGCAGGGCCAGCACGCGAGATTCAAGAAGTACGTGGGGCACAGTGCCCATGTCACCAACGTGAGATGGCTGCACAACGACTCCGTGCTGCTCACGGTAGGTGGCGCCGACACAGCCCTGATGATCTGGACCAGGGAGTTTGTGGGGACCCAGGAGAGCAAGCTGGTGGACAGCGAGGAGTCGGACACCGATGCCGAAGAGGATGGAGGTGAGTCCTGTCTGCCACGCATCACTCTCACCTTCCTCCCCATCCCCTCCTGAGCCACGGCAAGCCAACTCCACTCCCCTCCTCCTTCTGTTGTTTGAGGCTATGACAGTGACGTTGCTAGAGAAAAGGCCATTGATTACACCACCAAGATCTATGCTGTCAGCATCAGGGAAATGGAAGGCACGAAACCACACCAGCAGATGAAAGAAGTTTCCATGGAAGAAAGGTATGGTGTTGCCAGGTTTGTTTGCACTTATTGTACCTGATGACAAGAAACTCATTTAAACCATAGTGCACTTTCTTTGCCTTCAAAGATGCTTCTTCAGCCAGTCTTTTATGTGTGTGCACAGAGTCTTCACTTGCACACAGGCTTAATTTGGAAAAAGTTGCCCATAGCCCTCAATATATGGCAAAGGGTGGGTTACACTTTGCCAAAGCTCTTCATGGAATATGACTTGACTAGACATGAGATTTGGTTGGCCTGGGCTTCCCTTGCCCAGAGGATGCTGGGATAGCCAAAAAGCTGTCTTGAATGTGGTGGCTGCGAGGAGAGCATGCTGACAACAGGTAGGAAGGAGGCAGCCTTCGGAGGCTATGAGAGAGTGTTTGTGGGTTGTGAAAAATAATCCTCCCTTCTAACCAGAGTCCGTGCATTACTCTGTGTCACTTCGTGTACCTTTTCTTACTGCGTTGTCACCTGCCCACATTTGTGCAGGTGTATTTGGCAATTCCAGGCCTATTTGATTTGGTTGTCTTGGATCCTGTGCATAGAAGGATAGCTGCTGGTAATATTTTAGGCCTTTTTGATGTACTATTGTAGATTGATACTGTGATTCATAAGAGAAATTGTCAAATACTTTAATGTTTGTAAAAAAAGAAAGCTCATAATTACTATTTATCATATTCGTAGAAGGGAAGATAAATGTTGAGTAAAAACATTTAACATCTAAAGAGGATTTCATGGGTCTCAAAGATGTTTAGGAATTCTCTGTGGGATCTTCACACCGACTGGGTTCCGTGGTCACTGGTGCCCAGGGTCTGCGATGCGTGTAATTGACCAGTTATGTTTGGCATTCAGCATGGCCTTCCGCCTAATAAAAAGCATTTAATAAATCCAATCTAGCACCTTCTACTATTAGGTAGGAATTCAGATACAAAGACATAAAATGTCATTTCCCCCTCCTGCTCCAAATCAGTGCCAGAAGTTAAAATAAGCTTGATAAATCGTGGGTGTGCTAAAGGCAAGAAGATCGAATCTGATGTGGGGGAAAAAAAAACAACCCTAATTCTTTCCCAGCATTTTTGTTAATGTTACTATGAAGGTTCCAATTTCTGTTTCGATTTTTTTAAAAATTATAGAGGCTTTCTGTAATAGTCTATAAATTATAGTTTATTCTGCTTGCAATATGGTTTTTTAGTGGCCACAAAGAGAAAATAAATTTGAAGGACCTAATTCTAAGAATAAAGAAAAAAGGACCGTAGGCACATATGTTCATGAATAAACCTTCCACTTAAATAATCTTCTCTAAAGAACATTTGGCATAAATTAAACATTGTTTTGAAAGAAAATTACCCAACCTTTCCAGTTTCACATAACATTATGTAATGAGTTGACTTGGCTACTGATCCAAGGTTGTTTGTGGCCGATTTCTACTTCATCATGCCATGGGTTAGACTGGCCACTGAGATGTGGAAATCTAATCAAAGTCCTACTTCCAAACACTGCAGCTGATTCCTAACCTTAACTGAGGCTCATCCGAACCTTTTTTGATGTTGGTGTATCTTTGTGCAGGTCTATAAAAATCTCATACCTGCTCAATGTTGGAGGAGGTGGGTGAGATGAAGGTAGAGATGCCCTAAGAAAAATTTTCAACCCTAAAATCCAGAATTTTGAAGCTACCTCATTTTCTTCAGTGTGCCAGATTGGGAACTCTTCCATAGCATACACAGGATTGGCTGTGTATTTTTTTTAATACAAAAGAAAAGAATGCTTTATAGATATAGAGGGAGTTATTTTGGTACTTTACTGACATTTTAAAAAATAATTCACACCAGGGTGTAGTGAAGAAAACATGTAGTGAAAAAAACAATTTTAAGATAAATATAGGGTCTGGAGGAATAACAGGCCTTTTCTCTACATAGCAGTGTCTTTAATAACTTAAAAAGCCTTGACAGCATCAGATCCCACAGGGGCTGAAACCAGAGAGCAGGATGCCAGCGCATAGCATGCTGGGAGCAGAGCGGGGCACCCCAGGAGGGGGAGCGGAGAAGGAGCAGTAAATGGGTCTGATTAACAGCCTCCATGGGGGCAAATCCTGATCAGAACCAAGAACAAGTGGTCTTCACCAGTTGTTGTCAGTAGTTTTAGGGGAGCTTGAACCTGGGAGATAGGATTGTAGGCAGCTTCTGAACTGCAGAAGAGACAGATGGGTGCTGGGCAAGGCAGGGCCTTCCAAGAATTTATGAGAAAGCAGGATGAGAAAGGGAAGGCGGGGTAGCAGCCCTTGGGGCAGGGAGGACACCTAGCAGTAAGTCAGCTGACAGCTCACCTGAGTCCTCACCTAGGGTACAGAATGGGTTCCAGTGCCCCAGACACAAGAGAGGCAGAGGCAGAGAAATGCTGGGGCGTCAGACGGCAGGGGCCGGGCAGCGCCGGGGCTCTCCACGGCAGGTTCAGGACAGTCGGCGGTGACGCTGCGCCCTTCCACTCCTTCAACTCCAGGAGCAGAGGCTCTTCTTGACCTTCCCTGCATTGTTCCTTTCTGTGTATCGCTGCAGACACCTGCCTACACCTGGGTGCCTTTTGTAAATAGCCAGGCCATGACATGTGCCAATAAGGCTAACGGGAGACAAAGACTCAGGAACCCCCATTCAGTGCGGGGACCTATTTTGCCTCTTAACCAAAGTTTCGGGAAGTTCTACCTCTGGTTTAAATCCCCCTCGCAAACCGGGAGAGGAGTGTGGCATCTGTCATACTGAAAACAGTGCCTTGAAGGCAGTTGCATATACACACCCATCATTTTTTTAAGCAACTCAATTCTTAATTCCTAAAATTTAAGACAGTCACACATTATTTCAAATTCAACTCCATTATTTGATTTTAAAATAGCTGTGAGGCTTTAGATTGTGTTTCCTTGTACAATTTCTAACACATTGTGAGTTCTTCTTCTTCAGAAGTCATGTGGTCTCCAGTTCTAATCTTTCTGAGAAATCAGAAAGCTGAGAGAAATTTGTTAATTGCTCTCAAAAGAATACTGGACTAATGTTGCCAACAGGCAATCCCTTCCAGGTATTTATCGAGTGTCCTAGTCATCCACTTGAACTTTACCCTAACTCGCTAGGGGACCTTGCCCCCAGGACCCTGGCACACTTGGCCAGCTCATCCTCAGCCCTGGGCAAGCCCTTGGGCATCCCAGCCACTCAGCTGCCTCGTGTGGCCTGTGCTGAGGAAAGTCACTGACACTTTTCCAGTTTCGAGAATCCAGGCTTTCAGACCTCATCTAGGCCTCAGGGCTGCCCCCTAGACTCTCCTTCATCCCAGCTGACTCCATCCATCCGGACCTACAGCAACCTGTCCAGGCTTCCTCCGCATCTCCAGCTCCCAGCTCCAACCTGACACCACCCCCTCGCTCTGGACTTTTGGCCCCATCTCCTACTTTATTATGTTTTCTTATAATTTAGTAGCTGTTTTGTCTCTCTGCAGACTGAAATTTATTACTTAATAAATATTTTAAATGTCAGGAAATTCCTTTTGAGAAAAAAGACAGGAAGGGGGAAAGCTTAGTTTTTCAGAGCAATTTAAGGTACGAAATGCTGACCATCATCACCACACAAGGAATGGCACCAAAATCCTGTCTTTTACTGGTAAAAACAAAAGTCCCTCAGACTCACCAGGGGACAAAATCCCTAAAGTTTGCTCAGTACCAGATTATTAGAGTTGCCTATGAAATTACAAAATCCTTTCAATACATTAGCAAGGTCACACCTTGTTTACATATCATTTTTTTTATTTATAAGGTAGGTATTTTAGTTTCAAAGGGGATCCTCAACCCAAACTTGTCTAAGGAAGAGGAAGCCGTTGGCTCACGCACGTGAAAATCCAGGGATAGGGCAACCTCAGGTGTCGCTTGATATGGGAACTAAAACCAAGCTGCCAGGTCTTTGCTCTTTCTTCACATCTCAGCTCTCCTTCCTCTGGGTTACCGCAGTTTTTCAGGCAGGAACATGGTGGCAGTACTTGGACCTTACCGGTTCTGGGGTCAAAACCAGCAGGAAAGAACTGCCTCTGAGTCTCAAGTCCGCACAAATGCCTTATGATGTACTATTGGCCCTGCTGGGTCACATGACCACCCTTGAATAAAGCACTATGACCTGGGAAATACAAACCTTTGACAGTTCATAAGTAGTCACATGCCACCCATGGACTAGCCATATAGTCACCTCCCCAAGAAGAAAAATCCAGCGTTGTTGTTAAAATTAGAGGGATGATTTCTGGATGGACCCAAAATAGCAAGTATCTACTATACTCCACCCTTTTCTTGTCACATACATATATTTAAAATGCCCCAAATTAAGCTCTCCCACATATGATTAGAAATGCAGTTATCCTCTCCCCAGAGAGAGCGTCATCTCAGAGTCTTAACCAGTTCCCGCAACCAGCCCCACATCCAGGTCTTGGGGAGGTGCGAAGTCTTCTCATCCAGGACCTGATAAAGCTCCTCACAGTCCTGAGGCTAATGACAATGTTAACCACCACAGCATGCCAAAGAGACAGTGGCGACGAGAGGACAGACGAGGACAGTTGTCTTAAACTGCCACTTGGGAGAAGGGAGAGAGACAAATATGTAGTGGCCACTGGTCCATGCCCGTATCGTCCTCAGCTGAACAGCACAATCAGGGGTTCTTGTCTTCGTCATGTGCATCTTTGCATAACTGGACAGTGACAGGAATGTTGGAAGATGCCAACAGTCAGAGCATGTAAAGGTCTTGTTTGTTGTGAGAAAAGACACAGACACATACGGAAGTGGAAATGTTGCTACCCTCTTGGAGGACCCTGCCTCCCAAGCCTTACAAATTCCTCCTGGGACATGAGCGATGCTCCTGTGGAGTAAGCAATCTGCCAGGCACCAGAAACTCACTGTCGTTCTCACGAGAGCATTCGTAGCCTCTCATCCTCCAGTGAGGACCTCCTGGACTCAGAGACGCTCTGGCTCTGTGCTTGGCTGCTGCCCGGGACCGTGACCAGTGCCCTCGGTATGACAGGGCAGAGTCAACTTGTAGGGACAGCTGCCCCAGGAAGCCCATGCTTCAGGTCAGTCTGAATTCCATTTTTATGATTTATCCTCTGGCCTAAGATTTGGCATTTCATTAGCATCTACTTAGGAAAAATATTTTTTATATCTCAGACTGATAACCACTTGAATTCTCAAGGAAGGGAAGGTATATCAATTTAAGAGAAATGGGATTTTATTTTTAAAAATCAGGAAGTTATTTTTCATTCTTTCTAACCTCATTTTTTGATGATAAACTGAGCATGAGTTAATTGATTACTATTGATATATATTTCTTTTTTAAAGCATAGTTTGTATTATTTGATTCTTCAGGTAATAGTATAACTTTTTATAGGTTCACCTGATTATAATGAATGGCTTCCTATTGCCATGGTTCATGTTCCCATTGCCACTGTTTAGTTTGGAACAGACCATTCTTTGGGTTGGTGTGTGTGACTTTGTTATAATACCACCATATATTTCCAAAATCGCCCTTGTTTTTTGACAAGAGGTCCCACACTTGTCTCTGGCTTTCCTGTCCCAAACAGAATCTGGTCTCTATCGAGTGTACATTGCTCTGTCCCCCACAGCTACTACAGGTTGCTTACATTTCTATAGACCTAAAATTGGAAAAAAAACCCACTCTTTTTTATGGTTGTGAGGTTATGTTGGTTTTTAAATGTAACCTTTTTGGGGGACAGCTTGTTTCATTAGGAGAGTTCGTGTTTTGTTTTTTGTTGTGTTTTATGCACCATGTCGTGTGTTGTATTTCTGAAGATTATATCGGGTAGTGTTGTCTGAGACTTCAGAAACCTTTCTTTGTTCTGATTCTGACTCTTGACTCAAGTTCCCTAACACTGGCTTCAAAGAACACAGAATATAGGACACCTAGTATCTTAGACAGAATTTCATAGAAATTGGTAGACAGTGAAAGGAATAACCTTAAGTCTTTCAAGTTTGGGCTAAATTCTCTGTGTCAATTGTGGTCCCAGTCAGAAAAAGAGAGAGGACTCGTAAAAGGAAGTAAAAGGAAGTAGTCTGGGGAGAGCTTAATGAAGGAACCACTAACAAAGGTTTGAGCAAAATTAAGAGGAGCAACAGGGATGGGCAGCATCTTGGGGAGAGCAATGGCTGGAAGCCATTACCACCCCTGGGCCTGAAGGAGCAGAGGAGGACGTGGTGCCAGATGTGGAGAATAGAGCTGAGGGAGCGGACCGCTTTTGTGAGAGCTGAGACCTGAGGGAGAGGCTTGCAGGTAACCATCCCGAGCCCCAGCGGGGAGGCATCAGGGGAGTAATCGGCATTCTCCTTCTGTGCTGGCCTCTGGTTCCTCTCTGGAGCCGAGTGCAGGCGGAAGCTGAAGGTGCGAATCCATTGCTGCAGTCCACCAGGCAGCTTGGAAGGAAGCAGAAGGGCCCAGAGTAGCCATGGGAGGTCACGTGGAAAGTAGTCAGCTCATTGTCCTTGAATTTGTTTTCCTAATGGGAACAGGTGTTTTCATCACAGAGAAGAACCTGAGGCCATTTAATGTTACAGAGTAATTACTATCATTTGTAAATGCCTTTGAATGTACACGGGTATTCATTAACTAGTATTACAACAGTGCATATGCAGTCAATTAAAGATGCCAGTAAATACAGCCAAACCAATATCAAGAATCATTAGAGCCGTTTGGAACCTCACCCAGTGTAAGGGGGCAGTTAGGAGGGGCCGTGGCTTGTCCACCACGGCTGGGCCAGCCCCTGGCTCCACATTAGAAGAAACACTGACTGGCACACCAGGAAGTCTAACTTGCGTCCTTGAGATTTTATTTTCCCATTCTATGTCGAAAGTCCCAAATATTTTTAGAAATAGTGTTTAATACCTTTGGCCCATCTCCTGAGATTTTTATTTTCACATCAGAGGAAAACAACCACCACGAATCAGAAACTTAGAGCTATGGACACGTCTGTTGGCAACACCCCGTTGTTCTGTGTGGATGAAGTGATCAGGCAGCCCCAGTTTACACTCTGTGGTGACTGCATGGTCACCACAGAGGTGAGTCACACCGCATTTTAAAAATAACTTATAGACGGGGTCGAACAGTATCTGCAAGTGTGGACTGTGGTCTTTTATTCAAATCCAAATGAGCCAACTGGCTGTTAGTCTTTCTCGTTGGACCTGGTGGGGCCATGGATTGTAATTTGGTTTAAATATCTGTTGTTTGACACATGGCCCCCATCTCCTCCTCACCAAGCTGCTCAGATTAATCATCTACGTGGGGGAATGGTGATAACTGAGACTTTTATTTGATATGTTCAGTCAAAACCTGGAACTTGTGTTCAGGGGAAAAAAAACCCTACATTTATAATGATAAAATACAGAATTAATACAAATTGAACTTTATGGAAATTGGCACATAAATACTCACTTCTATTTTTCTAAGTGGACGCAATGCAATGGTTAGCTCGGAGATTGTTTTCTCAGTGTGCCAGAGTAGGCAGTCCGATATTTTTTCGAGGTCTCTTACTGTCAAGTGCTTAATAAAAAGGTTTGCAGCTTTTGGCTAGCTATCCAGGGATGAATAAAACAGTGTAGGATTTAACCCTTTCTGTTTCTACACCATCTTTAAAACATTGTTTTACTTACTGTAGCATTTTCCACCCTTTACTAAAAGAAGGAGAGGTTCAAACCCTTCCCCCGTCCCACCATCTTCTCACTACAGAAGCTGCACAACTTATAGCTACAACTTAAAATTCCAAGCTGGGCAGTGTATTTTTTTCTTTCCTCAGAAAGGCCTTGGGCTTACTTCTTGCCTCTCCTGTTTATCTTAGATAAGGAAAGTCATCTCTCTCTTAAAAAAAAAAAAAGAGAAGGAAGAAAGAAAGAAAGAGTCTGAATTAGAAAATTTATTTTTTAACCCTTAAGTTTACTCAAGTTTAATATAGTTTGCCTTTGAACTTATGATATTTATAGTTTTAGCCATCGATTTATTGGACATATTTACCCTAGATATTCAGCTGTTCTACCTGGCTGTGTAATATGTACAATCATTTTCTAAAAAGAAGTTTCAAGAAACATTTTTATACACTTGTATCAGGTAAGCTTTGTGCCTTAATTAAATAATATTTGCTATTCCAAAAAGAGGGTCTCTAATACAATTAAAAGTCATTTTTTAATTTCTGTCCTCTGAATATCATCTTTAATTTTTTCTATATGACAGTCACAAGTCCAGCGGATTGTAAGAAGAAATATTTAGTGCACATATTTTAGAGTAGAAATTCTCAGTTAATTTTTAAATTTGAAATCAGTCTCCATCTTGGCCATTTTTTAAAGCAAAGGTTAGTTAGTGACAGCATTTTGTAACAACTTTGTTATTATTACCATTACCTTTCCAACATGTGAAACTTTTGACATCTTCTGTCCTCCTTGTGTTTTAGTTCTGAATCTCTGACATTCACAAAAATGTTAGCTCGGTGAGTGAAAGGAAAACTCAGGTCCCTGGGGTTAGCTCTTACACCTAAAATCTCAGTAGATATCCAGGTTCTCCCTGGAGAATGTCTGGCTGCTTCTGGCAAGGGCCCAATGGAGTCCCGGGCCTTGATCTCACTTCTGACGCCACCCTGCGTGGTCATCGAAAGAGGACAGTGATGTGAATACGGGCAAGGTGACAGGACCGCAGTGAGACATTGTGACATTTCTTGTGGAGTATGGAAGCTGCAGATGGAGTCACGCAGGCGGTGCTCATTTCCCAAATCCCCAGCGCGCCCCAACGAGACAGGGCCGGCCCCTCCCGTGTGCATTCTCGGGTTCCAGCACCGAAGGGCCTCCGATTCTGCTCCAGCACAAGGGGTTCCAGACTTTTTCTCAAACCGTGCTTCTAGCTGACGCAGGAAGGCCCTAAGAGTGATCTTCTCCTATTATCTCATATCCTTTCCAAATTGATTTGCACAGATTTGTAAACATAAGCGAGAAGAAAGTCCTATTAAGAAAGTTGTCCACTGTGGGTTTATAAAGAAATATTAAGGGGGTTTTATTTGTTTCAGCCCCCAAATTAAGAGCCTTCTTCTTTAATCCTTAAGGTTTAATCCTCAAACTGTTCTCATTAAAAATGTGGGAAAAGTTTAATGTTGGTACCTTAATGTAGGGATTCATAGCATCGAGATATTTAAAGTTCCACTGGATTGCAAACTTCGTGAGACTCAGCCCCGGAGGGTCGGCCCTGTGTCGGTCATGGCCACTACCACGTGCCTAACACAGCGTCTTAGACACAATACCTAGCAAACAAGTATTTCTTAAATGAGTAGATGAATGGGTGAACTTACTTGGCTTGCTTCTCTTAATACTGAAATAAATTAATCTGTCCTTAAAATGGTCCACAAATCCACTCTTTGTCAATGGCCTTTGCCTTCATTTTGTTAGCATCTTTAGGTGGTCTTCTCTGTGGGGAACTGTGTGACCCCATGTGGGATCCAGCGGTGTCCCAACTGGCCATGTGACTGCTCTTGGTTAAATGAGTTTTTTAATCTTCATCCCATCTGTTTATTAGAAATTAAAATGTTTATTTGGTTTAAATCGATCTAACCTGAGGTCAACAGAACTGAAAAGAAAATTCTGTGTTATTGTAGCCATCACACCTATTTTTGCATATAAAGCTTCTTTGTCAGCAGAGTTACAATGAAACAAAGAACATTTTCATAGGTGGCAAGGTTTAAAAAAATGGGACAGATTTAAATAGCTTCCCTGAATTGAAACAAACCAGCATCTATAGGTAATACCAGTTGTTGTTGTTGTTGTTGTTCCTAAACATTTGTGTTTAGGCACAGAAATCTGCTGGGAGAAACCACTCCCAATTTCAAAAACAAGATGCTTTATTTAATCAGTAAATTCACATTTCAAGTTTGCCTGAGGCAAAATGAGGAAGCAGACCATGCTCCCTGCAGCATGAAATCAACGAATGAACAGCCCAGCTCTCCTGGCACTTTCCTGGGCTGGGCAGGCCTGACAGAGGTCCTTTGTTGCTATTGATCAATAGCCGCTTTGTGAGCTTGTATCGTTTGAGTTGCTAAGAACTGACAATCTTGCTAGCATAGCAGGTGCTACCAAATTTACCAGACAGATATGTCAAGACCACAACATCCTATCTTGCTGCTTGGTCCAGTAAATGGTAATCTCTGATTTTGCGTTTCAGTCCTGTTTGCGCTGATAGAGTGACTTTAAGTAGCCTGTGAGTTAGCACAGAGACCTGCAGTTGCATGTGCTGTGTGTAAGCGAAGCTCAAACCTCAGTCCATAGAGCAGACAGGGCAAGGAGCGTCCCTGCTCCTCCGGTGTGTTTCTCTCTTGGCCAAATTCTCCTTTCTCCCTTCGCCCCTTGGTTCAGTGAGAGTTCCACGCCCCGCTGCTCTGAGCAGGTAGAAGAGAGCTAGTTTCCTGTCCTAAGGAACTGAAGCTACAATATCTATTAAACTATAAAATGCTGAAATTCATCATTTTCAAGGCCTGTTGTTTAGCTATGCAACTCCACTGAAAGCTGAATAGTTGGTTCTTTTAAAGGGAATTTAATGCTACCATCATAAATGATTTTTTATTCAAATCTCTTGATTTTCTGTAGTGTTCAAAGCAAAGTAATGATGTCTATATAACAGATAATTAACTCTGCCATTCATTAGGGGATAGTTTGTTTGCTCTTTATCACAAAGGATGTGCCAGGCCATAAAAATCCAGAGGAAAATGCTTTAAAATGTTGTCTAAAAAAGATTACTACACCTAGGAAACCCTAGTCCCGCAGTGCAATCAGTAGACTCACCCCACTCATGGAGATGGCATCACCAACCGTAAGCACTGTTCTGTTCCGTGGAAAGAGAATGTCTCTTAGGAGACAGTGGCAGAGTTGGGTCTGACTGTTTCAATCCAGCCTCCAAAAATCTCTCAGATCTCCACTTGGAGGAAATGGAGGCTATGGGGTCGTTTTCTCTGCCTCTTTCTACTGTTGTGTGGTCATGATGTGGTAACTGAGGAGGTATTTGTAGAAGCATTTCAAAGGTGCATGATTTGTGCCCCTTAAAATGATGTTAGTGAGTATAAGTTGTGGCGGATCTCTTTTGCAGGTATGTTTATTTTTTAAATTATTATTATTTTAAAGATTTTCTTTATTTCTAGAGAGAGGGGAAGGGAGGGAGAAAGAGAGGGGAGGAAACATCAATGTGTGGTTGCCTCTCACATGGCTGCCACTGGGGATCCAGCCTGCAACCCAGGCATCTGTCCTGAGTGGGAATCGAACTGGCAACTCTTTGGTTCGCAGCCCATGCTCAATCCACTGAGCTACACCAGCCAGGGCTGCAGGTGTGTTTCGAGTATATTGGCATGCTTTTTAACCAGCTCCACCCACTCCTTTGAAGTTCATGTCATGTTCTGCCATCTTCTACCTCCCCCTTCCTGTCACTTATTAACTTCCTGTCTCTGAGTTCATCGAATAGTCAGCTGGTCAATCTCAGCTCCTGCCATGCCATGAGTGACATTCTTACCCATAGTGCCTCTCTCCCTCAGTGATGCCACCTCTCTCCTTTAGATTTCTCATTCTCAGTACACCGATCTTCATCCTCATTATGACATCCAGTACCTAGACACTTCCATTTTTTTCTAGGTTCATCAACTCCTTCCTCGCCTTACTTTTTTTTTTTTTGTCTGCCTAAATGTCACTCTTACAGTCCTGTAAGAGTGTAAGACTCTTCACCCCTATACTTCTCCCACAACCCACCCCCTCGCTCTACAGACTAGAATGTGACAGCGGCGCACAGTGCCCTCACCAGGGTCGGTGTTGCCAGCGGCACTTCCGCCCTCTTCGCTGCTCATTCGTTTTCATTCTTGTCTTTGGTTGGTTCCCTTTGCCATCCTCGCAGCAGTCAGACAAATTTTTGCCCCCTTCTCAACCTTCTGTCCAAACCCCTTCCATTTTTGGCTTTTCTAACCTCCTTCACTGAGAAAACAGAAGCCATTGGGTGTGAACTGTACCTTGGTCCTTGGTTTCTCTCCCCCATCTTGCTTCCCATCCTCCACCCCACATAAACCATTCACCTCCTTTCTTCTCTTTTTCAGGGGAAGCGAGTCCCTCTTCCTCTTCAAGTCTGGCCCCTCGGCTGATGCTGGGATGGGACCTCAGCCTCCTATCATCTTTGCTCCCTCATCACCTCTCCTGTGTCACTCTCCTTAGCTGAGCCATGTCCTCAGGCAAGAATCACTTTCCAGTCTTTCCCATCCCACCCCACCCCCCACTCTGTTCAAGTAAAACAACAAATCCTTTGACTTATTTTATACACTTGGACGTATGTCCCCACCTTCAGCTTTCTGCCCTTTTCCCTTCTTATCCAGGCCTTAAAGTCTCTCCTTCACTCTTAGCCCATTCCATCTGTCTTCCCTCCATGTCTGCTGACACAGGTGACTTCCTAATCCCCAAATCCAGCCCACTCTCCTCTTTGTCTTATTAAAAGGAAGGGCTCTTTCTCCTGAAGTAGCATTCTCCAGTTGAAATAACAGTACAAGCTGTGGATGTGCTTTTTTGAGTAGCCACATTAAAAAAAGTTAAAAGAGGTGGTGAAATTAATTTTAATAATATATTTTATTTAATCCAATATCTAATAAGTTATTTCAACATGTAATCAATATGATTAATGAGCTGTTTTATATTATTTTTAAAATTATTTTTACTAGGACTTCAAAATCTGGAGCGTACTTTCTTGTTGTAGCACCTCTTCATTAGACTGGCCTCAGTTCAAGTGCTCAGTGGCTGCCTGATTGGACAGTGAAGTTATAGACCCTCTTCTCTCACTTGCCTCTGGACGCAAAGTCTCCCGGCCTCCTCCTGCCTCTGCAGCATTCCTTCTCGGTGTCCCATCTCTACCTCCTCTCCCAGGCCCTCACCTGCTATTGCTCCTCAGGATCTCACCTTTGGCCAGCCTCTCTTTGTACCCTGCACCCTCTTCCCGATTAATCTCATCTCTTCCACCCTCTGGGGGGTGATTCCCAAGGTGCTAAATCTAAGTCCCACCTCTCAGTTGAACTCCCAACTGGTACAGCCAACCCACAGATGTCCAGAATTTGACACACCAAACTTGAACCCCCCACTTTTCCTCATAGATCTTCTCCTGTCTCGGTGGTGCCACCATCCACTGAGATGCCCAGCAGAAAACTGGTATTCTGGTCGAATTGCTCTTCCTCCTTTATCCTCTAGAGCTGATCAGTTACCAAGTCCTCAAAGTCGGCTTCACCAGTATTCTTTAAATATGCACTTGTTTCCTTCGCCACACCCACAACATCTGTCAGATCTTCACCATCCCTCCCGTGGACTATTGTAGTGGCCTCTTCAATAGTCTCTCTACCTTACTTGTAGTTTCTTTCTCTCCATCCTTGATGCCCTCAATTTTTCACTTGAATAAATTGATATTCACCTAAAGTGGCCATGTCTGGGACTATATCCCTATTTTTAAAAATATTTATTTTTTTCTTTTCAAGAAAGGGGAAGGAAGGGGGATAGAGGGAGGGAAACATTAATCAGTTGCCTCTCACATGCTCCCAACTGGGGCCTGGCCGCCAGCGGAGGCATGTGCTCTGACTGGGAACCGAACCAGTGACCTTTAGGTTTGCAGGTCGATGCTCAGCCTGCTGAGCCACCCCAGCCAGCGCTATACCCCCATTTTTTAAGGGCTGTGTTACAGGCTTAGGTCAAGAGCATTTTTAAGATGGCAGGCTCTCAGGTCACCTGTAGTTCTCCTGCCCGACTCCCTTCCACTGCACTTCACCACTGAGCAGCTGTATAGATGGTTCTGGAAGACACAAGAATGCATTTAACAGAATTTGTTTTCTTTGCTTTGATGATAAAAAACCCCCATGGCTTTGGAGACTTTTCCTAAACCTACATGTACCCTAGAGCACTGTCTCTCCCTCTCTCTCTCTCTCTCTCTCTCTCTCTCTCTCTCTCTCTTTCTCTCTCTCCCCCCCACCCCTCTCTCTCTCCCTCCCTCCCCGCAGATATCTCTGAAAATCTGGTTACAACATGCCCCCTGCCCCACAGAAAAATGTGTGTGTGCAGATGTGATTTGGCCTGAGTGTCAGGGGTTCACTAAGTCCCTGAGGCCCACCCAGGGGGTAATAGACCTTGTTTGAGGACAGCTCTGAAACAGTCTCCAGATCATCTATTGGTTTCTACCCAAAACCAGGATCAAGAGTAGCTTGGTTTCCTAAGACATTCTGAAAACTCTCGGAGCATTTCATAGTTCATTTTGGAATATAGCTACAATTTCCTCCAATGGCACTTTGAACATGGTCTGACAACACTGAACACAATTCCAGACTTGCTTTTCTTGGCTCAGTGTAGCCCAGTTTCTTCACACCTACACTCCTTTTTATGGAAGCTGCTTGGAACTGCTTTGTTTCTCACTGGGTTTCTGAGCCTGCCACCCGTCGGCTGTCACACTGAGACTGGTTTCCATGTCCTCCTCGGTCGCTTCAGAAGGCCCCTCTAAGACTCTTGGCGCTGAAGGCTCTGCTGCACAACTTGGGTCGCCATGCGCTCTGCCAGCCCTGCACCTCAGGGAGGGGGCACGCCCAGGCTCTGGCCACCCTTGGGGGCCTTTGGTGGGGTGAGAGCATGTGTCGGGGAGCACTCCCCACATCTCCAAATGAGTCTCAGCTTTCTCCTGAGAAAGCTCCAGGGAAGGGATTGACCTTCCCTGCCCGTGGAATGTGCCATTTCCATAGGGCACAGGAGTGCACAAGGTGGTGACTGCACCCACAGGTGTTGGGTGGGTCTTCAGCAGCCCACACCCTCAGCACTGGGCAGGAACAGGGCTGCCTCCTTACTTAACACCCAGGCACATGCTTGAGTTCACAGCCTCTCCTTGGGGTTCCTGGCCCCACACTCTCTTCCTTGGCAAAGCTTCTCTCCTGCTCTCTCCAAATTCAAGCCTGTGCATCTTCCTCTCTCCTGATTATCCAACTTGTTTTCTCTCTTGCCAGGCTCCCTCCTTAAATTTCTTGCCCAATGGAAGCTCTCTTGCCTCTTTGTCCTCAAAGCCCCACTTGCTCCCAGGAGGCCCCTTTGTGTCTCCGTTCCTTCCACCTCCAACCCCCAACCCCTCACCATCCAGCTCTTAACCTTTCTGAGTCTCCCTGGCGACTCCCAATGGTGCTCACTGCCTTCCCCGCTCTCCCAGCCTGCGTGCCAGCTGGAAACAACCAGCTCTAAAGAGTTTATTGGACTGAAAAGGGAGTGAATGCTCTCATACACTCTCCTCTTTTCCCACCTCAGCCAAGCTTTTCAAAGTCACATTTCCAGTGAACTCTGAATCTGGAAGGATTTAAATCCACTAAATCTGGAAGGATTTAGATCTGCTGAAAAATGCTAAATCTCCAGCGTTTGACCGTGTTTGAAATTTTTGGCATCCCCTCCCGTGTCTGATGTTACGAACACTGTTTATAGATGCCTGGAAAGAAGCCTTTAATGCTTGTATTGTGTTTTAACTTGCTTTCCTTTGGAGGCAGGGAATTGTCAAGTAAGTATTCACAGCACTCTGCAAAAGCCCGAGTGTTCGATGAGCATCCGGTACTAAGCATTCATGCAGAATCCACAGCCGCGAAGGGCCTATACCTAAACCCCGCTGAGTTTGCCACTATGCAGGTTTCTTCCCTTTGCCCCTCTCATCTTCAGTTTGGGAGCAATACAGCTGTAAACATACGCTTGTGAAATATGAAAGAAACATTCTGACACTGCTTTACTTTTCAGTTTTTAACTGAAAATCAAGGTGAAAAAAGCATCAGATTGCCTCTGCGTGTATATATATACAGTCCCGTATATATATTAATACACAGTGTTTGTGCCTGTATGCATACTCTATCTACACTGTATAATATGTGGCGTATTATACAACCTGTGCGTACCCTGAAAACACGCCCTGCGTTTAATCCCAAAGTCTGCCTAGTGAGCCAGGCTGCGGTCCTAGCGTCCCCTTGCTCCCGTCTCAGACCTTGGCTTGCTTTTGTCATACACTGAAACATTCTTGGTGAAAGAAGAAACCCACGGATTTCATTTGAAAGTCCCACTAAAACAGAAGAAAGAGCGGATGTCCTGGGAATCGATAATTAATGTGAAGGAAGTGTCTCATTTCGAGAACTGGCATGGCCCCCGCTTCCCGGCTTTGCTAATTTGGCAGCGATGACGTCAGCCGGGGGTGTCGTTTTGCAGAGATGTGCTCTCTACCCATTCTTCGGTGCTGATTATAATACCATTTGGTCCAGTGATCACTTATGATTACATAACATGTTTTGATTGAAGAGTTTCTGAGAAAATACAGATAGCTTGTTTAACCCCAGCACAAAAATGCAAACTGTTCCAGCAGGCCAGCTGCCCTCCCAAGAAACACTGGAAATTATTAGGCTAAATTATGAGCTGAACTTGATTTGAAAACAAAGCACCCATTGTGCATAAGTCCCAGCGACATCCAGGAGGATGTGATTGTTTTTCTGACAACAAGTTTGTCCCCAGCACGCTCTAAAATAAGCAGAGTCCCCAGGCGCATTTGCAAAGTCACAGAGAGTGTGTGGGAAGCATTGACAAGGCTTCCTTTTTTCTCCCCATTCTGTAGGCGCGTTAGTGCAGAGTTTGCCCAGAGACGCCAGGGTATGAGCTTTCTGAATTTGTAGACTGGTGCACTCTTTCATTTCTGTTTTAGTTCTTTGCTGGCATGCTCGGGAAGCATGGTTTGTGCCACACAGGAATGTCTGTTCACTTGGAAAATGCTTGTGCATGAATGAGGTGCTTGCTCACGTGGCTCTAAACTGTACTAAGTTTCTCACTTGGCTTTGTTTGCTGCTTACAAGGGGATCAAGGTAATCCTTTCTCTTCGTCTAGCCCGAGAGCAATAACTAATGGATTTGGAACGTGTGGAGGGGGCTGGTGCAGGTCTCCCCTACCCGTCCCTGGTTTCCTAAATTCCAACAAGTTGATTTAAGGGAACCCCTGGTTACCCAAAATTGTCCGACTCATATAAGAATCCATGAGGGCTTACCCATTACAAACTCCTCTAATGCAATGTAAAGGCCCAGATTTCCAAAACTGAGAATGGAAAAGCAACCTCTGCTATGAGGGTAGCAGTTTAACGTAAACCATAACCCTGAGGCATGGGGCAGAGTGGGAGTTCTCTCTGTTACTGGCCCTTTTGTGGAGTGGGAATGACCTTAGTACAGAGCAGTCAGGGCCTTCCCAAGCCTGGCTTGGAAGTCCCACTTCATGCCATGCCATGATTCTTTCACTGCCTAATTCAGAGCAAGTTTGACACATCCCTGACTGCAAAATGCCAGTGGGTTCAGGAAGCATGGCCTCCACCTTCTCATGCTTAAGCCCCTCTTTGGTTGTAAAGTCAGCCCTCTGGCTCAGCTTTCCTTCCTGGCTCCCAGGAGAGAGGGACTGACCCTGGGCCACCACAGCTTAGCTGTGGAAAGCCACCTCAGAGTCTGTGAATCAAGGCCTCATCATGCAGGCCCCTCACGTCAAAAGCCACTTTTCAGAAGACGGGGTGGAGGCAGGCAAGGGGGGCAGTGCAGAGCAAACCCAGGAGGAGGGTCCTCTGAGTGGGGGAGAGGGGAGCCTGGCCTCACTGTCTTTTGTTCAACACTGTTTCTCTGGCCACTCTCTGTTCCAGGCCACCTGTGAGCAGAGCCGTTCCCCAGCCTGAGAAACTTCAGAAGAACAATATCACCAAAAAAAAGAAACTGGTTGAGGTGAGGAAGTCAGATATGTTGCTTTTAATCTGGTGTCAGTGTTCTAAGACCTGATGGGCATCACCATCTGCCTGTCCCATCAATGCCTTCAAGTGGACCTGATGGATCTGATGTCTCTCATTCCCTTCCGCATGGCATTGTGTCCTGATCCCAGTGACTGGAGTCATGCCCACTGGGTCCTGTCAGTACTAACACTAAATGTCCCATGTCCTTCAGCCCTGGCTCCTTTTTCCTAAACCCGGAACCAGTTGGGCAGTGGGAGGGAGAGGTGGGGAGAGTATGAGCTTATTCACTGTCTCTGCTGTTTGAGCACTTTACCCTGTGCCAGGTACTATGCTACAAACTTCCTGTGGAGTATTTATAAATGCCTCACATCTGTGGGGTAGGTACTTTTATTGTTTCCATTTTGCAAATGAGAACACTAGTTCAAGGACGTTCAGTGACTTGTCAGGCCCTACCCAAGGGCCCTACCCAAGGTGACCAAGCCAGCAAGTGGTGAGGGATGTGAACTCGGTTGTTGAGACTCGAGGATCGTGCTGTTGGTGAACCTGCTGTTTTCTGGGAGAGGTCTCCAGACTGTTCTTCCTGCTCTGACCCCTCTCTGCTGCCTGCAGAGTCTGCTCTTTAAAATACACCTATTCATGCTTCACCCCGCCATCGAGAACCAAGGGATTCCTGCATTGCCGACTGGCATTCGGATGAGTGGTTCCAGAACTTTGCCCACCAGCTCCCTTTAAGCTCATCTCCTTTGATTCTTCACCATAACTCAAATCTCCAACCCCAAACCAACTACTTAATGGTCCCCAAAGCTGCCCTGGGCTTTCAGGCTCCTGATGAGAACTTCTCAAGCTCCATTCTGCTCGGAAGCTCCTCCTCTTTCCACCCCACACCCTGGTCCTTCCAAGTCCTTTTCTGGCGTCTTCTCTGTTCCTGATGCTCTTCACCTTAAACCCTCCTGCATGCCCGCCCCCAGCCCTGTCACATACTCTGCTTCCTTTCTTTCGTACTCATTGGTCTCCCCTACTAGACTGTGATCCCACTGAGGCCTTTACTGGAAAAGGGGGGTTCCCTGGGGGGATTTATCATAGAGCACAGCACAGGTCAGGAAATGCAGCTGAGCTTTAGGAAAGATAAGATCCCGGAGCTGAAAAGCCATTATAAGCCAAGACGGTACCTTTTTCTGCCCAACAGGATCTTGTGTGTGTCTGATGCAGTCTGGTAACTACTTGGGTAGACTATGCGTCCTACCCAGCACCTGAGTTCACATCTCCTCAGTTAATGAAGCAGCAAGGCCTACCAGTGTCCCCAGTCCTAAACTCCTGGGGGAAACCATCTGACTGGCCCGGCTTGAGTCAGTTGTCCATGAGGCCTGGGGGTCAGATTATTACACACACAGTTTCTAGGGAACTCGTGGAAGTGAGGGGGGTGCGGGGAGACCGAGGGCCAGGCAGACACTGACTACATTGAAAGGAGGAGGGTTTTCCAGGTGAGAGATATTTTAAAAAGCAAAATCATAAAGATAGCTCAGATATGGGAGCTAAATAGACAAGTCAGCCTGATCGGGGGTACAGGAGATGTGTATAGGGGCTAATTGTGCCAACCTGAGGAATGCGGGCTTTCCCCATGGGAAGTGAGAGCCAGCAAATGTTGCAGAGTAAGGAGGTGGTGTTGTGTGTTAGAATTAATCTAATGTTTGCAGTTGTTGAGCACTGGAGAAAGAAAGGACCAGAATCAGGGAACCTGGAGAGAAGGAACCTACATCTTCCTAATCTTGGATCCCGTCCACCAGCACAGTGCCTGGCACAGAGGCACTGCCAACCACACATGCATGTCAGATAGAATCAGGAGCCCGTCTGATCTGAATCAGCCACTGCTCTTTGTCTTGGAAGACAAGCCAGGAAGAAGAGAAAGACTATAAACCCAGAACAGTATCTAGTTGTTGAAAAAAATGCAAATGGTGTAGACACTCGGTAGGGCAAGTACCCAGCAACAGAATGAGCGTGGCATTTGCCTCAACATTCTGCTCTGCCAGGCCCCGCTGCATCTGTGGGAATCAGAGCAGATCTCCGAGCCACCATTCAGCTCACCTAAGGGTGCCTGCCAAGGCGCAGACTCGAGACTTCTGGGCAACCTTTATACAGAGAGCATGAAATCTGTAGACTTTGGCTTGCCTGAGGGGCAGGGAAGCAAATCCAGTGTATTTAGAGAACTCACTGTAATTCCATGTATTAGCCTGCCCCCTCGCATTCCAGGCTTAAAAGAAGAAAAGGGCTGCACTGGATCCTCAGCTAGTCCAGAAGCAAAGCGTTTTCACTGAGCTGTTGGCTGTTTCACGGGCCACGCGGTTCCTGTGGGACGTGTGGCTCTTCCCGCAGTGCGGGCTTGCTCCTCTCAGGCTGCTGTTGTTTCTGTGTGGGCATGCAGGAGCTGGCTCTCGACCACGTGTTTGGCTACCGAGGGTTTGACTGTCGCAACAACCTGCACTACCTGAACGACGGCGCCGACATCGTCTTCCACACCGCAGCCGCCGGCGTGGTTCAGAACCTCTCCACAGGTGACTGGGCCGGGAGAAGGCACTGTCTAAACACAGACTCTCCTGTTAGCCGTCGTGCGCACTTTTCCTCTAGATGCCCCAAAACTTAAGCTTTCTCTTCCTTTTAAAGCCATTCCTCTCCTTTCCAGACCGGTATCACTTAGTCCTAGAAAATGCTCAGGCCCAGGATTGGAGAGTCCAAGGGGTCAAGGTCAGGGAGGTGCTGATGTTTCCACTGCTGCCAGGAGGCTGACTGGGAGGGGAGAAGGCAGAGGGAGGGTGTGGGGAATATAGGAATTCCTTGCAAACAGTAATTAAGAACAAGGCGTAGGGGAACCTGTCTCATGCATTTTTAACAGTGACCAAATTTTTAGCAGCTCAGATTTCCAAGTTTTACTTGTGTTGACTATATTGCTAGATTTACAATGAGGATGAGAACACAAACAAAAAAACAAAAATTCTCAAAATGTCCCTTCACGCTATGCTGACTCTTAAATTAAAAGAGTTTAAAACGCTACACAGCTCAAGTGAAAAGAAGCATTCAGAAATTTAACAGACACCCATATCTTTATCACCAGATTTAAATGTTAATATTTTGCCTTATTTGCTTCATATCTTAAAACAAATGTAGTTGCTTGTGCATAGATTTTTAAACAGTGAAACCCCGGGGCACACAGTGACTTGTCTTTTGGGGGAGGGGGGCCTTGACATTTTCTACATAATAGTCTCACTTTAATAGCAGTATGCTATTTCCTTGTACATCAGCACCATCCTTCACCTCTTCATGAATTTACAGTGGCTGCTTCGACAGTCGGCAAACCCATTTGCCACGATAGATGATCAACTACTTCTTACTTTTCCTTCCACTTCCTGTGATGCATGTCAATTTGGGGCTTTCGGGGATGAACCATCACCTATGCGTGCCACTCGGGCGCCCAAGGGGGTTGGCACTTTGACAAACAAAGACACTTAAAAGGGATTCTCTAAGTATAGATGCTCCTTGACTAATGACGTCCTGATGAACTCATCATAAATTAAAAATATCATAAGCTGAAAATTCATTTAATACCCCTAACCTTCCGAACATTGTAGCTTAGCCTAGCCTACCTTAAACAGACTCAGAAAACGTACGTCTGGCCTCCCTACAGCTGGGCAGGCTCAGCTAACACAGTGAGTACGCTGCGGAGCGTCTGCTGTCTACCCTCCCGACCGCGTGCCGGCCAGGGAGCCAGGCTCGCTGCGCCGTGCTGCCGCTGCCCAGCATCAGAGATCTGTACCGCACATCGCTCGCTAGCCTGCGAAACAATCAAAGTTTAAAATTCAAAGTATGGTGTCTACTGAATGCGTGTCACTTTCTGTAGAGTCAAACCATCGTGAGTCAGGAACTGTCTATATTTTCCTACTTGACTGTCTTCCCTGTTCGAAAAGCAAGTGGTGCCTTTTTTGTTCAGTCGCATTACCTCCAGGCCCCTGCCCTCCCCTGCTCAGAGGTAGACATGGAGAAGCCGCCAGTCCCCGGCCAAGGGGAGGATGTAAAAAACGACCTCCTGTCTCCCCAGGAATGATCCTGAAGTGAGAATTTGGGGTGTAAGCTCTCATTCTGTAGGGCACTTCCAAAGACTCCACACGAAGCTTTGGGGTTGCCCTGAGATCTTCAGGCTCCCCCGCTCACCCTCACATCTCTCTCCCAGGGAGCCAGAGTTTCTACTTGGAGCACACGGATGACATCCTCTGCCTCACGGTGAACCAGCACCCCAAGTACAGAAACGTGGTGGCCACCAGCCAGATAGGTAGGAGCGTCCTGCTGCAGCTGTGGCTCTCCCGCTGAGCAGGAGTATCGACTTAGCAGTTACTGGGGGAGGGAGGGGGCAGGCCTCCGACATCAACACTCTCTCATTGACATTGCTGTTGACTTTCTGAGCCCGGAAGGTATCTGTGTTGCTTGAGCCGACACATCCAGTGATTGGTGATTCTGAGGACCCGTAGAGTCAGGCCATAGCCTCATATTCCAAATAAATAGATGCCCGCATCCCTCTGGGCTTGTGAGAATAATTTTTCAGACCCCAGGTGTTGAGTGAAGAGCCCTGTGTCTGAAGCCTGGTGGTTGAGCTCAGCCCAGTAGACTGTGGTGTGTGCGCCGGGGTCTTCTGTATCCTAGGCAACCATCAGTGACAAATGTGACCTGATTCACATTTGTGAAAAGTGTTGTTGTTTTTTTTCACTTGGTCATTTCAAAGGCAGTTTTTACAAACATATCTTCCTGTTTGTTGTCATTGACCCCATGTCCATTTTTTAAATTTCATTTGAAACTTTCTGATGCTGGTGTTGAGTGCTTCAGTATTCGAAACATGACTTAATTTAGCTGTTGTTTTCCCTTGACGCTTCCTCATTGCCATTGCCCACCTAATGCAGGTGATGTTGCGGAGACCCCAGGTAAGGCTGTTCCATCGTGAGTAGTTTGAATCTGCACAGCAGAATCATGTCGATGTACCATGTTTGCTGCTTGTATCTGGCCGATCGCGGATACAAACCGTTGACCTCATCAGTCTCCTTTGTGTAATTGCCTCCACAAGTGAGCTTGTTGGCGTACGTGCCCTTAGTCTGTGTCTCTAAAAGCACAGCACACGTTTGCTGTGGCCTTTCACCCCTGGCCAGGTCAGGCGGTAGGTCTCTTAGGCCCAGTAACCGTAAGGCCCCTGAACGCTTGACTCTTAGATGAACATAGCGTTGCTGTGGCTCCGCCGTTCCCCAGCCTGAGCTCTTTGCCATGCCTCCACGTGCAGGAACAACACCTTCCATCCACGTCTGGGACGCCATGACCAAGCACACCCTCTCCATGCTGCGGTGCTTCCACTCGAAGGGGGTGAATTACGTCAACTTCAGTGCAACAGGAAAGCTGCTGGTGTCAGTGGGCGTGGACCCTGAGCACACCATCACTGTCTGGCGCTGGCAGGAAGGTAAGCGAAGCTGGGCTTCTGTCTGTCCGGGAGGCTTGCTTGTGACATGGGCTGGACTCTGACCTAGATCTGCCTCCTGCAAAGCCCACCAAGGCACTGCTGTGGGGTCAGCAGATATCAGGGCTCTTGGGATCCTAGGGAGACTGCTCACTGGATGCCACTGCATCCCAGGACCCCACGGTCAGGAGGGGGTCGCCCACGGCAGGCCTGTGCTGGCCAGTGAAGGTCTTTGGGCACAAAGTGCCCCAGTGCTGGCAGCCTTCTTCCTCCAGCAGAAGGCAGAGCAGCCTCTTCCATTTCTGTCCTAACCGCCCTCTGACCCAGACTTCCTTCTCCTCAGCGCTCCTTCTGGCCGCGACTGGGTTCTGCTGCAGCCTTGTCACCTCGGTTGTCTTATTACAGGAACTGGGGTCAGGGTTTCACCCCCATAGTCTCAGAAGCATATTGGTTTCTTTATACTTTACCATTTTAAAAATGGGGATTCATTTTATAATCAAGGTTTACGTTTAATTTATCAAGTTTTCCTTCTTTCTTGCCCTTCCCTGACACACACAAGCACACACGCACACAGACACAAGGACCCTATTAAATTTATGGGGCTGCTATTAAATTTATGGTCATCTTCGACTCAAAGATGTGCGATCTTCCAAGCGTATGCTCAGGCTGGCAAAAGCAGATCCAATTAGTTAGGACATTAATGAGGTCTGCTTCCAGCAGGGCAGCCCGTATCTGGGGCACGCTAAGCCTGGCACGCACAGAGGTGGCACGTCTCCAACCCGGGGCTTCTGGAATCCCATTATCTCAGCCTCTTCCCCTGAGAGGGTTGTGACAGGGAGCTGTGAAGAGCTGAGCACAGTGGGCGGAGCATTCCAGGCCCTCCTGAGCCCCCACACAAGAAAACAGGTTGGGGACTGGCAGACTTTTATGATGAGGCTCAGTATATTGCGTACAGATGGCCCCATAACCTGTATCTTGGGGACACAGGTTCGTTCCTCATAATGTCGTGGCCAGCTGATTAAGTAGACTCACCCCCAGATGAGAAACCAAGCTTCTTAAACGATAGCCTCGTAGTGTCATTGAGTTGAAAGGACTAGATAAGTCTTCCTGCCCAGACAACATGCATCCCATGGAGAAATTCCTCCAAGCACACTTTGGACCAGCTGACTTCCATCCTCGGCTTGGATACTTTCCAGGATGTGGCCCTCGTCATTTCACAAGGCACCCCAGCCTGTCTTGGAAAGCTTGTATAAAGCCCTTTCTTCTGTGAGGTCACAATTCCTTCATAATGCCTTTCTTCTGAAGTACCACTGACTCTACTCTCTGCGGGAGCCAAGGCGAGGTCTATTCCGGCTTCCTTGGAAGAAAGCCACATCATCCCTGATGCACAGTCTTGACTTTTGCAGCTCAGGCTCTCCCGCCTCACTCCCCTCGCCTGTCCCTCTGGGCAGTGCCCGCTCTGGCCTGGCCCTGCGCTGGCACAGACTGCTGCTCACTTGGGCCCCTTCTGACCTCCTGAGGGAGCACTGGGAGAGCCAGGTCTTTTAAACAAGCTCCCAGGAGAAAGAGAAGCCTTCTCTTTGCTGGCGCTCTCCCACTGTCTTTGTCGGAACGAGCACTTTGTCAGAACGGCCCAGAAGGGTTCTGAGCCAGTGACAGTCTTTAGTGGCCTCTCCCCAGCCACCAGCTCTCCTGAGCTGATTGTGTACAGTTTTTCCTTCTCTTCAAGTCCTGCTTACAAATAAATAATGTGTATTTTCGGGGATGTTATGTACATTTTTAGGTAAGAATATACAAAATAAAGTGGAGTAAGAAAATGAGCTTATTATAGGAACTGCACGTTGTCAGGTCCTAGATACTTGTCTGAAATTTGTCCTGAGCAACAGAGAGGCCAGTGCACAGAGGGAGACGGGCACTGTCACAGGGAGAGGTGCTCATGGGTTTGCAAGGCAAAAACAAACAGCGGCTCAGGAGATGCGTGCATCTGACTGTTTTATTTTGCATTTCCCCTGGGCTCCTGAGAGTGATCCTCTTTCCATCACTTTAATGATGGCTTGTATATTGCTGCTTCTGTGGTTCAGCTGTTCAAATGCTTTTTCTACTGGGGGTGGAAGGGTTGTTTGTCTTATCATCAGTAGTTCTTTACTGAATCTTAATGTTAATTCTTTGTCTCTTATATAAGTTTTGCAAATGTTTTCTCCCACTCTGTCTTTAAACTTCGTTTATGGTGTCCTTGGGGACCATGAGCCCAAGGTAGTCAGGATCTGTCACAGGAAGTCATCTGCAGAGAGAGTTACTGCTGGTGGTAAGAGGCAACCAGCGGCCTCCCCAGCCTCCTCGTCCCTGGGGGGCGGTTCCAGTGGGGAGTAGCTGCAGGCTGGCTGTGGTCCACCTGTCACACTCTGCTGGAGAGCCATTCATTATAAAAACAAACAGGTAAATGTGAGTGACGAGAAAGAGGGGAAGAAGAGATATATATGAGTGAATAATGGAGAAAAGATATGAGG
The DNA here is from genome assembly GCA_028533065.1 of Trachops cirrhosus. Lineage (NCBI taxonomy): Eukaryota > Metazoa > Chordata > Mammalia > Chiroptera > Phyllostomidae > Trachops > Trachops cirrhosus. The sequence continues at coordinate 114,879,360 of CM052543.1, read as the reverse complement.
AAACGGAACTAAAACATTAAGAGTTAAACTTCTAGTATCTTTTTTCTATTTTTCTTTAAAATAAAAATAAAAAATCAAGGGCTGATGAGACAAAAATAGGTGAGTTTTAAAATAAGGGCTAAAAGACTAGAAGCCAAGAGATTTAAAAAGGAGCTGAAAGCGCGATCGTCATCACAGTTATCACTTACAGAACGCCCACTGCTTCGGGCGCTGCTCTGAAGGGCTCCACCTCTATCAGTTCCTCGCAGCCTCACCGCACTTCCAGAAATGGGAACCAGGATGAGCCTCAGTTTACAGATGAGGAAACTGAGGCACAGAGAGGTTAAATAGCTTGTGCAAAGCTGTCCTACGAATAAATGGCGGCATTGGGATTTGATTGAGACAAAGGTTTGGTAAAACTCAGGAGAAAAAAGAACTCAAGAGACAAGTAAAAACCATAACTGAGCTGAGGAAAAAAACTAGTAATTACATGTAAAAGGTAAGGAATTTAAACCTCAAAACCATAAAAGAAAAGAGGATATGGGAACCTTTATTTAAAAAGAAAGTAAATGCAGAGAATGTGAGTCCCCAGTGATAGCCAGTGGGGCGGTTCATCATCCCGTGGGGGTGGGGTGTTGTGGTGATCTGGGGGGCAGGAATGCCCTCAGCCAGTTTGCCCTTTTCTCTAATCTGGAAGCTTTCTTCTCCCAGGCTCTCCTTTCCTATTTCCACAGGTGCCTGGGTGTGGCTTCAGGGGTGGGGTGGAGTGGAGCCAGATTGTGTTAGCAGCACCTGCAGTCCTGGAAATTTTCCCGGACACAGACTCTCTTTCCCAGCTCCAGAGCAGGGTTGGGGTGGGTGCTGTCACAGGTGAGAGAACACCGAGCATGCCCTGGGCTTGCTGGGATGGAGCTGTGTGCCCGGCCCCAGGGGCTCCCGAGGGCCAACTCACTGGGCTCTGTCATCCACACAGGCGCCAAGGTTGCCAGCCGAGGGGGTCACCTGGAGCGCATATTTGTGGTGGAGTTTCGCCCTGATTCGGACACACAGTTTGTGTCTGTTGGAGTCAAACATATGAAATTCTGGACCCTGGCAGGCAGCGCCCTCCTTTACAAGAAAGGGGTCATCGGGTCCATGGAGGCTGCCAAGATGCAGACGATGCTGTCCGTGGCCTTCGGTGCTGTGAGTGCCAGCAGAGGCTTCCTGAGAGGGGACCCAGAGACCTGGGTGTTGGGGGAGGCGAGGTAGGGGAGGATGGCTGAGAAGCTGCAAACAACAAGAAAGCCATTTTCACATTGTCAGCTTCATTAGCTATTTTGCAATCACTGTTCCCAAAATGTGAGAAAAGGTAGTTCCCACTCGGGGCAGAAGGTTCACTATGCCAGAGGCCAGCTGACTTGGAAGGCCTGAGTGAGCCACAGAGGAGGTGGGGATCGTTTCTACCGTGACATAGCTTCCCTCTTCTCTTCTACCCTTGTGCGCCACAAATTCCCCCAACCAACACCTGCCAATGGGCTTCGGGGGGCCCTCAGCCAATTGGCAAGATGCCCCAGGGACATTTTGGAACACAGTCCACTCTTCATGGCCCTCCAGCTGTGATGTGCCCACCTCCGAGAAGAGCCCCAGGAAGTGTCCCTCAGGTGGAGTCCCTCCCCTCCCATCCAGCCCCCTGGGGCTTGATCTCAGAATGGAAGTTCACTTAAGGCAGACCTCTGTTCAGTGTGGTAGTGAAAGCCCCAAAGTAATTCAACAGACTGAATTGCAAAACCAGGTGATCTATCATATACCGTCTGTGGTTGTCTGCAAATTCTTTCGCCTTTGCTTAGCACAGGTTAGCATGAGTGCACATTTCCATTTCTCCAGCTCCGGGTCCTTAACAGGGGAGCGAGTGTCTGGGAAGTTGTCCCTTTGTTTACAGAACAACCTCACTTTCACGGGCGCCATCAACGGGGACGTCTATGTGTGGAAGGACCACTTCCTCATCCGGCTGGTGGGCAAGGCCCACACAGGCCCTGTCTTCACCATGTACACGACCCTGCGGGACGGGCTCATCGTGACTGGCGGAAAGGAGCGGCCGTAAGTGGAGCTCCTCTGGAAACAAGTGTCTTTTTGTTTTGTTTTGGGTGAAACTGACAGAAACATCTACAACTTGGAGAACATGCAGATTTTCATGATCTTTTCTGCACCAGGGAGATCAGTCTGCCATTTCTCCAAGAGGACCCTAAGGCAAAACCTTCAGAAGTAGGAGGCAGAGGAGAGAGGGTATTTGACGGTAGTATAGAAACCGGAGTGGTATCCGTGAGTAGACATGAACGACTCTGCTGTTCATGAAGCATTATTCCCACAGCTCTGTGGGAGAAGAGACGAAGGAGAAGTGAGAGCAGGACAGAGAAGTTCCCATGGGGACAGGGAAGTTGTGAAAATGAAGCATAAAAACAGGAGAAACATTTCTCTTTGTGATGGACCTAATAAAAAGCTTATTTTCTAGATTACAATTCTCTTCCCTTCCAAGATGATGGCATTTCAAGGCATTCTAGGAAATCTGCAAGTTCAAGGGGTTGTGATGGCACATCAGCAGGCCCTTGGAAAGGGGCTTTCCCGGAGGGTCAGTGCTGCGGGGCCCTGGCACCTGTGACCTTAATGAGATGACAGGGAGAGAGGGCAGTGGAGGTCATGGGAGGTCTGAGGACAGAGGCTGGCAGGCTATGTTCCTCCTGATCTGTTTCAGGACCAAAGAGGGAGGTGCCGTGAAGCTGTGGGACCAGGAGATGAAGCGCTGCCGGGCCTTCCAGCTGGAGACAGGGCAGCTGGTGGAGTGCGTGCGCTCCGTGTGCCGAGGCAAAGTGAGTGCGGCGTCTGCCCCCAGTTGGGCCGGGAGGGGAGGGGTCCACGTGGGACTTAGTCCAGACCCTTCCTAGTGTTGACCTAAAGTGAAAAGGCTGAAATGAGAGGCAACCAATGTTTATTTGGGATCAAAAAATTGCAATTTGGGGAGCACTCATTGAGGCAAAACCCAAATAGTGTCCTGATTACAGGGCAAAAGCAAGGTATTTTATGAGAAAAGAGAAGGAATAATTACATGAAAAGAAGAAAGAATTACCATTGGTGAGCTACTCTTGGCTATTCGTGATTCATAACTGATTCTGTCATCAGGTTGCAAGTCCAGAACCATGTCCTTGTGGTGAGAATACTCACTTTCTTGCTGGCTTTATGAGCAATTGTTTATAAAACAATGTTGGTCTTAGTCCAGTCCAAAGGTCTTGCCCAGGCAAAAAATTCAAAGAACAGGACGAGCAAGGTCGTGGCTCTGGAATAGCAGCTCCAACTCCATGTGAAATGGCTCCATTGATGCCACTTTCCACACCAGCTAGACACTTCCCTGTGCTGGGTTCCTGAGTCCTTAAAACAGGCTCCTGGGAATGATGTGTGCTGTGCTGGGGAGGCAGCTTAGCAGAGTCAGACCTGGGTGCAAACAGTGACTCGCTCAGCAGAACTGGGCCTGTGACGTGTGTGCTACTAAAACTTTCTGCGTCCAGCCCACGGTTATTATGTGGTTATTATTATCATGCGTTAGACATGCACAGTACCTTTCGTCATGCCTGGCACATAGCCATGTTCAGATGGAAGCTCCTGTTATTATAGATAATATTATTACTGGCATAGAGATATTAAATAATTTCCCCATGCTCAAGGTTATACAGTCAGTGAGGGGGAGAGTAAGGGCCACCAAACTGATTGAGAGTCACTGGTTTTCAAGGCATACCTTGGCTGAATATCAAAACAACTGTGGACTCTTTTTAGAAAATGTGGCTGCCCAGGCTCCCACCCACAGCTGGCAGATCAGAATCCACAGGACATGTTCTCCGTTTTTCCCTTCTCTTCTTTTTTTAACCTCTCCCCTGCCCAGGAGATTCCAATGCACTTGAAAACAAATCCCTATTTAACAATATAACCGCTTTGCGTTTACATTTTTGAATTGATACGAGTCTAAGAATTGCTTTCTAGATGGTCTCCATAAAAAAAAGGCAAACCTGACTTTGTAGTCCACACAAGTTGCAACTGGAGGTTTTGTGGTAAAATAGGTAACTGTCAATCATCTGGAAGGGGAGTTAGGTGCATGGGAGGTGGAGGCAGGACTGACCCCAGGGCCTGGAAGGCATCCCGAGACGGACTTTTGTTCAGTATCAGGAGGGACTTAGGAGGAGTGTGAGCCGTCCCAGAGCAGGAACTGGCTGCCCTGCTCGGTAGTGAGCCTGCAGTCCCTGGAATGTTCTAGCAGGGACCGGTGATGGAGAATTCCACGCAAAGCTCTCACCCAGGGTGGCCGATGGAGCGGAGGCGAAGTGAGAAAGTGGAAGGAGGTTGCTCCAGAAAGAGCGACTCAGTGGTTAAAGACAAAGCACCTCTCCACTCTTCCTATTTTAACACCAGTGCCAGTGAAGGCACATTCCCAGGCTGTTCCAATAGTGCTTTGTTTTAAATTATTTTAGATTGTGGCAAAACATAGATAACATAGAATTTGCCATTTTAATCATGTTTAATTCCGTGGCGTCATGCACATTCACCTTCTCGTGCCACCGTCACCTCACAGAACTTGGTTCATCGTGCAGAACCGAAACGCCAGCCATGAAACACTGAGTCCGCCTGCCCGCCAGCCGAGGCAGCCACCACCCTGCCAGGCCCATGCGCCTGACTACGCCACATGGCAGTAGCCACAGGCAGTTCACATGGGTGGGATGACACAGTGCTTGTCCTTTGTCTAACAGTGTTTTGATTATGACAGGGAAAAATTTTAGTGGGGACCAAAGATGGAGAAATAATTGAAGTTGGTGAAAAAAATGCTGCTTCCAACATCCTGATTGATGGACACATGGAAGGAGAGATCTGGGGCCTGGCCACACACCCCACCAAGGACATCTTTATCTCTGCCAGCAACGACGGCACAGCCCGCATCTGGGACCTGGCTGACAAGGTGAGGGGCCCTCTCTGCCAGGCTCCTGGGCCCACATGTGGGCCTCACAGAGCAGTGAGGAGAGGTCAGGCTGGGGCGATGTGTGGGGGGAGCTGAACAGGAGATCGGCCACAGGTCAGTAATTAAGTTAGCCTGAGAAAAGAAGAACCATTCATACACCCCCAGTCTATCTGTCTACAGATATTTAGAGCTGGAATACTGTATGTGAGAATGATTATTCTCGTCAAAAAAAAACTGAAACCTAAAGAGAGAGAGAGAGAAATCATCTTCTCTGTACAGGAAGACTAAAAATGATTTAAAATGCCAGATGCTCCCAAATGGAACATAGCAATCAAAATCCCAACAAAGCTTCTCTTAGAGTTTGGAAAAACAATTTAAAGTATCAAAAAATAACTTAAAATTTCATCTGGAGTAAAAATCTAAAATAGCAAGGACCAGTCTAGGGCAAAAAAAAAGATTAATGTTTCCAAACCTTGTCTAATATTAAAACAAGTACTTAAGTTCCTAAGAATTAAAATACTCGGTTTCATTCCCAAATGACTACTAAATGTTTGAGTACCGTTTTCAGTGCAGATCAAAGAACAGAGATGCAAAAGCCTGAGCGTGGTTATTACACTCACGTCAGTTCCCACTGACTGTGGGGTTGGTGGCTACCAGCAGCTATCCTTCACTGAACACCTACCACACACCAGATGCGTCGTGTACGCTCGTATTAATGCTTTCGACAACCTGGCAAGGCCAATATTACGATGGCTTGTTTTTCAAATAAGAAGGTGGAGAAGTATTTAATAACTTGCCCAAACACATGCAGCGAGAGCCAGGATTTGATCTAACGGTTGCTGAAGCTCGAACTCTTTCACCTGCACAATAAATAATAGATCAGCAACCTATGGCTGGAGGGTCAAGGTGGGCCTGCTGCCTATTGCAAGAGACCATATGGACGCCAAAGCCTAAAATATGTACTTCCAAACCATTTACCGAAGACTTTGAACTCCTGCCCTAAAACGTAGTCTCTCAAGCTGCTCTAATTAAAACCTACTGCCCCCCTGCTACTCAGGGATAGTAACTAGAAGCAAGCACTTCGGAGGCCAACCGCGAAGCTGCTCTGGCCTGGGGCAGGAGTTCCCCTGGAGACTAGCGGAGGCAGCCAGGGCTCAGGTGGTACTATTTTGTATCAACGTAGAAGCTGCTCAACAAGGTGAACCTGGGCCATGCAGCCAGGTGTGCAGCCTACAGCCCTGACGGGGAGATGGTGGCCATCGGCATGAAGAATGGAGAGTTTGTCATCTTGCTGGTGAACAGCCTGAAAGTTTGGGGGAAAAAACGAGATCGGAAATCTGCTATCCAAGATATCAGGTACACAGCAGGTGGCCCAGGCAGGAGGAGAGAGGTGGGCATTCTCCTTCCCAGGGCTTCCCAGTTCAGAAGGGCCACACCTGGGACGAGGAACTCAGTTGTAAGAAGGCCCCTTTCAGTGAGCCAACTATGAAAGGAGACCCCTCACACATTAATTCTGAGACATGCCTATGCTAGTTTCCATAGGAGCGTGGTGAAAACTTCTTGTAAAATGCCATTCTACAAAAGGCTGTGTACATGTGTTTCTTTACTTCCTTGGGATTTGATCCAGAGAATTTGTTGAGTCCCATAGAATGTAGGAGAAGCTAACCGTGTGGGAGTTAGAAGTGAGGTCTCATGGCCTTTGAGCCTGGGCAGCCCGTCCCTGAGCCGCCCTCAGGCCCGGCCAGCCCTCGAGTGACTGTGCTCTTGCATTGCTTTCTCTAGAATCAGCCCGGACAGCAGACTCTTAGCCGTGGGTTCTTCCGAGCACGCAGTTGACTTCTATGACCTCACTCAGGGCACGAGCCTGAATCGAATCGGCTACTGCAAAGACATCCCCAGCTTTGTCATTCAGATGGATTTTTCTGCAGATGGCAAATACATTCAGGTATGCGTCAGCTTCACTGATATCTGGGGCAACCAGTAATAGTAATAATAACAATGGCTCGTATTAATTGAGTGCTTCCTTGTGTTCCTGTCAGCACGCTAATTTACTCTGCACAGGAACCCCTTTGGGTACTGTTGTCTTTCCTGTTTTATAAATGAAGAAACAGAGGCTTACCGAATTTAAGCAGGTTGAAGAAATAGAATCTAAACTAGTCGAGTTTTTCTCCAGTGAGAAAAACAGGAAACACAAGCCCTAACCATCCGTAATTCAGCTCTCACCTCGCCTCCAAAGCTTCCCATTTCCTAGCTCTCGGGCTGCACCTGTAAACCGGTGTCACTTCGTGCACTCCTTCGTGTTCATTCCAAACCCTGCTCGGCCCCTCCACACTGGGGACCTGGACTCCAGCTAGTGCGCCTGGAGGGAGAGCTCCGCAGTGGGTCCCGGGGGGAACTGACGAGGGAGGTGGGACAGAGGGGTCCCACCCTTGAAAGTTATAGCTGAAGACAGAACAGTTTCTCCAGCACTCTGAATAAATATAATGCATTTGTGAGCTGACCTGGCTTCGGATATTCATGTTAAGGGAGAGAGGACATGTTCGTTCCTCAGATATTTAAAAACCCGGCACTGTGGCGGGCTTTCGGACAGACAAAATGGTTCTGGTCTCTGCTCTCCTGGAGTTTGCCTTGTCACGGAGAAGACAAGCAATAACCAGATAATCACAAAATGTACCCATAAGTACAAATGTGATCACATGCTGAGAAGGACCAGTGCAGGGTGCTGGGGGAGCGTTTGACAGGGGCTGAATTTAGATTCACTTCCCTTCTGCCTAAGTGGTATTTAAGCTGAGGCCTGTAGATGTGTAGGAGTCAGCCAAACAGCGGGCTGGGAACACCGGTCCACGCCATCTGTGGGAAGGCCCTGAGGTGAGACAGATCTCCGCGCATTCCACCAGCCACAGGAACATGTGGGGAGGCTGGGCTAGAGGCACCCACAGGGCCGGGGGCGCTGAGATGTAGGCAGCAGCAGTTGTCTGGAAAATGGCCAGGGAGAAACCGGCCACAGAGCAGGAGGTGAGCAGCGGTTGCTCACTCACATTACTGCCCGAGCTCCGCCTCCCATCTTCCCCATCCACCCCACCCCGCCCCTGTCCATGGAAAAATTGTCTTCCATGAAACCAGTCCCTGGTGCCAAAAAGGTTGGGGACTGCTGCCAAAGAAGATCTCAGAGAAGCAAGGCTCAGGCCCTAGAGGTTTCAGCAATCCTCTGCAGCAGCTGCGGTCCCCGAGGAAGCTGGCCTGCCTTCTGACCAGAGGACCTCGGTTCTCTGAGAACGGGGATCCCAAACCCAAGCGAACAGCAGCAGGACCTGGAGGCTGTGTTACAAGCAGGTTGCCAGGCCCCACCCTCTGAGGGTTTGACTTGGTAGGTCTGGCCAGGGCCCAGGCAGGTGCATTTCTAACAGGTTTCCAGATGATTCTGATGCTGCTGGTCAGGAGCCACCCCTGAAACACTGCCTCAGGCCTTTGGAAAATAGTGAGAAAATGGGTGGGAAAATGCCCTGCTCACGTGGACGAGTGGGCTGACCACAGGCTTGTAGCCTGCAGTTGAACTTGGGTTTTAGTGAAAAGCCCTGCAGATGCACAGGCTGGGCCAGTGTTCTGGGAAACAGCCACCAAAAAGGGAGTCCTGCGGGCCAGGAGAAAGGGACAGCACATGGTTTCCTTCCACTGTGCAGGTGTCGACGGGAGCCTACAAGCGCCAGGTGCATGAGGTGCCCCTGGGGAAGCAGGTAACCGAAGCCATGGTCATTGAGAAGATCACCTGGGCCTCCTGGACAAGGTGACTGGAGGAAAACACTTTTTGAGGAAAAGGTCACAGGGGAGTCTCTTGTCCCAGGCTCAGCCTGCAAGTCTGTGGGTAGCTGGGTCTGAAGAAGCGAGATAGAGCTCTGTTCTTTGGAGGTGGGCGCAGAAGGCTTCTTGGTACCAGTTTGGGCCACTGGATTCGATCTGACCTGGGTCTTGAGAGGCAAAGTCCCTCTTTTTGTGTAATCAACCCTACAAATCCCCACTCCCATCCAGCCAGCAAAGGGAAACCATCTCCCAGCCCTTGACCAAGCACTCGTAATCACCAGGAGGAATGGGAGGGCTGGAACTGCGTTAGCCGGGTTAAGAAACAGTGCCTTGCCAATGTAAGGGGAAAGAGACCATCGTCCTGTGAGTTGGAGGAGCCCCCACTCCTCTCTCACACACACACATACTCAGGACTGTAGGGAGGTGGGAGAGAATCAGAGATGGAGGTAACTTTTCTTTTGGGGGTGAAAGGGACCCGGGCAGAGGACAAGAGCTGGGGCAAATGTAGAGGGGCCAGAAGAGCCACACGACCATACGTCGTGTCGTAAAATAACCCTCTTGCCCCTGAGAGAGGACGGCTGACTGGGAGAAGGCTCCTTACAGATCTCCTCCTAACACCTCTTCCTGTTGGAACAGCATTCTGGGAGACGAGGTCATTGGCATCTGGCCGCGAAATGCAGACAAGGCTGATGTTAACTGCGCGTGTGTGACCCATGCTGGCCTGAACATTGTCACGGGAGATGACTTTGGGCTGGTGAAGCTCTTTGATTTTCCATGCACAGAAAAATTTGTGAGTCTTCCTGACAGGAACCTCCCCACACTGCCCCCACGCTCTGGGTTTTCGGCACCGTGCCGGAGATGGTGGCCACACCCAGCCAGCCATCTAGCATCCAGAACATGAGGAATCTTGTTCCGGCCCTCTGGAAGTTGGCAACCCCTAACCTTTTCATCTCCCTCCCTCTGGAGGGGAGTCCTGGAAGCCGGGAGAAGGGACAATGCGGGGTGGGCAAAATGGCTGCAACGGGGGCGAGAATGAGACAGGAAAGCCAGTGAAAGGCTGGCTAACAGATTTCAGACCAAGTGGGAATCTTGAGTGAAGGAAGGTTCTGGCGAGCGGGGATCTGTGTCCTTCGGGGAAAGTGGTCCGAGGTTCCTGGGAGGCACAGGGTCTCTCAGCTGCCTCCGTTCCCTTTTGCTCACAGGCCAAACACAAACGCTACTTCGGTCACTCGGCTCACGTGACGAACATCCGTTTCTCGCACGATGACAAGTATGTGGTCAGCACCGGAGGAGACGACTGCAGGTACTGACCTGATTAATCTGGCTGTTACGCCCCAGGCCTGGCTCCACTGCCCCTCCACACCCCCCTGCCCAAGGGGTCTGGTGGGTCAGGCTCTCCCAGGGGCACGGGGAGGCGCTGAGGAGGACGGTGAACAGGAGATCCCGGGAGTCCTAAGGAAGACGAGGTCCTTCCCAGTTTAAGGTATTTAGTGTCTGGTGACTCCCTACCCACGTCTGGACAGGACCGTGTTGCCACTAGAACTGTCCTGGGATTGGTGAGAAGCCCAGGGCGTGCAATAGCCACTCGGAGCCTTGCTGGGTGGAGGAACAGGTGGGGGAGACCCAAGACGGCCCACTTCAGTAGGAGCTCCTGGACAAGCCATAGTGCCATTCCAGACCGTCAGGTTAGAATGTCCTTGATCCTCGTAACTTCCAGCTGATCACCAGAATTCTTAAGATCGGTGATTAATCCACAACCAAAAGAGGTTTAAAAATAGTAATATTGAACCTCAGCCTCCTGAGAAACAAGCATGGCAAGTGTTGCCCAATTTTACATAAGAGACCAGCTGAGGGGAGAGGCCATTAGGCCCAATGCGAGTCAGCAGCAGAACCTCAACCAGTTTACTTGGACTCCTAAGCCAGGGCTGCTTTTGACCCTACCCGCTGCTCAGTGCAAAATGGGTGCATTGCTTTGTGAGGTGCAACTGGTCTCACAGTGACTTCGGAAGCCCCCCTACTAGCTCTAGAGGTGACATCCGCCCCTTCAGCATTTCCAAGGCAGCTTTCTTCTGTCCTCCATACTCTGCCTGTATGGAGTGTGGAGGGACAGGACAAGCTCATGCTAAGTCACTCGGCTTTTCCACGTGTAGTTGAAGGGCTTTAATGCAACATGAACACTGGTCTCTGTTCAGCCCAAGCAAAACTCTTGGGGGTGGAGGGTGGAGAAGAAATGCATGCATTCCAGATGTTTAAGTGGTCTACATGAGGCTGTGGAAAAGGCGCTGCAGAGAATGTCAGCCCACTTCCTCCCGAAAAGCACTGTGTAGAATGTGGCCCCAAAAGATGCCTGACGGCCTGCCTGCCAGCTGGCACTTAGAGCCCTTGAGATAGGACCCACAGCAGCTCCCTGTGGAGCACGAACATCCATTCAGAACACCACCGGCCAAACTGTAAACAAGCCAGCAATGCGAGACAAGAGTTAACCGGTCACCTCGGTGCAGCAGATGCAGGTGACTTTTGATTGCTACAAAAGGCTTAGAGGTGGCCTTTAAAATGCTGGGCCCCAGGCCTTTGTAGCCATGGGAACGTACTGTGATCCCTTCACGAGGAAGGGCTCTGCTGCTCAAGGGGAGTTGATGAAACCTTTTCAGTACTAACGAGAGACAGTGTGAAGTCAAATTGCCAGAAGTCCTCTCACATTGAGCATAGAAACTCTGGCTACTGAGCCAAACAAAACAAAAAACAAGACCTTTAAAGATAAAAAAGCAGTAGATCTTTAATTGGTGGCAAGATTTCTGGTTTGCCTTTTTTTTTTTTTTTTTTGAAACTGACATGGACATGTTCACTGCATCACCGGAGCTTGACTCTGGAGCACTTGCAGGACTGTGCTTTGTCACATGATAGAAGAACGAGTCCAGCCTTGTAAAAGGGCCGTTTGATCTGCTTTTCCAGTGTGTTTGTGTGGCGATGTCTATAAATGCCAGAAACCTCTCACTTTATTGCTGCTGCTGCTCCCACCTGGCAACTGCAGAGGCGGTGTGAGCCACCTCCTCGCCACCAGCTGCTGGAAACGCCTCCAATGCTGCAGGCCGCACAAGCTCCGCTTGCTAGCGAAGTGGTAAGACTGCGCCCAGACTTGGGAATCTCCAAAACTGTGATGCCAAGAAGGAAGGTCAGTTCTCAGATGTTAAGACTGCTTGCCTCTGTTCCTGAGACTAAAAACTGTACGTACTAACAACACTGACAAAAGAAAAAGAAAAAAAATCCTATCTGATAGTGTAGCCCACTGACAAAATTTAAAGCCTCATTTACCCTAACCAATATGTAGCTTTTAATTTGCATCAAAACTTTTACAAAAGATGTTTTGCTATTGTTTCTATATACTTTAAAACTGTTCATTTTTACAAATAAGTTGAACAAGACAGCTTGAGTTAGAAGCACCCAAGTCCTAGAACTACTGAGAGCCTCTGTTCTCCACGTTTAGCTTTCAAAACCAAATGAGCCATGTATAAACAAGTTGAGAAACTTAATTTTTTAACATTTTGTTTGCAGAGTTTTATATCCATTAAGTGCCTTTGAAAGTTTCCAGTTGTGTGGGCTGCCGTCTCACCTCCCACAAATTATCTCCTTTCTACATAAGGTGCTAAAACTTCGAAACTGAGGAGGGCTACAGGACCCTTAGCAGATTCCTGGTCTGTCACCCGTGTCGTGTGTTTATGTCAAGGCTTCCCAAAGGAAGGACATCAGTTACCTGCTTGGGAAATAGTGGCTATAGGAAGGTGAGCAACAAAGAGATACATTCAGGAGGGAAGGAAGGAATAGAATGAATTTTCATTATATTTAGTGCCAAACCCACAAAATCCAAAACAGAATTCAAATAAAAACAAATCTCTACTACAGAAGGAAAAAAACCAGTTCCAGGCAGATAAGCTGATTTATCTTGTTAAATCTAAAATAGTAATGAATGAGGTAACCTGAGGCTGACTGGGTTTTTACCCTCCCAGAGTGGGGTTGAGTGGACAGCACTGATTTGCTTCTGAGCTATATGGTCAAGTCTGGATTAAAAAAAAAAATTCTCTGCAGAATGAATTCCCAGACCCAAGCAATATTCGATAAATCAAGATTGCAAAACAGAATAATCTAACTTGGGGTTCCTCAGAGTTGGTTGGTAACAGATGTGACTTGGACAGTATTAACCAGAAGACAGCTTCAAGCCACCACAATGGCACTTGCCACTCGGCCAGCCACCAACAGGCGGGGCTGACGGCACTCTGCAGGCAGGCCCTGGTGACCGTGAGCGCACAGGCATGAGCCACCGAGTCCTTCCCCTCGGCGGACTGATTTTGGATCTTGAATTACTGGCTAGCTGTCAGTTTAGGGAAAAGGAGAAATGAAGCATTTTCAATTAGATTAACATTTACCACAGAAGTGCTTCAGCATTCTAAATGGATTAGATCATTCATTAAGCTATTTTTATATGCCAATTTATTAATGCCTTACATTAACCCACTGATAGGTTGTTGGGCCCACGGTTAGTCCTTTCGCAGTCCTACTTGTTTTCTGTAACCACGTGACTGGTGGCGCTGAGTGATAACCATGTCTGCCTATATTGTACCACTGACCTTTCATACTGACTGACTGAATCTTGCATTGAACTAACCATGTGGAAGAACAATAAATTGATCAATGATATGTACAACTGTATTTAAAGAGCAATAGTGTCTCTGTGTCAAGAAAACTTCTTAAATCTTATTAGTAAATATTTATATGGTATGATTTTATGTATGTTCATAAATCCTGCACTGTATTCTATGTTAAAATATTGGTGCATGAATTTATTTTCAATTATCAAAGTATAAAAATACATAATTTAAACACATTTTGTTATGTGTCAAGTAAATTTGATTATGTAAACATCTTTTGTTTTCAAAGTAAACACACCTGCACAAGGAGCTGAAAACCTTTCTAAAAATCATTCACTGGTTGAAGCAAAGTCTATACCCCTTTGTTTGTGCTTTTAATCTGCCGTAGTTCCATGAAACCAAAATACCAAGCATATTTTAGGTCTATAAGCTTTATTGATACTTTGCTTTTACAGTTCACAATGCATTCCACAGATTTAGTTCAGTACAGCTTAAACCACAATTGTATAAATCTTCATTTTATAATTTCTTGCATAACAATGTTTGATATTTGCAAACAACATTTTTGGAAGCATTAGATTCAGTCCACAGATTCAGAGTTTGTGACAAAATTAACTACGGTGAGTCTGTGCAATGAAGTTTAAACGGTGAGTTCTATGTGCATGGCATCATTTCATGTTGGAAACAGATGGTAATGCTCCTAGAAATATATTTTTTTCTGCTCATGTATTTGAAACTACACACGTATAACCAATGACTCTGAAATATCAAGCACTGTGGGGAAGCTGGAAAGTAAAGGTCTAAGCTTTGTAAAACACTATATATAGATATATATATAATCTATATTTACTTATATTGGCAATTAATATAACAGTAAAATTCACAATACACCTAGAACATACCAGAAAGGCAAGCCTTTTCACTCCTGCTTTAGTGGTATGATCTCGTCTAAACATTTCATTTCAGAAAATCTGCATCACTCTACACAGACCATACACAGAGCACGAACTGTGAAAAGGGTTATTTTTTTTCAGCTCCACTGTCTCTGTAATTCCCAAAATACAGCAAGACTACCTGCAACAAAGTATGATACACAGCTTTCTCAGATCTTGTTTTATTCACCAGTGCCTCTTATAGGAAAAACAAGGACGATTATGGTTCAAATCCACACATAGCAGCTTACAATACTTAAGGTGAAGAGCACGCGGCAGTCCGGACAGGCACTTCCCCCTCGGACATCGTGCCCTGGAAACGAAGATCTGCGAAGCTGCACTGTACTGTCCAGGTGTCATTCTTCCCTGACCCTCCCCCATGAAATCACGTGAAGATCCCCTTTAAAGATAAACTCCTACTGTTAATTATTTCAGGCTTTTTTTCACTCATTCTTGCGCTTCAATCCAGGGATTTTTGCTTGGATTCTGCAAATGGAAAGGGGGGGAGGAAAAGGTCAATGTAAAAAATTTTAAATCTGAAGCATCTTGTTTTCTGCTTCTTAAAATGCTATCCTTCAAGAACTACTTGTATAGCGCTCAGCATATGTAAGAAATGAAATCCTAAATGTCAAGTTACAAGCTATAATTTTGCTACTGTGGCCTCATGAATTAGTTTTAAACAAAGCCTTAAAAACACAGAGTAAACATAGAAATAAATTACCCAAACGTTAGAAAAAAAATCTTTTGGCAATTGTATCACGCTGTAGGTCTGATTTGCTATAGTCACTATGCCTAGAAGCTGAAAATACTGCACTGTTCTCAAAGTCTAGTACACCTTATTCTGAGTTAAAAAAAAAAGTTGCAGATTTTAAATACTTACTTAGCCATAGCATCTTTGACATTCTTATTTGCAAGTCCTAGATAATGATCTATCTGTGCCTGAAAGAGACGTATAAAGAAGTTATTAGAAAATTAACATTGCTAAAGAATGTTGTCTGATTAGCCATCACTATGACCCAATAAATGAAAGGAGAAAGAAACCACCACTTTTTAAGACTTTGGAAACTGGCATTGATACATTTCTAAGTTCCGCATAATAAAGTGAGCTGTGTATTCTGAAATCTGCAGTTAAGGAATTACCTGATGCCGTTCATAAATAACAGGAACGCTGAAGAGTGAAATCAGAGCTGAAAAAGGAAACACACAACCTTTAACACAGACTGGTGTGATTGAGGGAACAAACACTACAAAGTCACCAAACTAGAAACTCCCTTAAGCTAGTCAGGCAGTGTTCTTAATGAAGGAAAAATACACAGGGTCTCCTGGATGCACCTGCTGGCGTGGTGGGGAACCACTCCAGAGCAAAGAATTAACCAAGGGAGGCTGCAAGAACCGTTCCTGGCTTCTAAAACACAGGTACTACCTGGTTAGATAGATTAATGATTGTACCGTCAGATAAGGCCACCCTCATTCTGTTTATCACTGTTAGTTGGAGCAGTCCTCAGGAACTAAAGTAGCACTTTAATAAACAGCATCAGCAATTTATTTAAAGAGATCACAACCTTAAACACATCTCTATTTTTCCTACAATATAAGCACATTCTCCAATAAAATCTCTAAGCTCCTTGCACACAATTCTTTTCCTGCAATTTTCCATCCCAATGTGTTTGTGGACTTACCCAAAATCAGTAGTGTCAGGCCATTGAACAAGGCACCGACGTAGGTAAATACCCACATCAACACTGCAAACTGAAAGAAAATAATGTTAGCCTATTAAAAACATTCAAGTAAAGCTTCTTAATTAAGCTTTCAAATAAAAGCATCCCACCTAAATGCCAACCTGGTAGAAGCATATTCTTTGGGGACTTGGTGAAATAATACGGATATTTCATTTCTAAGTCACCACTCCCAATTTAGGATTTCAGAACCCTAATTAGAACAATAGATTCATTTTCTCCAGAGTTTACTATCAAGTAAATAGTTGATTCTGTTTTCTCTGAGATCAGAAAATATGCCAAAGGTACAACTTAATAACTCCAGTTTTAGTACAGCATTTAGCTCTTAAATGGCAAGACTGAAAAGGCAAAGGCGCTGTGAGAATTCATGTTAAATCTGACTTTAAAGTACTAACAAATTAAGTGAAGGTCCACCTGAGCTCAGTAAGTCAGACATTAAAATCTTAGACATGTGAACAGTAAACAAAGGGGCAGGGAGTACTTACTTGTCAAGGAGACTAGGTTTCAGGTACCAAAAATATCACCCCTGGCACTTTATTAAGGATCAGAGGCACTGTCTGCCCAGTGATAAATGTTTTAACAACCATAGTTAACCCTGGGAATGAGGACTCACACTTTTATACCAATTACTAAAATTGACCATTATGCTTCTTTAGCCACTGCCTTCTTTATTTATTTAACAAACACTAATATAGTTCAATGCTTTACAAACAGAAGCTCGCTCACTTCTCCTGACAACTTTATGAGGCAGGCACCATTGTAACTACAGCAGATGCGGACACTGAAGAAAAGAGAGGTCAGTAACCTGCCCGAGGGAAGATCTCACTGTCCCCTGTTCATCAAGTACGGCTGTCTGGGAAAGGCTGTGCTTCCAAAAAGTGATTTCCTTTGGAGAAGTCCTTTATTTCCTCTCCACACTTTACGAATGGCTGGGCAAGAGAACTTTGATGTTTTCTTCCAGTTCTAAAACTTGTCGACGCTGTATAGTACAAAGACTCAATGACACTTCAAAGCAATTCTTGAAGACTTATAACCACCATCAGTCTGGATTTTATTAAATACTCATACCAGCAATTCCTTTGCTTCTTATTAAAAGCCTTCCTGTGCCTGGCAATTGCTCTGCACTATTCACTAGTAGGTAACAAACACAGCACCACGATGCCACCATCTACAGGGATTATTTAGGTGCATGGAACATGGTGGGAATGAAAAGGAGAGAGGTGTCTGCACCTCCACAACCTAAAGCAGGGACTGCTGAACTTTTTCTGTAAAGTAAGGTAGTGAGTGTGGGCCACAAGGACTCTCTGTCACGTATGCTTTAAATATCATCCTTTAATAATGTAAAAACCATTCTTAGTTCCCAGGCTGTACAAAACAGGCCATGGGCCGGTTTGCTCACCCTTTTGACCTAAAGCATATCTTTCTCCGTCTTTCTTCATTCAACCACGTGGGACCGAACGCCTCCTATGAGCTGGGTACTGAGTAGTAATCACGGTGTTCAAACTCCAGTAAGCCTACTTCCTACAGGTTAGAAAGACACTTTGGATTCCTCCACCGACTGTCACCTCAACAGATAGCAACATTCCAGCTATATTAATGTTTAATTAATGTTTAAGCTGAGTTTAATTAATGTTTAAGCAAACATACTCAAGCATTCTTAACACCTGTTCACTGAAAATCAAAAATTAAATGCTGCCCCGGTCGTAGCAACTGCTGTGGGGCTACTAGTAAAGGTCTGAAATCCGACCCCAGTCAGCAAGCCTTTCCCTCTCACGCAGCTTTACGGACTCCCACTGCAGAGCTAAGTATAACTTCTGCACTTGAGCAAGTCTGCTACAGAGCAACAGCTATTTTCATCCATCCCCATCTACATGTCTAAAGGGAAAACGAGTCCACCTCTCTCATTTTAGAAGAAACTGCTTTAGCAATAAAGACACCCTGTGTAACCGAATTCAGATATGAACACACACAAGCAAAAGTAAATGCTAGTTTGGTCACTAAGTCACTGACAGGGCCCACTCCAAACCCACGTGGAGAGAAGCCCGAGGCGCCACACCTAGTCTGTCCAGGGGCTCAAGGGTCCTGTACTTGCCCCTTGGAGGACACTTCCTAAAGGCCAGGCTCCACAGGCAGAGAAGAGAGCAGAGAGAGGCCTCAAGTGCACGTAGGGCCAGGCAGGTGACATAAACTTGGGGAGAGGCGGGGGTGGGGAGGCCCAGGGTAGCAAACACGGGCCTTCTCCTCCTCAAAGAGGCACCCAGCCGGCTCCCTGCTTTCGCATCTCAAGGGAGAAACCAGAAATTCACATTTTCACATGTTATCACAGAATTTTAAATGTTACAGCTAAGTTTGGAGAAAATTTAACACTTCAGACATCCAAAACAAATATACTGGGTATGGGTTTCCAGAGCACACTCCATCAGAAGAGAAAGGAGTGTGGTAAGAATAAGCGTCCAGCAAATGCGCAATGACTGTAACTGTTATATAATAAAACAGCAACTACCTTTTTTTGGAACTTATATTAATTAGGTCAGTTCACAACCCCAAAATTTAGTACTGTTATTATCCCTACGGTGGAAGAAACCAAGACACAAAGATTAAGGATGTTGGCAGACCGGAGGTCACAGTGATCTCAGGTTTATCTGACTCCAGATCTATACTGTCAAACCACCTACAATGGGAATTTACCGTGAATATGCAGCTATCATAAAGAGACAGGAAAAAAGTCGATAAACACTTTTAAAAGGCTGCTCTTATTTTAGGCCTACAAATTCTATGCTATTCCATGGCAAATGCTTTTCAATATTATAGCCAATGCAAATAAACTGTGCAAGTCAAAGCTCATCTCTCTCCGGGCAGTAATGAACTGGAGGAAAGAGGGACGAAGTCCAGCGAAGGTCTGACAAACACTGAAAGAGGGCAAGGGCCAAGTCTTGTTTGTCTTTCCCCGCGGGGAGAAGACATTTGCCTGTGTATCACAGACCTCATCAGAAAGTCCTGCAGGCTTTTATTAGATGATGCCCCGATGGCGGGGAGGGGACACTTTTAAAGAAAAGGAAGAAAGGGTATTTAACAGTTTCAGAAATTACTATGACAATTCTGACATTTTCAAACTTTTTCTGCATTTTTAAACACTGGGAAGTATTTGCCCTTTTTTGACATCGTCAGCTTCACTCGTTAATGTCACTTTGACTGCCTCTACATTCCCTCCAGCCCATTTCCATTCTAATTTTTCTGTGAGCCAAAGAAACCAGAAAGGAAACTGTCAAAGTGTGTATGTTAATAACTCCATAAGAGCCCGAGGGCTAGATTTTAATGTTGTTTTGGGTCAGCTATTTCTGGAGTGAGGCCTTTTTTGCTCAGTTTCAGATTTAAGATTGTATTCTGGAACATCGTGGTTGCCATAGCTACAAATTTTCTTACAATGTTAACATACGTTTTCACTGAAAGTCACAGAACTGCCATCATATAGAACCTAGTCTATCACTCAAAGCCATGTAACAGAAAAATAAGAACCTTTGCCTAAAATACTGGGTCTTTTTGTTTACTTTTTAAAAGATTTTATGTATTTATTTTAGAGTGAAGAAGGGAGGAAGAGAAACATCAGATTCTCACACACCCCAACTGGGGCCTGGCCTGCAACCCAGGCATGTGCCCTGATTGGGAATTGAACCTGCAACCTTTCAGTTTGCAAACTGGCACTCAATCCACAGAGCCACACCAGCCAGGGCTAAAATACCTGGTCTTAGTAACTATTAAATAAATTAGACTTTTTCTTGGGATTTAACGTTTCAAAAGTTAGGAACCTTCTAATAACGTTCAGAGCCTTATTCAAGATGCTCCAAAGCTGAGCCCCGAAGGGATGGTCATACACTTTTCTTTTACAGTAGGGAGTGGGATGGCAGTGGGGAGAAACCAGAGCCCAGGGTGCAGGGGTGTCCAACCCACGTCCAGGACGGCTATGAATGAGGCCCAACACAAAATCATAAATTCACTTAGAACATTTTTTTGCTCACCAATGTTCACTAGCGTCTGTATTTAATGTGCGGCCCAAGCCTACTCTTCTCCTGCCAGTGTGGCCTGGAGACGCCAAAAGGTTGGCCGCCCCTGGACCTCTTAATGCCACAACTTTTAAAAGTGGTGATCCTCCACACCGTATTCCCTAAAATATGAAATCACAATTTCATGGGATGGGACCCACACCCCCCATGCCCAGGTATCGGTAAATTTTACAGCTCCCCAGGTGGTTCCAGTGCACAGCCAACACTGAGAACCACGTTTTACAACAGGAGCCCATATCATCAAAGACCCCTCACACAGAGGGCCCATCACAGAAATGGAATTAAACCTTAACCAGGTGTTTTAAGTTTGTTCAAGTACCTTACTAGTTTTCTGGTGGTAACGGGTATTAGCTAAACAAGGTTGACAAATACTAAGTTAAATACAGTTCTCCAGTCTTTCTGACTTGTCAGGCACTAATAAACTAACATACGTTACTCTCTAAGACTGGGATACACACCCAGCTTTCACAACTTAATTTTACTAGAGAACATTCCTCCTTTACTTCCCCCTTTTATTCATTCGCCTCCCCCCTCCCACCTGTGTCTGGTACTCTACTGAACAAACCCACTTTATGAAATAATAACTTTTAAAAACAAAGCCTGGTCAAAACGTTGAGCTGTGGTTAAATTTTATACTAATGTTTGAAATAAGTTCTACTGACTGGAATGAGGAATATTTTTTCAGTGATTTTGCCCTTAATATTTGCCTAGAATTAATCCTTTGAGAAATGGATTGTTGCTCAATCCATGGACACTTGCCATCTTTTCTAGGACTTAGACGCTTATACTTAATTGCAAAGGAGCAAAACAAGTGGAACGATTACACAGAATTTGAAAGGGGAGGTCTGCAGAACCCATTTTTCCTGGCCCAAGTCGCCCACCAGGAGGAGACGCGGACCAGGCGCAGATAACAATGCCTCCCGCCAGGTCTCTTCCTAAGGCCCAATGAGCCCTGGAGGCGGGTTACTTCTCCAGTCACATTTGAAAGAACAGGCTGCTCCCTCACACAGCCCCCAAACAGGTAGTAAGCAAGCAGAAGCAGTTGTTGACCATGCTAACACTAGTGGCTCTAAAATGTTTAATTTCTGAAGAAGAACGTTTCAAATAGAAGTAATGGTAATTGTGACTCGGAATCTAGAAATGTTGATTATATAAACTTGAGGGTGCCAAACCTTTATGAAGACAGTGAGCTATACAGAACTGTCTTTTAAATTTTTGTTCAAAAGCTATTATTTTAAATAAGCCATAGAGATGGATACAATGTTTATTTTCTAAATGAAAAAAATCATAAACGACACTAATTCCCATTACATCTTCTTGAAATTAGGATAGTTTCCATTTTCCAGCTATGAATCATAAAATCAAAGTAATTCCAATCAAATGCTGGTTCCTATAAAACTTTCTAAAACTCCATGTTCCACAAATTCATCTGGTAGCTAGAGATACTGGGGCCAGTTACTGTAAACTTTCCACAGATTTAAAATTTGAATATAAAGAAATAAATAAATAAGGACAAATAGATTTTTCCTTGATATTTCCTTGAACGGGGTTTAAAAACTGGTAATTTAAAAAACCCTTTTTTGCTTGCTTTAGGGAGACACACTATGACTCTCCTACCAACTACTATGGCTAAACGGCAAATAGTAAGAGTCAGAAAAAAAGTCACTTTCCTTTTAAAAATGCTCTATATAGAAACAAAAAGGGGTAAGAGTGACAATCACTCAAGGAACTCTTTCTAGAAAGAGAATTAGTTAAGTGCTTTTTATGAAGAGTCAAGAGCATTAACATCAGCTTTTTGTCACTAAGAGACATTCTGAGCAAGCGCCCTGTGTTCTAAGCCCCTCATTCAGTGGGAACAGACGGACAGACAGAATGTGCGCTCCTCACACACAAGGACAGTGAGAAGCACGCCCAGTGTGGCAGAACCACAGAGTTTATCAGGAAGACCCTTCGCGTGTCCCGTCAGCGTCAGCACGCGGGCTCATCACCTTTGCATCCAGGGATCCTCGGGAAAAAGATCCACGGCCTTATTCTTTTGCCTTGATAGGTTTATGAGATTTAAATGCAAAGTTCATCCTATGGGCTAATATGCTGAAACAACTGTTACTTATTTGTAGCTTTGGAGCGCTGCAAAGCTAAAAAGAATCGCCTTTAGGGGAAGTCACCAAGCAGCTTTCCTTGAGCTCTGGACTTGCCAAAAAACACTACTGAGGAAAACCATTCATATACATTTTCTTCTTTCACTTTTTCTTTTCAAAAGTACTGCTAATCCTTAAAAAGGAAAAGTAGTAAATTATATTTTTAATGCAAGTCTTTCCCCCAATATTAACAAAGAATGTCTTAAAAATATAAGAAAGCATAATAAAAATAAAGTGTTCCAGAAAGTAAATCTGTCTCATTATGTGCCATTTTCCTGTTTCTTTCAAGTCAGCAAAGTCACCCAAGGCAAGAATTTATCGAGTTTAGTTTCTCCCATTTGTGCTAGCTTCCTCATGAAAAGCATAATTGCTTAAAAAGTACAAAACTAAGGTAATTTTCAAAAGAAATTTTAAAATGAGATTTAACAGCAAAAAAATTCTTCATCTCATAAAGGTTATTTATTTGTAATTTCCTCATATCCTAATTTCAAACATCTGTGCAAAACAGTTTTAAAGGTTTTTAAAGTATTCAATCAGACCTCGTCTAGCATCTTCTCACTCCCTAGCCCGTGCACCTGATCCCACCCCGCATCACGTCTGCACACGAGACTGCACACGGGTACCAGCAAGCTCCGCAAGAACGGTGAGCGGTCTTTTGATTAAAGGGAAGTGGAAACCTTACACTCAAACTTATAAAAACTGGAACATAATGAATCATTCTCAGATCAATCTGTTCTGTTTTTAAACAGATTTCTTCAAGAATGCCTGTTCTCTCAAGAAAAATGTTAAATCAAGTTATAAACATAAAGCTGCCGTCATGGCTATACTACACAAACACGAAGGATGACTTCTGGTTGCTATCTGCGGCGGTTTTTATCACGTCTACAAAAACAACGACACTGCCCTCTCTCCAGTGTCCCGCTGCCTTTACGTGGAGTCACCCCCACCATTCAGAGACAGATTTGCTGTCTGAAGCTGTGTCACTATTTATAGCATTTCTCCTCAATTTCCACCCACAAACCCTTCATCTTAAATGTACTAGTACCTTCTCTTGAATAATTGTTCGTACATGCTCTCCCCAACACTCAGGCTTTACAAAGCAAACATCACCTCAGTGAACAGGAACTGGTTTCTTCTGGGACCCGTGCGTACAGGACGCTAATTCATCTACTCCAAAATCTTTGTTTCCTTTTGAAACTAACTGATCAAACACCCCAAATAACATAGCCATGATCTTGTTTACTCATATACTGACATCAAAGCACTACTAAAATAAATCACCATATGCAAATGCTCTATACAAAAGAGATAAGAAAAGGAAACTACATATTACCATTAATGTTATTAGTAACTAACTGGGGTTCTGAGTCTTAAACTGAGAGAGGCACACAGCTAAAAATCAAGTCCATCTATTGGCTTACTAAGGTTAACGTGTCTGTTAAAAGCAATTTGGGCATTTAAATCTATTCTGACCAGCCCAGAAACTGTTTCGCTGGGTCTAAAGGCCCACTCATCCTGTTGCTGTGATGTCCTTGGCTTGCATGATAAATTGCAAACCAGTGCATTGCTCTTGGAAAGAAACAGGATCACTACTACTACAGTACTTTTATATACAGGCTCAGATTGGAAACAAGTCTGCCTTAAGCAGAGTCATGGGCAATGACACAAAAAAACTCAAGTTCTCCATAAAGGAAAATCACTTAGGTCCTCAAAGCCCCACTCCTGGGGGCTCATGTTACATGACTGTATACTGGTTTGAGTCAGTCTGAACTTATAATGCAAGGTGAGACTAAGAGCTGCTATGTAGCAAGATCCAAAATCTCATGAAAAACTTCCAACAATTACCAATTAAAGATTAGTTGAGGTGTTGCAGAATATTAGAGCTCTTCCAGAATAAACATGCCAAGAAAGAGTCCGAGATATGAAATAGCTCATGTGTGTATAGGAATCACATATGAGGTAAGAAGTTATGGTAAGTGCTAGACTCTAAAACAAAATCAAACAGATTGAAAGGACAAAGCCCGTGCCATTTGCTGAGCAGGCCACTGACCTTGCTAAACAGGACTGCCATTTTACTCTTATGAGCTTATAGCCCCAGGACTGAAAAACACTGGTGCTCAAAAGCGAGAACAGACCAAGACTAACCACCCCCCACGGCTGCAGGCAAAGATGACAGTGGAGGAAACTGCAGCTTCCGAAAAACCACCCAAAACCTGGGGTTGCAATGCCCCAGCAGCCCAGGGGCCACACAACAGCAACCGCCCCACCCTCTCACAATCCAGTTATAATCCAGTAAAGCTGAAGGCCGCACCCCTCCGTGCTGGTGCGCCTCCGCACCTAGCCCTTTCCCTCTTGGGAACGTAAAATAAAACCTGGACTCTGCACTTTCCCTCTTTGTGAACTCTTTCACAGCCCGCCATCACCTGCCACACTAACAGATTGAATCACATCTGGCATTAAATCCATTCATCTTTATTCTTACTGTCAAAAGTCCCTTTAATTTTGTCACTTTTCGTTTTTATCATTTCCAAAAGTATGAATTTATGACTTATTTTCCTTTAAAAAAAGTACTTTCCTCCGTGTTAAATATCTGAGTGGATTCTGAATTCTGAGACCAAAGTTCACTGTAACATAATTTCACTACGTCTTAATCATTTACCTGAATATAGAAAAAAAGAATGACACTCCGAACTCTTTCAATGTGACCCTCTGGGTATGTCAAAATGAAAGCAAATAGGCTTACCTTCAGAGAATCAACTAAATCATCCACTAAGAAGAGGCGCCTGAGCTCCTTTATCGTGCAGTTCACATGGCCCAGAGCAGAGCTGCTGTACTTCTGAACCAGCTCCTCAGACACAGCCACGTCGGACTCCAGATAGGCCCTGGAAAACACACACACACCGCAATGTCACCGCGCGGAGTGGGTCTTCCCTGGGTGTCTGCATTCAGCAATTACATGTCTGTGACATAACGTATTTTACCATAAAAGCCTTCGGTTGTCAAATTAAGCACAATGTAAAAATTCACCAAGGAAGGGCTATTTCACTGATGCATGCTGTCAGCTGATGAGCACAGAACAATGGTGTTTTGAAGCCAGACTGACCTGACCTTGAATCTTAAGATCTGCCACCTACTTGGCAGTGTGACTTTGGAAAGTTATTTAGTCTCCCCTCTAACCAGCAGTTTCCTCATTTATAAAATGGAGATTATCACGAGTAAAGTGCTTACCACAATCAGACACAAGGAAGTATCAATAAATGGTAGTCATTATTATGGATTTGGTTTTTTCTTCAAGTGGACATTATGTTGTTTCACTGAGTTTTCCTAGCAAAGATCCTACTCATTTCAAATGCTACAGTCTCCCAGCCTGATCTATAGGGGAACCTGCCCAAAATGTTAAGCCCCAGACTGTGAAATGGTATCAACAGTGGCAACCCCAGTAAAACATAATAGCTACTGTACATTTAGATACCCTAATCTATACTGGGATAGCTGGAATTGTGCAATTTAAGAAGACGAAAACTCTAACTGGGGGGTGGGGGTGGTAGTCGAGTCTGCATTAATGCAAGGAATTGCTTCATTAGTTATGTTTCAAAGAAGCCATTTTATCTTGGCAAAGTAGAACCAAATCGGAAGTGCTAGGCATTCTCCCCAACCTGTTGGAAGTAGTCCCTAATTCGGACGCTCCTCGTGACTTCCCCACGACAGTAGACATTATTTGTATTATAAACGACATTCCTCTTCGATAACTCCTTTTCTCCGTAGTTTTACCTCTGCAATATGCCCCAAATATGTCTCATTTCTGTACTCACTGTGCACAGTAGTAGTTCAAGTGCTCATTGCTTACAAACTGAAATACTCTTATCAGTCTCCAAACAAACCCCTAATCTGTTAACATCCTACTCCATTCCCTTCAGCCAACGGCGTGTTCGTTTTATTTGAGCTTCCGAGATAGTGTTCCTAAGGCCATATAGACCCATAAGTTCCCTGGACCAGAGTTCCAAGCCTGAATACGAATTAGAGAAAGAGACCTTCTGAAGTCCCTTCAGGCTCAAAAATTCTGTGATTCTATGGTTCCAACTTTCTTCCAACCAGAGCCCTCCTAAATCTTTTCAATCTTATTTTCTACTACTGACTATACTGCAGCCAAAATGCACCATTCATCCAACATTCTTAATCTTAATGCCTTTGTAGATCGCAGCTTTCCCAATCCACAATGCGGAGAGCATACCTGGTGGTATTGTGCCCAGTCAGTTGGCTCCATCTCAAATCCCAGCCACACCTGAAGCTTCTTTTGCTCTCTCTTCCCCCAACCCTGTTATGTAACTCTAACAATGCTTTGTTTTGCATTGTTCTTACAGTATTTACCATATCCAGCCCTGAAACATGGACATGTGTATACTCGTATATTTTTCCTACCAGAATATAAACTGTTGAGGACCAGAAATATACCTTTACTAATACAATGGTCTAGCACACTGTTATTATTAATGAACAAATATTAAGCTATTACTATCAGGTTAAAAACAGTCTAAGATTCACAACTCCCTTGAAATCAGCAATAATGAGTTCATGCAGCTTTGAGAAATACAGAAAAGTGGCTGACAGAACTCTGGCCGGCACCCTGCTTCTTTGCGCCACCGATGCTGTTCTCGCTGGAGACGCGATGCCTGGTGCACGGGCACAGAGGCAGCCCCCGCCACCAGGGCAGTCTGTGGTCCTTCGCATTCGTCCCGCCGGCATTTCTGTGTTATTAGTGCGCGGCAGGCGCTGCCGTCACTCTTCTCCAATGACCGCAGGGCACACACAAGCTGCACGACATTGTCTTCTCTAATGTGACTAGAGAAGTTGGAAAAACTGTCCAACAGGCTTGAACTGGCGTGTCGGCTAAATTTACTTCATGATGACTAGGAGCACGTATAATGACCCATGCTTAGAGCTAAGAATAAGGTGTTTCGAAGGAAATAAAGAATATAGAGCCCTGGCTGGTGTGGCTCAGTGGAGGAAGCGCTGGCCTGAGATCCGAAAGGTCACGGGTTTGATTCCCAGTTGGGGCATGTGCCTGGGTTGTGGGTCAGTCGCCAGTTGGGGGCGTGCGAGAGGCAACCGATCGATGTTTCTCTTCCTCTCTTTCTCCCTCCCTTCCCACTCTCTAAAAAATAAATAAAATCTTTGAAAATATATAGGTAAATATTAGTAATTTCCTCCAAAAGTCTTTTAAAATCCAATGATGTATAAAATTTATATTGTAGATAATTTAGAAGTTTTGCCGTGACGATGTTTTTATATATTTCAATAACTAATTAAAAACCATATTCCTTTATGACTTATGCAATGATACTGCTCTGCCATGTTAACGCTGCGATTTCAAGTTCCTAACTGCAGGTTTGCTTCCCCCTCTGCAAAATGCAGTAATGCCACCCATCTGTCTTCAAGTTGCCTGTACATAAAAGGCCAGACACATAACAGCCATTCAGTAAATGTTGCATTCTCCCCCGAACTTATGTAACATTATTACTTCATCAATATGTAGAGAAGGCTAGAGAGAAACAAATCGCCAGTCTTTACAATAAGCAAAATAATGTAGTAGGCCTCTTCCTGTAAGCTGTGAAAACCAATTAGGCCTACCCACTAACATCGACTGGATAATGTTGTAGGTAGTTACATACATTCATGCCCAAATAGATACTTATCATGTCAAAATAGATTTTTTAAATGTTTCCAACCTATTTTTAAAAATTGTTCATATGTGGAACAATTACAGAACATTTCAAAGCCACACTCGGTGCAATAGGGAGGGAGTTAACTCTCAAGATCACTGTGAGCCAGCGCTGGCTGGGTCTTGAAACCAAACCCAGAACCAAATAAAGCACAATGACAGACTGGGGCATCTGGGGAGCTAAAAAGGCTGCAGCAGCATGAAAATGGGCACAAAACCCTAGAAGGGACAAATGAGAGACAAGACAAAGACATCTGGATTTCATCCTGTAATGAACAGAAAGCCCCCACCCCTAAAAATGTGATCCAAGTGCTATTTGAGGAAAATGAAGCTGACAACATCTACTGAGTTAAAGCAACCTGAGGTGCCCAGAAGCCAGCTTGGTAGCAAGTGAGGCTCAGCCCGGGGAGGGCAAACTCCTTCTGCAAAGGGCCAGGCAGTAAGTACAACATTTCAGGCTTTGAATTCCACGTGGTCTCTGTCACAACCACTTAACTCTGCTATGACAGCGTGAAAGCCGCTGAATGACTGAGTATGGTTGTGTTTCAATGAAATTTCATTTACAAAAGCTGGCAGCGGCCGGGATTTGGCCCAGGGCTGCTGTGTGTAGACTCCTGGTCTGGACTGAAGGAGAGGAGAAGCCACAAAACTTAGTTATTTCATTTACTATGAAATGGAAACAAACAAAGATAACTTTAAAACTGGGACCCTGGTATCAGGATAATAGTGGTGCTACTGATAGAGATGGACAAGTTTGAGGAAAAAAAGGTTCATTTAAAGACATGATGAATTAGTGGTCATCAGGGCCAGGAAGGGCAGTGACTGCTAATGGGTATGAAGTGTTTTTGGTGCGAAAAAATGTGTGGAATTATATGGTGATGTTGTACAATTCTGTGAGCATACTTAAAAAAAATCCCCAAGTTTTATGTGAATTATATCCAATTTTTAAAAAGGGGTGGAAGAACATGCTAAGCATGAAGGGAGGCAGAAGACCCAAGCTAAGGTTTGTACCATTCAGCAACGAGATACATAATGCTAGTATGTGTACTTGTAAAAACAAAGGCAGCAGATGAAGGTTTAGAGTCAAGGAGATGGTGAAATGAAGGAGCTCTCCTAAGGAAAACACCAAAGTAATGCCTTAAGGAATGAGACAAAGAAACTAGATAGAGAAGGAAAGGCAAGAAAAGACACAAGCATGATGAGAAAGCTAACAGAAAAATATAAACATACTATTGGAAAGAAAGATACTTCTAATAATCAGATAGCATAAAATGTAAGCAGTAAAGAAAATATAATTCTCACCAATCATAACTAGGAGGGGTACCCCCGAAAAACAATTTATTTATAAAAAATTGTATATTTATTCTTCCATGTTTAAACTTCAGTCAACTTCAAAGTACTCTCTATTTGATGCAATACACCTATTAAAACTTTTCTCCACCGCTCAAAACAGTTTTTAAACTCATCAATTTTGATGCCTTTTCATGCTGCTGCCATTTTTTGTTTCACCTCTTCCACATTCACAAAATGTTTGCCTTTGTAGACTTTTTTTCATCCAGGGAAACCAAAAAAAGTCACTGGGGCAAGATCAGATGAATAAGGAGGGTTCGGCATGGGGGTCATGCTGTTTCAGTCAGAAACTGCTGAGCACTCAGCAGGGTGTGGGCAGGCGCGCTCGTACATTACTCATCATGAAATGGGCAAACGTGTTCAAAGAGTCTTCAAAAAAATTCACTGAAGGTGAACGCAGTCTCTCACAACACCAGCTGGTACACTGGTACAGATGGGTTCCTAGAATGCTCACCTAGCAGGGAAGCCTGTACTACAAGGGGCCCACCCTCCAGGAGATAATTCCATTTTTTGAGGGTTCCCCCTCATACGTTAAAAAGATATACTTCCATTACAGTAAAATTAGCAACCAATAACCACTTCTAATAAATATTACTACTAAGTAGTAGAGTAAGACTAATGATACACAAAAACTCAGTTTTTTACACCATGAACTTATGAAATGACCTTTAGGAAATCTCGAAAGCAGATGATTTTGGTATAGCTTTTTAGCAAAAATGTGCAATTATCTTTAAGCAGTAAAAATGCATGCCTGTAACTACAGATAGTAGAATGAAGTCTTAATATAAATCGGGTTCACAGTTTTGCCAAAGTTGGCCTTGTTTTCCAGACATCTCACCTGAACGGGTGGCCTTCATCTGACTTCTGGATAGCCTGGATCACACCCTTATATACCCTAAAGCTGATAGTCACCGAGAGCAGGGCCAGGGCAATGTAGGCCGTTACACTCACAATGCTGAACACTGTCAACGACAGCAGCAGGAACAGGCTGGCACCAAACACCACTCCAGTCTTCTTAATGTCTCTCCAGTAGAGGAGGTCAACAACTGAAAATGTAAAACAGAGAAATCTGACATTAGGACGCTATTTTAACCATCTGAATTTGGCACATTTATATTTGCTCCACCCCCAACATAAAAAAGGTCTCTAGATAAAATAAAGCCAAAACCTACTTAAAGATTAGGTTAGATTACCTTAGACACTATTTTAAACCTGCTCTAACTTGTATATTAGAATACCTGCATCTATTTCTGTTTATTGTAAAATGTTTTTCATGCAAATCTATGCCCTGCATGTCCCAATCATTCTGGCTATAACGTTTATCAAATCAGCCCTGGCTGGGTGGCTCCGTGGTTGGGGCATCATCCTGTATACCAGACGGTTACGAGTTCAGTTCCTGGTCAGGGTACCTACCTAGGTTGCACATTCCCCAGTCAGGGTGTGTACAGGAGGCAACTGATGGATGTTTCTCTCTCACATCAATGTTTTTCTCCCCACCCCGCAAATCAATAAACATGTCCTTAGGTGAGGACTGAAAAAAAGGGGTATGAAATCTCAAACCCACCATAGCAGACTTCTACTAATCCAAAACAGTTTTTCTTAAAAGTCATCTTGAGGTTTTCACTGTCATGCAATGCATGGCATATATACAAGCACTAAAATGATATACTTCCGTGACACAAAAATGTATTTATTAGCAAAAATAAATCACTAATTTAAAAAGTGTTGAGAAAGTAAAACTACTAAAAACTACAAGTTTTACAGCTCTGCTTTTAAGAGATCACTCTTTAAGAAACTTAACAAAATTGTAACCTAACCTGGCTATCACAGAAACAAATATTTCCTACAAAGTAAAAGAAAAAAACAGACTTTAGACTCCCTGAAAAGCTACTTCCCTCTAGGAGTAGATAAATGTAATGCCATGAAATTTTAGGTGTAAAAGAAACAAAGAAAAACTAAGTGTGCTACACAGTTACATAATGTTTATTAATAGTAAGGAGTCAGAGAAGCTCTTGGCCTACGATTGCGGGGCCGCCATGGGGTCAAATAACCGCAGGCCTGTGGTCTCAAGGTCGGTCAGGCGCAGCCCAGGGACAGCTCTGCAGAGCACCGAAGGGCTCCTGATTTCACAAACAAGACACAGCTCATCTCTCTGGATTGGAAACAGTTGAGGACGGGGAAGAACATTCTTACAGTAGAATAAATATGGATATCATCTTGAGTACAATTTTAAACACCTGCTAATTTTTAAGATAAAGGAGGTAATGAAAATCACATTTCTGGGGGCAGCTTTGGTCTTTCTTGCTCATCGGCTCCTATAAAGCATTTGACTTTCCTTTGCTGTGAGGGGTACTTCTGCGGAGAAAGCTACGTGTAAACTCTAAAATGCCAGATACTCTGACGGAGCCCTGAACTCCTGTCAGTACAGACCATGTGAGTACTGACTAAGGTATTTTCAATGCCTATCACAGTGTCTGCCATGTAGCTCAACCACATTTATTATGTTTCCAGAACATTTTATCCCATTCTCCTATACATTTGATTTGAATGCTATTAATTTAACTTTCTATACACAATTTAAACCTGTCTTTTCATACTCTGATTTCCACTATTTATTCAAGTTTTCCCTATCCCAAGTTCATTCCAACCCTGCATAAAACATCTACATAAGTTTTGTTTATTCAAATAGTTTCTACTATTATACCAATATACTAGCACAACTGTGGACTGGCCAGAACTTGAAATAGTGTATCTGGGCTGTTAAAATGGCCTCATGAATAACGTCATATTGAATAAAGAGATAACAGCAATGCTAACAGTTTTCTGACATTCAGCAAACACTAAGCTAATACTGGTCAAGAAACACAACCTAGCAGAACGAATTAGCCTCAGAATGGGTACATGAACTTTTCCTTAAGGCCCTGTTCAGCTCTAAAGCACTACAATTCTAGGAAGATGATAAGATAGATAAAAATAATGTTAACAAAATTATAAAATCGTGCACTCTTGTGAGAATTCAGAAAAGGAATAGAACTGGAGGAGGTTTTAAGACTTCATGAAAGAGAAACTGAGCTGGATTTTGAAGAAGGGGCCAGCTCCAGAAAACCTGAAGGTGCAGGCCTAATTGTAAGTCTCTGCTAGCAATGGTTCGAATGATTAATGCAGTTTTTTTAAAAAAAGGGTGCAGTGATGGGGAGGAAATGCAATGATAAAGACAGCCCTTAGTAAGATAAGTCTTTTCTGAGAGGCTCCCTCTCTGCGCCCCGCCCCAGCGACTTGCATCAGGCACAGCCAGCACTCAGGTTCTGCAGCTGGACCCCAATGCTCAGACCCCGGTTCTGTAATTTAGCCGCAATGTGACCTCGGGCAAGTCCGTAAATCCCTCCACACTTCAGTTTCCTCGTCTTTAAACTCTGTATACAAATAAGAATGATCTCACTTAGATGTGGTGAGGATTAAGTGAGATAATGAACTAACAGAATTTTCATTAATAAAATAACACAATGTGCTTAATATAGTTCATAGCACGTAATAAATTCATAGTAAATATCAGGGTTATCATTACTTATTATTATTAGGAATACCACCACAATCACTATCACCTTTCTTGTCCAGGTATTTAAATAGTAAGTATATAAAGAAAAATTAAAGAAAATTTCAACTTTATAATTTACTTGTAAGTTAATAAACTGTATGTATTGCTGTTATGTCATAAACATGTTACTTTATAAGGATTGTAAAATTTATCTGAGTTTTCACTACTATAGGGCAAATGAAGGTTGAGAACCTGTAAGAATCAGTAAGTAAGGTACACTTCAAATCTATTTTTATATGAGCAAATGCCCCTTCATAAAAATACCTGGTTATCAAAGTGCTCCAAAACATTTATTAACATTCAAAATCACTACTATTGGTGTTAAGTTAAAATAAATGTAGATATCCTCATTATTCCTTACCATCATTAAAAACTACTCGTGAAATTCAATGACTTCAGACTTGAGAGGAATGCACATCAATTATTATCTAATGAAATTACTGAATATAGTTAGAGTTACTGTCCCAACAGTTTCAACGGACTAGGCAGGAATAATTTATAATTAGTCTATGATTTCCATGTTGGTGGATATGGTGAAAAGCAGCGTCTGTGACTGGGACTACAGACCCGCATCAGGACTCACTCTGCACTTGTGTGACTTTGGTCGAGACTCCAGTATCTCCAGACCTCAGTTTTACCATCAGTAAACAGGGCATTAGATAAATGATTTTTCTTTTTCCTTCAGAAAACACCCCAACTCACACTTACCACAAAGATACACGCCAGCCGTGCATTCAAATTCCCAATCAGTAGGTCCAAATCACTGAGATTTTATTGTTCTATTATCTATGCCAAATATAATTTTAAAATAGCTCCTTTTTTAGATTTAGGTTTTTAGGGGAGACTTACATATTTTTAATTAGTAAAATTAAAATATGTAAATAAAATTAAAATTAAATTAATTTAGTCTTTTGAAATGAATCTTCCTAGAAACACTGTGTAAAATATTATTAAAATTTTAGAAAAATAAATTCATATCCCTAAATTATGAACTATATCATACAGGAGCAATATGAGAGAAGCTGAAAAATAAAAGGATTGAGAAGCTACATACTTTATAAGCCTGGCAGATGTTTCAGAAATGTTTTCCAGACTGTCATCTACAGTCTCCACACCTCCCTTTACTTCCCGAGTCAGTCTTTCCTGGGCCCTTACGTTAGGCTAAATACTCTTTGTGTACTACGCATTATCTCTTTCAACTATTAAAATCCTATGAGACAGGCTTTCAGACAAAAACAGTGAGACGCAGAAACAATTAATAAGTGGAAGAACATGGATTTTAACACAGGCTTCCTATTGATAAAACTCATACTCTCCATGTATGATGCCGAATTGAAGACTCAGTACATTAAAATTCCTCAAAATGTTACATACTTGTACACATAATGAATAGGAAGGGTATAGGCAGACAATTATACATGTGAGATGAATCACAATGCCAAGAAGTCACTGTAAATAATTAAACAGAAGTTAATTAATAAGGGATATAT
This sequence comes from Trachops cirrhosus, assembly GCA_028533065.1. Lineage (NCBI taxonomy): Eukaryota > Metazoa > Chordata > Mammalia > Chiroptera > Phyllostomidae > Trachops > Trachops cirrhosus. The sequence goes on along the minus strand of CM052543.1, from coordinate 114,844,947 downwards.
AAATTTTAATGTGAATACTTCACCTACAGTTAAATCCAAAAATGAGAAAAAAAGCTCTATTCCAATATACCTCACAGGTATTTTCCCATAGTAGAAAACTATAATGAAGCTGTTGAAAACATCTCTTAAAAGCCCTCTGACTCCAGTTAAATTAGGATATATCTATGCAGAGGAGTATTATGTAGCCATTAAAAGACAGTGATGTAGCTCTCTATTACCACAGAAACATGCCCATAATAATAAATGAAAACAGAATGTTACAAAAAGAATCATATAGTATAATCCATCTAAAAATTATAGATGCATAGCTATTAAGTATGAAAGGATATCTAGTGAACAGTTTTTATCTTTGGATAGTCAGCAGGGTTATGGATGAATTTAACTTGATTCTTCATTCCCATCTTAAATTGTTCCCCTCCAATGGCCACCATGAATTACTATTGCAGTACTTAAAAATTTACCCCTTTCTATTCCCGTTTGATACTAAAGAATCTGATAACATGAGTGTGGTTTTCTCAGCAGGCTTTCCTATTGGGAAGAGAATATGCTGTCTGCTAGTTTAATAAATATCTGTACTTAGATCTAGCTAATAGTTAAAATTCTAACAGTTCATAATTAAGTTGATTATTTTGGTGCTCTGTGCTGAATCAAGTCAATTTCCCCAAAGTTGCTGATATAGGAATAGACATGTATATAGTCCAGCATTATTCAGTGACTAAGGCCTAAAATAAATTTAATTGCAGGCAAGTACAGCAAACCCTAACCTATTACTTCCTCTCTACCTATCATATGGTTCCTAGAAATAAGGTCTTTTCAATAAATGAAAAAGCTCTGAAAAACACATATGCAAGTCCACACATACAGTGTGAAAATACGCAAACAGCTATATTAATCAAAGCAAATGCTCTGACAGCCTTGGTGACACAAGCCCCAGGGAAGCCTGGTGGAGCAGCAGACCTTGGAGCGCTGAGAGGGAAAAACAGACAATAGAGTCAAGACAGCCAGGCACCGAGAGAGTTACACGTCACACAAAATTAACAATACCTAGACTAAAAAGGTCTGTGAGGCAATCTACACTGTTACAAAGCCATTGTGCAAAGTAGAAAAGGATAGCAATCTGTTTTATTTTTGCAAAGGAATTCATGAGATTATTAGTGAAGCTGAAAGGATGAAAAATACTAGTTTGTAGCAAATAAAAATTGCAAATAAAATTGACATTTGCCAGTATTTCTAGTCTCACAGAATCCTTAAGTTGATTTCAATGAAAAAAACTTGAAAGATTAAGTTTATCCAAGAGCACTGATTCTCAGTGCAGAGCAGGGGAGTCATAAAGTTTTATTAACACCCTTTCTGAGAAATACATTCAAATACTGTTGCTTCTAATACTCATCAAGAAATGTCTACCCATTAGTTAATTTAGATGTTTGTGCAATCCTAATACCAAAACCAGGCAAAGATATCACAAGAAAACTACAGACCAGTATTTCTTATGAATATAGAAACAATGACCTTCAACAAAACATTAGCAAACTGAATCTAGCAACACAGCAAAAGGATTATACACCATGGCCAAGTGGTACTTACCCCAGGAATACAAAGTTGGTACAACATATGAAAACCAGTTAATATAGCATATCATAGTAACAGCATTAAGGACAAAAACTACATGATCATCACAACAGACACAGAAAATGCATCTGACAAAATCCAGCACCCTTTTTATTATAAAAACACTTAAGCCAGGAATAGAAGCAATGTCCTAAAGCTGATTTAAAAAAAAACAAAACAAAAACAAAACCCACAGCTAACATACCTAATGGTGAAACAAAGCTCTTCTCCTAAGACCAGAAACAGACACACTGTTCTTTCCACTGTTGGTCAACACTATCCTGTAAGACAGGGCACTAAACCAAGAAAAAGAAATAAGACATCCAGATTATAAAGAAAGAACTATTTCATAAACTATTTCAACTAGCAAATAACTTGATCTTATATATGGAAAATCCTAAAGAATCCACAAAGAAGCTACTAGAACTAATAAACAAGTCCAGAAAAGTTTCAGGATATAACACCAACATACAAAAATCAATTACAGTTCTATATACTAGGAATGAACAATCTGAAAATGAATTAAGAAAATCCCATTTACAATGGCATCAAAAAGAATAAAATACCTAAGGAACAGAGTCATGAAGAAATGCCAGACTTAGAAACTAAAAACTACAAAATAGCATTGAACAAAATTAAAGAAGACAAATAAATGAAAAGACAACTTATATTTATAGATTAAAGAAGGCAGTATTATTAAGATGGTCATACTACCAAAACTGATCTACCATGTAATCTCTATCAAAATCCTAGCAGCTTTTTAGCAGAAATTGACAAGCCACTTGTAGAAGTCACACAGAAATGCAAGGCATCCACAACAGCCATCACAATCCCGAAAAAGAACAAAGTCAGAGAACTCATACTTCCCTTTTTCAAAAGTTCGTACAAACCTACAGTAAGACAGTGTAACAGTTGCTCAGGATGGACAGAGATCAGTGGAAAAATTTAAGGCCCCATACAAACACTTACAATTATAGTCAACTGATTTCAACAAGGTGTCAAGACAGTTCAATGGGGAAAAAATAGCTTTCTCAACAAATGGTACTGAGAGAAAAAAGTTAGACCCTTACCTTACCGCACATACGAAAACTAACTCAAAATAGATCAAAGACCTAAAGAACTTAAACTATGAAACTCTTAGAATAAAAAAAAAAAGATACAAATCTTTGTAACTTTGGATCTGGCAATGGTTTCTTAGATATGACATATGTACCAGAAGAAAAAAACAGATACATCTGACCTCATTAAGATTAAAAACTTTTGTGCTTCGATGGACACTATCAAGAAAGTAAAAAGATGACCCATGTAATGGAGAAAATATTTACAAATCAAACATCAGATAGGGGAGTTGGATTCAGAATACATACGTAATTTTTTAAAAAAACTCAATAATTTAACAATAAAAAGACAAATAAAGCAGTTAAAAAATATTCAAAGGATCTGAACAGAAATTTCTCCAAAGAATATATACAAATGACTAATAAACAATGAAAAGATGTTCATCATTAGTCTTTGCAAACCAAACCACAACCAGATACCACGTCAGACCTGCCAGAATGACTGAAATAAAAAATAGAACAAATGTTGGCAAGAAGTGATGATGACTAGAACCCTCTTACACTGCTGTTCAGAGAGTGAAATTCTGCCGTAAAAACCAGTTTAACAATCGCTCAAAACGTTAAACACAGAGTTACAATATGACCCAGCCATTCTACTTCTAGGAATTTCTACCCAAAAGACTAGAAAACCTATGTTCACACAAAAACTTGTACACAAATGTTTATAGAAGCACTATGCATAATAACCAAAAGGAAGAACCAACCCAAGTGTCCATCAATTAATGAATGGATAAATACACTATGGGATATCCACACACGAGAATGTAACTGGGCCAGAAAAAGGAATGAAGCACCGAGACATGCTACAACATGGCTGAACCTTGAAAGCATTCTGCTAAGTGAAAACAGCCAGACAGACACAAAAGGTCAGTTGTATGACTGTGTTTATATGAAATGTCTAGGGCTGCCAATTCTATAGAGACAGAAAGCAGATGAGTGGTTGCCAGGGGCTGGGGGGGGTGCGCGGCATGGAGATGGTGACTGACTGACTGCTAATGGAGTGTTTTTTCGGGGGGAAGGGGAGCACAGAATGAAAATGTTCTGGAATTAGATTACAGTGATGGATGCACAATTTTGTGACTATACTAAAAACCAAAGAATTATACACTAACAAAAAAATTAAAAATAAACTTAAAAAAATTACTCATCTTAACACCTACTTCTCTGCTAGGTTGTAAGCTCCATAAGAGAGCACGCTGTCTTGTTATCTACCATATCCGCAGAGCTGAGCACAAAGCCTGAATCAACTAATCTTTCAACATGTGTTACTGACTGACTGATTAGAATGGCTGCATACTTTATGCCAGTTTAAGGCATTCACTAATTTTCATTAACTTATTCAACAATGCTTCTATGCTTTGGATTTAACATGTTTTATTTAAATAATTTTCAAATAGCTATACTTATTAAATAGCAAATAGCTATGCTTTCCGATAATTTATAAAACAGCAAACATTGTTTTACAGGCTTGTATCTCCTTGTACATTTTGAAAGGCTGATGAGCACCTTGCATCTTTATACTCTCATAGTCCGCTTCAGTCAACATTTGCTGTCAGAACAGCGTGGGAATACTGGCCAGATTACTCTTAGGAATACAAACATTTTAATTAAAGACTATAATATTTTCAATTTCAAATAAATCAACATCTTTAATTTAAAATAAAGGACATCTGACTTTCAGCCAAGATGGAGGCATAGGTAGACACACTGTGCCTCCTCACACAACCAAAAGAAGAACAACAATTTAGAAACAAAATAACAACCAGTACTGACATAAAATTGAACTGTATGGAAGTCCAACAACCAAGGAGTTAAAGTAGATGCAATTCATCCAGACCGGTAGGAGGGGTGGAGTTGGGTGCCCAGGCAGAGAGGGGTCACAGCCAAAAAAAAAAAAAAAGGCAGTGGCTGGCAGACCCCAGCAGGTGCACAAGGCGGCAGGCAGTGGGCGGTCCCAGCGAGGCACTGGATTGTGGAGGAGCCTGGCACCCAAGGTGGCTTGCAAAACCGAGCAGTCCCACGTTCGCACACAGGTAAACCAGGCGAAACTAGGGAGCGAGACAGACCGCGCAACCCAGGTTCCCAGCACAGGTAAATAAAGCTTCAAAACACCGATTGAAAACACCTGTGGGGGTTGAGGTGCTGGGAGAGACTCCCGGCCTCACAGGAGAGTTTGTTGGAGAGACCCACAGGGTCCTAGAATGTATACAAACCCACCCACCTGGGAATCAGCACCGGAAGGGTCCACTTTGCTTGTGGTAAGCGGGGGAAGAAACTGAAATCCGACAGAGAGCAGAGCAAGCACCATTGTTCCCTCTCGGAGCCCCCCCCACATACAGCATCACAACACAGCCAGGTGGGTTGCCCCGCACTGGTGAACACCTTCACCTAGTGAAGGCTCCACCCCTCACTATGTAACACACGCGTCAAGATGAAAAAAATGGCCCAAATGAAAGAACAGATCAAAGTGCCAGAACAAATACAACAAATAAGCGACCAAGAGATTAGACAGCCAGCCTATCAGATGCACTGTTCAAAGCACTGGTGATCAGGATGCTCACAGAATTGGTTGAATATGGTTGCAAATTAGATGAAGAAAAAAAAAAGGCTACGCTAAGTGAAATAAAGGAAAATGTACAGGGAACCAATAGTGATGGGAAGGAAACTGGGACTCAAATCAATGGAGTGAACCAGAAGGAAGAAAGAAACAACCAACCAAACAGAAAAGAATGAAGAAATAAGAATGCAAAAAAAATGATGAGAGGCTTAGGAACATCCAGGACATCTTGAAACATTCCAACATCCAAATCATAGGGATACCAGAAGGGAAAGAGGAAGAACAACAAGTGGAAAAGTTATTTGAACAAATAATGAAGGAGAAGTTCCCCAATCTGGCAAAGGAAATGGACTTCCAGGAAGCTCAGAGAGTTCCAAAGAAGTTGGACCCAAGGAGGAACACACCAAGGCACATCATCATTACATTAGCCAAGATTAAAATGAAGGAGAGAATCCTAGAAGCAGCAAGAGAAAAGGAGACAGTTACCTACAAAGGAGTTCCCATCAAACTGTCAGCTGATTTCTCAAAGGAGACCTTACAGGCAAGAAGAAGCTGGAAAGAAGTATTCCAAGTCATGAAAGGCAAGGACCTACATCCAAGATTACTCTATCCAGCAAAGCTTTCATTTAGAATGGAAGGGCAGATAAAGTGCTTCCCAGAAAAGGTCAAGTTAAAGGAGTTCATCATCATCACCAAGCCCTTATTTTATGAAATGTTAAAGGGACTTATCTAAGACAAAGATAAAAAACATGTACAGTAAAATGACAGCAAACTCATAATTATTAACCACACCTAAAACAAAAACAAAAACAAAAACTAAGCAAACAACTAGAACAGGAACAGAACCACAGAAATGGAGATCACATGGAGGGTTAGCAACAGGGGAGTAGGAGGAGAGACGGGGAAAAGGTACAGAGAATAAGTAGCATAGATGGTAGGTAGAAAATAGACAGGGGCAGGGTAAGAATAGGATGGGAAATGTAGAAGAAGGTAAAGAACTTATAAGTATGACATATGGACATGAACTAAATGGGGGGAATGTGGGTGGGAGAGGGTGTGCAGGGTGGAGGGGAGTGAAGGGGGAAAATGGGACAACTGTAATAGCATAATTAATAAAATATATTTAAAAAATAAATAAATGAAAAGTTTAACCTCACAGTTCCTCAGGTCTCCTGTAGCTCATGCACGGTAACCCACTGTGGCCTCAACTGTACTCCTACATACAATGTGCATGAAATACCCTTTCAAAGATCCAAGATTAATTTAACACCGGTCTTCCCTCTCACAGCTGTGGGAAATGCTTGTAGATTACTAAAATAATGCTGGCCAATTTTTGTCACTTAGAAAAAAGCAATGCCCACTTTTGTTTTCAAAATAAAAATGTGGAAGATATTTGTGACATGTTGTGCACAGAACTACAGCATCCTTATCAACTAGAATTTCAATCTAAAATAACTCAGTACACTACAATCTTTTCTTCAAAAAATAAAAACTCTGGCCCAGTGAAGAGTAAGAAAAGTTGCCCACATCTAGTAATCATAAACTGTCATCTGTCCCAGCTAAAAATAGTGGCAGCATGCACGCCTTACATGTAGGTCATCCCATTACATTTTGCTTCAAATCAAATTCTCACTGAATCTCTTCCTTGAATAGCCTGAAGTCAGGTTTCAACTTTAAAATCTTTTGTCTGGAGGGGGAAAAAAAGCTGAACTAGTTGGTCCTAAAAATACTGTGAAGGAATAGCTGCAAGAAGATATTTACCTCCTAAGCAAAAGCGAATACTAAGTTCTCTTTAACAAAGTCAGGTGAACAATGAGTAATGCAGTTAAATAAATAGGAAATTAATAAACAAAAAATATATAAAACTTAGCTAAAGTTTTAGTTGCTATTTTTCACATGCATGACTTTTATATTAATAAATAATTACGTATTTATTAGGAATTACAATCCTTAAATCAAATCCTTCTCAAATTGGCAGGAAAAGTGACGAGAATTCGGAGCTGACCATTTAGCACCACACAGCAGACTTTTACTTCCACATGGTAAGCGATCACTTGGCTAAAGTGACGGGTGACAGTCCAGAAAAAGGTCTGTGCAGAGTGGGAGCCCAAGCCTTTCCACGAGGATGGTGAGAAGAGTTCGGTCCCTTCCTTCCTCCTGTTCCCATCAGTGTGACCCTGATTAGATCACTGAACTTAGTCCCCCCACACATAAAATTAGGAAAATGATAACCACCTAACAAGTTAGTTTAATCTTAAAGGAGGTGTCACATATGGAAATAAACAGAGTAAATAAAGGTAATATCTCAAGAGATAAAGTCAAGCAGGGCAATCAAATAGTAAATGCAATGCTTAACTAAGCTCTAGCTTTATTTATTTTTTTTTTAAGATGAATTCAACTTTCTCTGAAAGCACTGCTGGACTAGGTTTCAGTTAGCAAGTTTCAGATGGATGGATACCTAGTATTGCTACAAAGTGTCTTAATCAAGTTAAGATACAAGTCAAGATGCCTGACAAACCAGCATCTCTGCTGGTCATCTCCTCTTCCGGTAACTGGACTTTCTGAAAGACACACCATTTCAGGTCCTTGTCTCTTTCACCACTGAATCTTTCCTGCCTGACTTTGGACAATATCCTGGTGTGTTGTCAATTTCAACCACCACACATTTAAGGAAAAACATTTTATGTAAGACTAGCATAAATTCTATATTTGACTTTCCCATAGTAATTTAGTAATCCTCTATTCCGAGCAAGGTATTATACAAGTACTTTGTATACATTACCACTAATCACAATAACTATAAAGTATTTATTACCTGCTACACATGAATGAGGCAACCGAGGCTTAGAAGTATTATTAAATAAATTGTGCAGTCACATACTGAAATCCAGTCTGACTGTGAAGGCCTCACTCTTCCCATCATACCACATTTCATATTTAAATATGCCAGTGTTCAAGTTTGCCTTTTATCCTACTTGAGGATGCCAAATAGTATTTCGATATCAACTTAAGTAACTGAGAAGAGAGAAGCAATTTACTAACGCAATGAGCAGTTATATGCATACATTAATAGTGTCAGTAATATAGATTAGGTATGAATAAATCATGTTGTTTAAATTGCCAATTGTTTCCTAGAAGCCATCTAAATTGTCTCACTCTGAAAATAACAATTTAAAACTGTCTAAATAGATATAGATATATCCACATAAAACACAAATCAACTGCAATGCAAAACTGCAAATCTTCCAAATAATGCAGGATTTTGTAAGTTTAATATTATGAGTGATATTGGAGAATCACTCTAAAAAAAAACAAGAAGATCCAAAAGGCACTTCAAACAGAACATCTGACCTCAAAAGATTACGAGAAGCCACTAGGAAAGTTAATAAAAGTCTTGAACGTTTTTTGTGAAGGGTCATCTATATATGAGCCACTGTGAAGTTTAACCATGAAGTAAAAGATGCCATTTTGTAGCACCAAGTAATTATGGTAAAAATTACACTCTCTAAAAGCCCAAAGCTCAATTCACCCTCTGTTCACTCTAAGAACTTAATACACATCTATAATTACAACATACATTTCATTAAGAAGGAACTAAAATTTGCTTTTATAAGTGTTGGTTTTGTTTCAAGATAAAGTCTTTATCAAATCCACTATCAAAAATTTGAGTTGACTTCAAGTAGCCTTTTTTCGTACATTCAGCATCTCTAAGTAGAAAATGTTTCAATATACTGCAGAAAGGTAAAAACCGCCTACAGCTGTCTTGCTGCTTTTCAGGGATAACCAGATTCCTCTGAGATGGAGAACAGTAAGATTCAATAGCCACCACATGTGCCTCATTTATAAGTTAATTAAACTCACCAACATACTAAATTAGTTCATGTAGTTTTTAACATTTCCTTTAATCACACTATATGTCTAGCTTTATTACAAGAGGACAAAAAACACAGCAAAAAATAATTTTAACTCCCAGTTCCAATCTCAAACCATAAATTTCCCTGAGGAAAGACTATGAAATTTCAAATATGAAATTTCCCAAGGAAAATATATGTACCCATTTTACATGAAATTTCCCAGAGGAAAATTCATATACATAGCTAATTCCATTTTCTCTAAGGTAAAGCTAAATAAATATCTTCTCTCTAAGCATGCTACATACACATATTCCAAGCCAATGATTCTCCCTACCTGACCAAAGTTTAACAATCTTCGGTTGTGAAGGATGTCAAAATAAGGAATCTTCCTGCAAAAAGCCTGTATTTGTGATAAATTTTGGTAAGCAGGTAGTTATTTAAATTACGGAAATTGAGCCAAGACTGACAAATGAGAGACTAAAATTGGAGTATCCCCTGGTTCACCATGGCTTAAATTTTACTGCTTGCTGGCCTCCAAACATTACAAGGCACAGGCACCAAACCTTAAAAATAGGAAAGTGCTGCTCAAAATTCTATTTTTCTACCAATAAAAAATGAAACAAAAAACACTGTTCTGAAACTCTGGAAACTTGCAAAGCTTAATAAAATGGAATGGGGGTAAAACTCAAAGCAAATTACTAGTACAAAAACATGAACTTTATTAGCAGATAAACTAGTTATATTTACACTTCTATAATCTCATACACCTGTTGTACACACTCAATACAAATGTTCACTGAATAAATGGTTAATAATACAGATAAAGAAATGAGGTAAAGTATTCATATAACTGACCAGAATAATCTAAATTATTTTAGATTTAGGTGGAAAAAACACACAAATGAACGTATACAACAAAAAACAACTATAATTCCTCATTCTTATGGAAAATCAGAATTTTAGCAAATCTGTAGTCTGACAGTAGAAGTTCCTAAATTTATCTCAATGCACACTCACAATAGATTTGCAGGGATTATCATTAATATTTCGTATTTTTTTAATCTTTAAGTTACTCTGAGCTCCTTGAGTAAATGCTACATAGTATAAGATAGTGGTGACTGAGTATTTAAAAAGAGACAACAGTATTTTAGTGTCTATCAATACCTCACATAAATGCTGAAGAGGTAACTGAATTGAGATGTGAAAGCCACAGAAGCAGATTTAAATATATGTATCCATTTTATCAATACCCACCCCCCACAAAGAAACACACACCAAGTAACAGAAGTCAGCATTATCCGTGATAAAGCCGAGAAACAAACAAAATGTGGTCTCCGAATACTGCTCCAAAGATACAAAGGTAATTTAGGGGATACCTACAGACCAAAATAAGAATTCTATTCACTGCTTAAATATTACCCTTACATTCGAGCATGTAATCCAATCCCTAAGGACAAAGAGAAATTATACTCCTGGCCCACAGAGTTCCCACCAGGCTTAACCATTTGACAATACTAAACAACTACCACCCCACATACCTTCTTTTATGGCTAGTGTGCAGCCTACTGCCTCTATTATTGTAGCATGCAAGCCATACAAAAAGAAATATATACCCTGTTCAATTAAATACCAGTTAGATTATTGATGAATAGAATATCAAACCATTGGTCATTGGCTTTTATCACCAAGTGCAAATATAAATTGTTCAAGTGCAAATATAAATTGTAAAATAAAAACAAAGGCCCTTTGAACAGGCCACAAGCTGTTTGGTCCTGAACAAATAATCTCTAGTTTTCTTGGGTTCCTTACTTACAAAATGAGGAAGTTGGAAAAATGACTTGTCTGCAGGTATCATCTAAAGCCCTGGACTTATAAAAAATTGCTTAAGTGATTTAACTGCTCCTCTAAGAAGGGGTAAGGTAGGAAATCCCTTTTATTATTTCTTCCACTTCAAAAAACATTTTTAAAAATCTCCAAGAATGTATGTATAGGGCTCGAAGCTGGAACTAACCCTAGCAGAACATCAGAGCTTTCAGCCTCTTCCTTTATGAAGAAGCAGTACCAGGTCAACAAGGAGACCTAGTGATGAGGCCATGAGCCCACTGTTCTTGCCCTCAAGGAATTTACAGGCTAGAAAAAGAGCCAAGATATACATACAAGTAACTGTAATAAACACCACAACATGAAAACCAAGACATGGGAGTTCTGAGGAACTTGGATCACCTCCGCTGAGAGGCCAAGTCGACACGGAGGCAGGACTGGGCCTCTGAGAAGTACAACTTGGGCAAAGTGAAACGGGGCGACAGGGCGAAAGGACAGGCAAGTTTAGGGGCGGTCCTTCAGTGTGGCTGCTAACCAAGTAATGGGAGACGAGATCATGAAGTCTGAGACCAGACCTGGAATGCCTTTTAAAAGTTCAGGGTAGACAGTGTAAAATAAACTTTATTTGAGAAGTAAAGAAAAGCTCCTTAAGTGCTACCATTAGAGGAACACTCTCGGAAGAGTAACTTGGTTATGCAGCACAGGGTTCAGTGGAAAAACCAGCTGGGAGTCCTGGGAGGAATCAGGAGTACCCGGACTTGGACTTGGGTAAACAAAGCCGAGAGGCTACTTCCACCACTGCTCTCACTACTTACCCACGGAGGACTTTAAACCATTTAGGAGAAAACATTTGCAAATTCCCTTTTTAATGTAAACCTGGTTCTCATCAAGTAATTTACTTAAAAACTGACCAAAGAGCTACCTGGGAAAGAGCTGAAACCATCAGAAATGCATACCTAGTACTGAATCTTGGCCAAGGTTTCAGGACAGGCACTCCCAGAGTTCTCCGTACAACCTTTCTGGAGGGCAGTTTCGCAACAAAAGGCTAAATACTATAACCCAGCAAGTTAGGAATAATCATGGATAAAAAACAAAATTTACACTCCATTATATTCATTTTAGCATTGTTTATACTTGCAAAACTTTAGGAAAAACTTGAATATTTAATTGTGTGGGATTAGTAGTACAAAGAATACTAAAACCATTAAAACAATGTGGAGTATTTTTAAAATGAAAGGTATTTCCCCATTGGGGAAACGAAACAAAAAGGACTATATTCCCCCCAACACATACCCAATGTTAAAAATGAACACCAAAACCACTTTCCATGAAGCAATGAAGGCCTGACTATAGGGTTTCAACTTAGTTTCGAATTGATAACAGAGGCCTTTCTCTAATCAATAGGTCTCTCAGTTGGCTAAGGTTGAAGTTCCCTTCTCAGGCTTTTTTGTGGGGGAAGTGGGGGGTGAAGGGAAGGCATTCCCAGGGGTTAAGAAGGCATTTATTTCAAGCAGCAAGACCCCTGCCCCTCTCTGCCTGATGTCAGTGTACGCACACACCTACACCCATGCACTCAAGTACCCTTAAACTTTCGAAGAAATGGCAGGCGGCTTATCAAAGTAAAAATCAGGGAGCCGGACAAGAACCTCTGCAAAGATGTATATTCCAGAAACGGCCCAAAGCTACTGTGCCTTAAAGCACAAACTTAATTCTAATTCTAGAAACATTTCTATCCCCATCCTACAGAAACTTCTCTCAAGGTCACACCTGTAGCGTCTTAACTGCCAAATCCAAAAGGTACTAGTAATAATGGACAGAGTTGCACATATTTCTAATATTCAGTAGGGTCCACAAACACTTCTCAATCTTCATATTAAACAGTTTCCCTAGTTTTTAACAACCCCTCATTCCTTCCTGAAAATTCTCTCCCCCCTTAGTATCAGTGAAACTGTACTGCCCTGCCCTGACTATAACTTCCTGATCTTCCCTGGTGCCTCCTCTGCATCCTCACAAAGTTGGTTTTAGGCTTTCCTTCGTTAGTCTCCAGTTTTCTATGCAAATACAGTGGTCTGGCCTTATCCATGGTTTGTTACCCAACATCAATTGCAGTCTGAAAATATTAAATGGAAAAGTCCACACATAAATGATAAGTTTTAAATTGAACACCAATTTGGGTAGCACGATGAAATCTCGGGCAGTCCTGCTCCACCCCGTCCCCATCCTGCCCGGGGCAGGAACCATCCCCTCGTCCAGCATATCCACGTAGCCTACACCACCTGCCTTTTAGTCACTTACTAGCCATCTTGGTTAACAGAGCCACTGAGGGATCTCCACTCAAGTAACCCTCACTTTACTTAATAATGGCCCTAAAGCACAAGAGCAGTGATGCTGGCAATTTGGATGTGCCAAAGCCCCAAAGCGCCTCCCTTAAGTGAAGAGGTAAAAATTCTTGACTTATTCAGAAAAAAAAATCATACACTGAGGTTGCTAGGATCTCTGATAAGACCAAATCTTCTTCCACCTGTGAAACTGTGAAGGAAAAATAAATTTGTGCTGGTTTTATTGTCACGCCTCACACTGTCAACGTTACGACCAGAGTGTGTGGTAAGGGCTTAGCTGAGATGGAACAGGCACTAAACATGTGCGTGGAGGGCAGGAACAGAAAGTACGTTCCGACCGACAGCAACGTGCTGTGCCAGAGAGCACTGGCCTGCACACAGGCTTCAGCGAGGAGTCCCCTAAAATGAGCGGTTGCATTCACACACCTTTCATGTCCGTGTATTGTGATGATTGTTCCATTTTATTATCAGATACTGTTGTTCATCTCTTACTGTGCCTAGTTTATAAATAAAACTTTACTGTAGGTATGTATAAGAAAAAAACAGTACTATGTAGAGTGTGGTGCTATCCCTGGTTTCAGGCACCCACTGGGAGTCTTGGAGTGTCCTCCCACAGATAAATGGGGACTGCTGCATCCTCACAGTATTCATTTGCCTCACTTTATATCCGATTCCCGATTATTTATCATTAAACCTGTCCTTTCTCTGAGCTTCAGAAATGTCCTACCCTCCCTTCCTGTTGGAAGTTTCTAAAACGAAACCTGGCGTCATTTTACCTCCTTTAGGTCTATTTCTACAAATACTAATGCACTAGCATTGCCAATGTTTCAGTCAAAATTCAGTGTCTGACTGAAATTTCATGTTGTCCTTTGAGTCCCTCCCTCAGCCTAGTCCCATAAATCTATGTCAAATGTCAAGTATTCCTTCTTTCTCAAATCTCCCACTTCCTTTTCATTCCTATTTCAGGCCAAGATGAGGCACTATTTGCTTTAAATCTGGGCACACAGTCATCCTGTTTTGTCTCTGAGTTCTTTTCCAAGTGCCTTTACACAGCACCAAACCAGTCTTTCAAACCTGCATCATTTTATTACTCTCTCCTTTAAAACTTCCAAAGGCTTTTTATCTCCTTTATGATAAAGTCCAAAACCCAGTGTCTTCTACAGTCTGGCCCACAGTATCTTTATAAAACCAGAGAACATCAGCACTGGGAGCCTAGAAATCATGCAAAGAAAACTAAGGGTCTTACTCTGGCCCAAATCTAAACATACCAGAACAGAAACTTAAAAGCCTAGACTGATGGCTCCTAAAGCCTGACTATTTGCCTGACTTTAACATGAAATATACCAGCATGTGTAGCATACAGATTGCCAGGCCCTTCAACTCTAAGTTCCGATTTGGTGTGTCTGAGTGTATGATCACAGGAACCTGTATTTTTAAGAAGCACTAGGTAATTCTCATCTTCAGGGAAGTTTGAGGAAACCTGACCTAGATCTTGTAATCTTTTTTAACCACACCAATCTTATCTTTCAACTACTGTCCTATAAATACTCTGTCCTATCCAGAAAGCTCTATTCGGTGTCTCAGTTAATACACCATTTAGTGGTTACATCATTCTTGCTCCCCATACCTACCCATTCCTTCTTACTTTAAGCTCTTCAAAATCTTTTGTCTTAATCAACACTTTCCATACAACCAATAACCAAGTACCATGCAGATTTCACTTTTTTTAACTGTCCTGCTAAGAATAGAAAATCCAAGATGAAAAATATGTAAAAAACACAAATTATCAGTACTGGTCTTAGCCCAAAGGATACCTACCGTATCTTAAAAACTAGTTAATCAGTGTAAAAACCAAAAACAAAAACAAAAACGTCAAATGACTTTAAGCACTGAAATGAGAGTACCCCTCACTCCCATTGTATCATTATACTTACTCATACGAGATGTACTTCACCACCACTAGGAGACTGGGTATGTTCCAATCACGGTGCTTAAGGGGGCGGGGGTGGGGTGTGGTAGGAGGCGCAGTAGAAAAAAATATGGACCTAAATATGTTTTTAAAAATATAACTAGAGCCAAGATTAGATTATTTTCTCTACTATCACACACTCTTCATAAAATGAGGAAAATCTCATTCCATGTCAGTTTCAGCTTCTCACTGATTTTCATTTAAGTCATAACATATAACCTACAACATTAAAACTAGCTGCTGCTAAAGAAAATACTAAATTATAACTTTACCAATGAATCAGAAAAATAGGTAAAGTTACTCTTACCAAGTAAAAAACTCAAAGACAAGAACTAAAAAATATTAGGACATTCTAGTTACATACAAAGTGAAGATCCCCACAGACATTTAAGAGAGTAAATTTGATTTTATATTTAGTGCCTAAAAATAAAACAAATATCTAATATAATATGGCTTAACTTTTCATGTCACAAAATATCCCTAGAGTAGTTCAGCAAATAAAGAACTTATGTTATTAAATGGTCTAAGATTTAAATAATTAATATAGAACCTTAATGGTTTCAGAGTAGGCCCTGATATGACGCTTCACCTATGTTTAAAGCCTGTGTTTAATGCGTTTTCACTATTTTTTCCTTATCAAAAACTAGTGCCTCAATTCACTTTGTAATGCCAATAGTCAGAAGGACGAAAGAAGAAAAACCCTCTATTAAATTCACATGTAAAGAAACCATAATGGTAAATATCCAAAGCTGTACTGTTTTCTTCTATTAAGTTGTGTCTCAATATGAACTCAATCTAAACTCACCTTTCCCCCACATTTCTTTATTGAACAAATTATTTAAAGGATATTGTGAAGATTACTGAAATTAGCTCCACACATTGCTTTTAGAAACATTATTACCAATCCTGTTGTAGAAGGATATATTTTTTAAAAAATTATAAAACCTGCTTGTGTGGAATACCTAGTTGGACCACTTAATAGCTCTAATAATTTTAAAGATAATTTATTATAAGTAATCAAGATATACCCAGCCTACCACCTTCTATTTTTTTAAAATGGCACCTTTAACCATCTACAGAATAATTTTAAAATATTCATTACAGTCAACATTTTACCACTTATGGGCTTAAATTCTTACACAATGATCCACTGAGACTTGAAAGGATCTAGGCTTTCAAGGGGGAGGAAAGAGGATCGAGATCAATGATTGGTTATTATAAGGATGAAGGTTAGTGTCTTAAATATAGACATCTATTACAAACTACTGTGTATATATTTTAACAATTTCAAGATATACAAAAATGTAATCTAGTTAAAAGGAGGCTGGTAGTAATTTTACAGGCTCAATAAGATTCCCAAAGAAGAAAGGCTTATTGCAAACGCAGTGTCCTGCTACCTACAAACGTTTGGATAGAATTTCAACTACACCGAGTCAGCTTTTTTTAAAAAATTTAGACACAGAAAATACGTCGTTATGAAATACAAAGACAGCTATGTAGATTTATCACACCGAAGTAACCATCAGATGAAATGTGCTAGAACTACACTGTTTAAAATGTGCAAGATTACACAGAACCAAATCAACGACAGGACTGCAAAGACCAGATCGAATGCCAGAGAAAAAGAACAGCATGGCATTTTCTCACAACCAAATGTAAAAACAGTTGAAATTGCTGTTTTAATCCTTTACTAATCTTAAACCTTTTATAGGTTTCACTTTCAGTGCAACATATATCTACATTGCAAAGCTTATTCGTAGAAATATGTTACTGGTCACACACACACAAAAACTGAACAGAAGATTAAAAAGCAGATATACCCTTGTCCTTCCAATTCTTCTTCTGACTGTCCATGTCTTGTCACGATCTGCCCTCCAGATGCAAGGATCAATTATGCATACCAACAGAGAGGCCGCAGCTGCAAAAATCCACCCTCTGAGACATGAAATATCTGTTTCCTCAACACGAGCCTGCGGATCCTCTGCTGCACAACTGCAGCAGGACTGGAGTCACCTGACGTCTTCTGGGTGTGGAGCAAGTCTGACGCAGTGCAATCTGTAACTAGGCTACTAATACTCAGGCACTACTGCCTTCCTTCTGTTTATTGTTCTAGTCTTTTGCTTGCTGCTCATAGCAAATGAAGCTACTTTTGCAGGGGGGAGGGGCAGCCTACCAAAAGAAAGGAAAGAGGGTGTTTTGGGCAGTTAACCAATGAATGTATCTGAAGTAAACTTAAGACCGAGTACAGTTCTTGGTTTTGTTTCATTTTGAGAGATGGGTGAATTATACTGCTGGTTTTCAGTTTCATTTAAAATTCTAAAATCAGTGGTTGCCTGTTAAGATAAAAATGGACGATTGCAAAGTTTATGCATAGAAATATTACTCACTACATAGTAACAAAGGCTCAACAACATTTCTATTCAGAAGATGAAAAAGCAGATATACCCTAGTCATTTAAATATTTCTTCTGATCGCCCATGTTGTCATGATCTGCCCTCCAGCTGCATCACAGAAAAGCTGCAACAGCTTTTGTTTCAAGGGTAACAGCTTACATTTCAAGCCTGGGAAATGCTGAGTCTCTTTTTACTTTCTCCTAAGTTTATAAATGCTTAAAGCATTCAGCATTGTGTGTGTATGTGTGCAGAGAATCATAAAGCAAAATTATTTGTTTAATATATGCAACTTCAATAGAAAAAAGTTTTAATTCAGTTTCAACAGTCTCATCTTTCTAATGCAATGCTATTTTTCCTTCTTCTATGATTATGGAAATTCAGAGAGTTACACTTATTTCTGAATCATCACCTGCTCCAACTCAATCTTTCAATAATTATCTATTAGACACTGCTGCAGGAACTATTGATAAGACTTTTAGCTTGAGAAATATTCATGTACTAATTATATTATCTGCCCTGGGAAAATGATATAAGACCAAACTCAAATTTTACTAATACACAAAAACAAATCTATGTACAGAATTTCTAAAACTGTTTGACTTCATAAAACTGGCATTAATTCCAGTGCAGAACATTAGTCTTCATTAATATTCCACAACTGTGTCAACAGAGGCTACCATTTGACTAAGCAGAAGAGACAATACATAATGACAAATCAGCTAAAATACTTTAAAATGTGTGATATGATGGAGTATAAGATATATATATATATATATATATAGCCTATGTACAAAAGTACATACTTCTCTAGACAGCTACACTAAAATAGATATATTTTCTGGAAATAGATAAAACTACATGGGCTGCAAAATCCTACAAAATCATCAATAACAGAAGTGACCTGAATATCAATGATTAAGTTATTTCCCTATCTGCTTCTCTAACTCCAAACATAAAGCAAAATAATTTTTAAAGAATGCCCATATTCTCAGCTCAAGCTAATATTTAACATTAAACTTTATTCCCTGAACCCTTGCGTAATGTGCGATTTCAGAACCCTGCCACCAAGTCAGGTCACAGCTGAAAATGTCTGGCCTCGCAGTAAAACAGTTTGAAATCCCCAACTATTCAGTAAGCACAAAATATTTCCTAGTAACGAACCCCATAAAACTGAAGGCCAATAAATACTTTAGTGTTAGAATAAAGCATTCAAAAACAATACCCGAACAGCTTTCAAGTCAGAGATTACTACACAAACAGGAGGGAGGGGAAAAAAGATTTCCACACCATTCACATCTTCTGGTACTTGGTTCGACAATTTTAAAAAACAGTCTGAGAAGGCAAGAATGTCTAGTTATACCCATTCATCTAAACATTAAATGTACTTAATAGCTCCCTTGGCAGATTAAAAAGTCAAAGTAGGAGCCCTGGAAGTTCAACCTTACACAGTAATATCTAATTCTTTAACTTATATGGGCTTTGCAATTTAGGCTATTATTAAGCTTACAGAGAAAACTAGCTCATATAAATCAACTGAAATTTTGCCCATTTCTTTCTTAGAAAAACTTTAAAACGAGTCATTTTAAGTTTGGTAAGCTAAGCAAAAAAAGTGCTTAAATTTTAAATTTTGATGAGACAGATTTATTAAAAATATAAAGCCATATGGGCTACGCTTATTGTAAGGATCAAATTAATTAGTGTTTGCAAAAGCCCTTACTTAGGACAGTGCCTGACAAGTAGGCCCCGTGCAAGCCCCACCTAGTGTCAGGCTAAAAATAACGAACTACATCCTTAAACCACATCTAAGAAAGCACACATACTGAGCTATCTAATTCTAGGCAATAACCCAATACCTTTCAAGTCAGAAGTGCCCATACACACACAAATTATTGTTCTTTGCTATATAGCTCTATTATTCTCCAGCTCAGATAAATTATTTATATATGGATAGCTTGTAGGTCTCATTCCACATTAAATCCCAACTTCACAGACAAATAAAGGACATAAATCTGTTTTTTTAAAAAAACTTACCATTGATTTTGCTTTCCTTCAAATATTAACAAAGGAAAAAAATTTCAAACAGAGCAGATAATCCCAACTTGCAAAACAGCACTTTGGTTATTTGGGATAGGAACCTATTTCCTCTTAAAAGGAAGAATTTCAAAGGAGGAGACAACAGAAGAGTGCTTTATTTATAATGCAAGCAAATAACAGTGTTGTCTAAATTGTAAGTCCTCCTTCCTATTGCTGTGATGGGGGAGGGGAGGAGAGAGTCTCCTTTTCCTGAATTCAAAATCAGCCTTACGCAAAACTTTTGAAATGACCTGTTCAAAGTTCATGTTCAGCAACTTTCCACTCCTCCATCTCCATATCCCCAAATACCACCTCCGAGCGTGACAAAAACCAATGGGGAGAACTTCCCAAGCACATCCCTGACTCCTAACCATGCTCTAAAATTGCCTGCCATCTTTGTTTCCCTTCTCATCTCTCAAATCAAAACTCTCATTGTCTTAGTACACTGATCTCATTAGTAGGAACATGACACAATTATATTGATTCCTACTAAAGAATTTAAAAGCTCCTTTCTCTACAATCCTAAGTAATGTGTGCATGTGTGGTTTGTATCCAAGTGGCAGGATTTCAGAATCACAAGGCTGTAATTTGGAATAGGCAGCGATATGTAAGCTGTAGGTCTGCCCTAGCCAGCCCTCCCAAGATTCTTCCGTTTCCATTTCTCTCCTTCCTCTTCTTCTGAACCCCAGAAAAATTCAGGTTTTGTTTTGCTTTGTGTTCTTTACAATGTTCAGAGATAAAAAGAAATAAAGTGGGAAAGAGGCAGTCACTTGGATTGAAAGTACTATTCTAAACTGAGGGTTGCTTGTATATAATTCTTGATAGCTAAAATAATTATTTCCACTTCTGATAATAAAAAACAGCACTTTTTTAAAAAATAAAGAAACAATTATAGATACACAGTAGTTTTGAACTTCAAAACTTCGTTATTCTGAGCTATGAAACTAAGCATGTGTCTCATTACTGAAGGTATTAAACAGCACTGTTAATATGCTGTGATATAATGCCCTCTATGGACTAAATTATAGCACTTCAACATTAGCTCTGAATTGAACCTTAAGACACGTAGTAATACTTTAGTGTAGAAAATGAATGACAATACAGTTAAAATATCAAAAAATGAACATTTTAGAGTCTATAAATGATTTCACATAAGTTGCTAAAAAATGAATACTAAAATCTGTGAAGTTGAAAGTGATACCACTCAATAAGAACTACAAAAATGCTGACTTCTTGTATTATAATCTAAAATACATATACAGATATTGCAAAAGAGCCAAAACATTTTTAAATCTGGATTTAAAATTAATGGCCATTAGGCTCTGAAACTTTAAAACCTCTTAAGTTTTCGTTAAAGAACACAGGTCTGGGGGAATCCTTAAGGTCGTTTCACAACATTGGTACAGCATGATTCAAGCATTTGTTCGATTCAGTGCAATGTGTTGAAATTCAAGATCCTTTTATAAAGTCATTTGTAGTGTGAAGCAAATATCCACAACTCAATTTCTCTGCGCAACTGAATATATTCCATATGGTCAATTATACAGTGTTCCGCGGACTTCATGTTCCCTCTACAACACTAGATGGCACCAACACCCAGAGTACAGCTGATTCGGGGTTTGGGCAGGGCAGAGCGTTCTCAGTTTCCGGTACTCCCTGGTTCCCGTGTTCCCTAGGATTGAGTGCGGGTACTAGAATTAGGAACTAGATTAGAGAATGATGGGACTAGGAAAACAATTTCACCACCAAAAAGCATGTGGGATAAAACGATCTCTGACTGGAATTCAAAATCAATTTTAAATAGATCAGAATTAAATGTAAAAATGAACCTATAAATAAGTTACAGTTTTTCCTAATTGCAAATTTAAAATGTCCACTGAAATGTAAAGCAAAATAAAAATTCCTTACAAAACTGAGGGCAAATGTAACACGACAAGGGACTGCATCCTTTGTATATTAAAGAACTCAACATTAGAAATGAACATCTAATTTTAAAATGGGCAAAGTATATGAACAGGCAATTCATACACACACACCAAATACAAATAGCCAATAAATATATGGAACATGCTCACCTTCACTAGTAACCAAAGCTCAGAACAGCAACATATCACTTTAACCTATCAAACTCATAAAGGCTTTTTTTTTTAATGGCAAGTACAGAATGTCTGGAAGAATCCATTAACAAGTCAGTCATGTAAATGACTCTAGGAAGGAGTGCTAAGTGTCTACTTAGAATAGGAAGACCTGCTATCGCTGCACTTTTTGAATTTTGTATAATGTATAATTTTGTATAACTTTCTTTTGTGAAAGAATTTATCTACCCCCCAAAATCAACTGGTGATAAGAGAGAAATGGACGTTTTCTTACTGTTAAAGGGGTAGTACTTTTCTAATAGCCAATTTTTTTCAAAACTCTTAAAACTGCCCATAACTATGTACCTAGAGTTTTATTTCTACCAATTTGTAGAAAAGAATAACTCAGAGATATGTAAAACATATTTAAGTGTAAACAGGTTAGTAACAGAATTATTTATAAATTTAAAAGTTGGGAGACAATCTAAGGGTCTGACAACAGCAAACTGACTGATTAAATTGCAGTCAAATCTTGGTTCTTGATTATCTGGGTTCTCAACCAAGTTGTTCATGGAAAAAAATGCTGCGATTGTCTGACAAAACTTCAGGTCTCGATCCTCTACCCAACAATCCTTTCACACTGATGCCTGTACGACCTGCCATGCATCTCTCGGGTGACAAAGGAGATGTGGTTTTCAAACAAATTACTTCTCAAACAATTTTCCAGAACGAATTAAGCGGAGAATCGAGGTTCCATTATATATCCAATAACCAAGGAACACTAAGCATTAAAAAATCACATGGGAGAAGAATAAAAGACAATAGAAATGCTGGCATTATATATTACTAATTTTTTAAAAGTTATCAACAATATGTAAAATATAATCCCAATTTGGTAAAATGTATTTTTCACTGCATTTGTAAAGTATCCATATGCATAGAAAATAAACTAGAATATATTCTAAAATATTAACAATGATTATGGCTGGACAATGCAATTACAAATTATGTTCATCTCAGTGTTTTTTCTACTTCTCAGATTTTACAATGAGCACATATTACTTCAGATGCTTCATATACTGCCACCCTGACTTCACTGAGAGTCATCAGATCCTTGACAGGAATTCAAACCACCAAAATTCCTGAAGCTCAGAATGATCAACGTATCTGCCCAAGGTCATACAGCTAACAAGTGATAATGCCAGGATTAAAACTCAGGTCTGTAAATGTCCCAGATATAGTTCTTTCAAGCATATATTTAGCAGTATCTATCTTTTATGGTAGATTGGAAAATAAGTATTTCAGGTTTATTTTCAATTTGTATTAAGCCCACAGTAAGCACTAAATGAATCCTCATAAATGACAATGCCACATGTTAAGTAAATATGATTCCATTAATAACAACAGTCAGTTGTTAATTCAGCTACATTGTGCATTTACTAGAAGCCTTCCAGTTGACGGTATCTCTACTCAATTTATGAAACAGTTTAATTTTTTTCTGAATACTTAAATTTCTTTTATTATATAAACTGCTGTTTTCAACAAAGTCCAACTAATAATTATTAAAAAGTGTCCTAAAGTCCTGCTGGGTCGCTCAGTTAGTTGGAGCATTGTTCCCTACACCAAAGGTTGGGGGTTAGATTCCTGGACAGGGCACATACCTGGGTTGTGGTGCAGACGAGAGGCAACTGATCCCTGTCCCTCTCTCACATCAATGTTTCTCTCCCCCCTCCACTCCCTCGTTCTCTCTTGTTCTCTCCCTCTCCCTTTCTCTCTCCTCTAAAAAAAAAAAAATCCTCGGATGAGGATTTCTTTGTTAAAATGTCCTAAATATGCTCACTAGAAATATTTATAATGAAAATACCAAACCTTAATACAGTGGTATCTCGATACTCGTCGTTAATTTGTTCTGATGAGTGGCAAGCAAGCAATGACTGACGAAGCATTTTCTCTTGCGGGACGGCATCCTGACTCATACAAGTTCTAGCAAGTGTGATGGGTAGCGAGCAAGCACCAAGCACTGAAACATTTTTTCTCATCGAAATGCAACAAGTACCAGGTTTGACAAGTTCTGAAGCTGGTGAATTCTGAGGTACCACTGCATCTATAATTCTTTAGTGAGAAAGCTCAAAAGCAATATACTAAATATTTTGTAAGTTCTTAGATTATAAAAAAGTGTTTTTAGCCACAAACGTCACCAGAAAAGCTTATTTGTGAACATATTTAAAAATGTATATATAAAAACATAAAACTATATATATATATATATATATATAAATTTGCAAAGGATAAATTTTAATTCTTTACCTAGATAAATGGGTCCTTTCAAAGTGAGTTCTTTTTTATGGCAATACTACTTGATTATTCTTAGATATCACACAGTTTACATATAATAGATAATCAACTTGTAGTTGGTTTACACTTCACTCACCAACAGTTCTAACAGGTCAGCAGAACAATCCATATTCTGATTATGAATTGAAAATATGGTGTGCTTTAGTGGCAAAATAAGCAACCAACACACACATATTAAGCAATCACTATCAGGAAGTCAAGCTCTCTGTGGTTTAGATAGGAGACGTTAGCACCTTTTTTTCCCGGGGAACCACCAAACACACAGCGGCTTGACATCCGTCACTACACGGTTACTCAGTCTCCACAGGGAGCCACAGAATGTGACCCTCATTCAGACATCCCTGCCTATGGAAGACCACGTTAGAAAAAAGTACATGGTAACCAACTTTCTGGACTTTTAAAAAATGTTTTGCATTTATTAATGCCCCCACCACCACAGGTAGGTAATAAAAATAGCACCTTGGTTATCTGCCAAAATTAGAACAGTAACTGTTCATTCCAAAATGGGGAAACACCTGAGAGGGGACCAAAACCTATGTTGGAGCCCCAGTTCTTCACCTGTTGGAAAAAGGATCTTTGTGGAATTGTATAAGAACTAATATAAATAAGAAAGCCCAATGTCTGAAACACTGTAGAAGCTCCAAAGTACTGTGCTTATTATAATATTTACTATGTAAAACCTTGGGAAAGTTACTTAACATCCCAAGACTAAGACTTTGTCATCCGTAGAATGGTTCCTTCTTTGGGATGACGGTGACGGCTAAATGCGATGAGTTCGTGAGAGCTTGGTGCTTAGATTTCCCATAAATGGCAGTCTCCCCTTTCCAGGTGAAATGAAAATCCAGGTTCTTTTCTTAGAAACAAATTAACCTAACTGTACTTCAAATGAATATTATAACCCCACTGAAGGTGGAGAAAGAGAGAAGCAGGGTACTAATCCAAGTAAGTAACTTGTATTCGACAATGTGCATTCAGACTCGGGCAAGGTTGGGAGAGGGAGGTTTGCAAAATGATCCTGAATTCTTTTATTATGTTTATTATAATGATATTCGAAAGTGGTCTAAAACTGTTTTAGATGTATTAAAGAATTAAGCAAATGAGTGTTTTGGCGGTGTTAGTAACACGGTTTTCACTGTAGAAGGAACCATTCCAGTATGAAATGAGGGAAGAAAGAATTCTCTGGGAATGGACTGAAGGTATCTGTGAGAATTCATGATTTCATAAATACGTGTATGTGCTAATGTTTGTATGTATGGACGTATATAAGCATTTTCTAGCTCTGTCCACTGCAAGGACTAAAATGGGGAGACCACACAGTAGCGAGGAGCACAACTGGATCCAGTCTTGATCTCTAATACCATTCTCCCCACTAACAGCAATCAGGGAGGGATCATTGAAGACATGGCTGATTCCAGGTCTGGGGGGCAGAACAGAGATAAGATGAGCCTACATTCTGTCACTTTACAAAAGGAGTGCTTCCCTCTCCACCCCCAAAACAGGAGAGCTGCATGTCCTTGCGCCAATTTGAAGAGGGATCCTCCAAATCTGGGACAATTTACAACCAACATAAGTAATGAAATATAAACCATTGAGAATAAAATAGAAACCCATGGATCTATACTGATAATTAACTAATTAATTCATGGAAAAAGGGGGCTCTTATTAACAGTAAAATGCCAAGGCTTAATTGATAAGTACAGGAATGTTAGAATTCAAAAATTATCACTTTGTAAACTTACTGGTGAAGATTGACTCAAGTGAGAATCATCAATGGATATACATCTAGGGGGGAAATTTTGATGAGGAGCAGGATATTTGCATGGTCTTCAAGTGTCACCCCTCAGACTTTAAGTTGTAAGGGAGGAAGAAAGTCTAATTATGCAATAAGGAAATCAGGGACCAGTTTGACCAGAACAAAATTAACCTCATCAATGAGGGACTGATGGATAGTGGGTATCTCCAAATATAATACCATGAGGGCATTACACATCCTCTTCATTTTCGCCATGAATCCATAACCTCAATCTAATTACTAAGAAACATCTGACAAATGCAAAATGAGGAATGTCCTAATAAAAAGGAAGAGGGAGCACTGGCTGGTTTGACTCGAGGATTGAGTGCCAGCCTGCAAACCAAAGGGTTGCTGGTTCGATTCCCAGTCAGGGCACATGCCGGGGTTGCAGGACAGGTCCCCAGCAAGGGGTGGGAGAGAGGCAACCACACAGTGATGTTTCCCTTATTCTCCATCCCTTCTCTTCTCTAAAAACAAATAAAATCTTTTAAAAAAATGAAAGAGAGAAGGGCCTCTGTTCTTCAAAAATGTTAACATCCTAAGAGATAACGACTAGAATTGTTCAGGATTAAAGAAACCAAAAGCAACATGACCACTAAATGTAAAACTTGGCCCTGGACTGGATTTTGTAGCAGAGGACACTATAAAGGACATTATTAGGCCATAACACAACCAGAATACCAATGGTAGATTTTTAAAAAGTATTGTATCAGTGTGAACTTATGAAGTTAAAAGCTGGACTGAGAGTATGTAAGAGAGTAACCATCCCCTTTTAAAATACAGGGTCCAGCAGAAGTAAGGCCTGCTTGAGTGTGGTTGGTAGGGTAATAATATAGGCATACTAATTTATAGTTTTGATTTGAACATTCCACCTAAAATGTCATAAGGTGTGCTTAAGTGTGATATTGTTATGTTACAGAGTTACAAGTTTATGATTTTGTCATAAAATAGGTGCGTTATTTGTGCCGGACCCTGTAGTTACGTAAAACAATGTTATATAACTTACTCTCAAATGGTCCAGGAAAACCATGGATGTATTTGTGTACCCATATCTAGTTATCTGTAGAATGAGATCATAAATGCTAAAGCAAATGGGGAAAAATGTTAAAGGGTAAATTTAGATGAAGAGTGTATGACATCCTTTGTACTATTTTTATTTTTTCCAAGTTTAATCTTGGGAGCAAAGACTGATTTTGTAAAGGAGATGGGCAAGATATTATGATGCAGAATTTGATCCCTAATTGATATATTTTCATGATAAATCTTATCCAAAAATATTAACATGTATTTTGATGTGTTATACCAACTGGAAGATGCATGAGGGAAGGCCTCTGTCTCAGTCTCCATCTTTTTTCTTCATCCCCACTGTTGTCCCCACACTGCTATGGGCGGCTCAGATTCTTCTTGTTTTCCCTTAACCAGTTTATCTTGCTGTTAGAAACCTCCATTACCCTGTGAACCATCCCTCCTAATCTTCAACTTTACCAAACACTTCCTTCCATTATTTCCCTTCATTGAAACCTGGCTCTTCCTTGAGGACACCGCCTTCCCTGTGGAACTCTCCAATA
This sequence comes from Trachops cirrhosus, assembly GCA_028533065.1. NCBI lineage: Eukaryota > Metazoa > Chordata > Mammalia > Chiroptera > Phyllostomidae > Trachops > Trachops cirrhosus. The sequence continues at coordinate 114,817,425 of CM052543.1, read as the reverse complement.
AAGATGGTTTATTCCCTGAAATCCTGCAACCAGGAAGGCGAGGAAGGGAAGTCAGTACCTTCTTGCTCACAAATACTGCTTCCAGACCATTACTACTTCCGAGGCCTCGGCCACAAGTCTCAGATACTCAGCGATGTCATCCCTTATCTTTCCTTACTGCTTCCATCCACCATCCTGCCGGTTGCCTCATAGCCCTTGACCGAAGTCTCTTGTCCCTAGCTCCTAATCTTCCTGTCCGCCCCAAGTCCCACTATCCTTCCGGGTGATTTCAGTGGTGTGTAAGAGCAGTCCAACATCTTTGCCTCATGGTTCACCTGACTTTACCTCTAGCAACCTTCACACCACTCAGGTTTAGCCCTTGCCTCAAGGCCAAACCCAGGCCGTTAATAACCTGGAATTATAAACTCAACCTCTAACACACACACAATCCTACTTTGACTGCAGCCGCCTCTCATTCTGGTATTCATATTTATTACTACTACCGTTGGCTCTTAGATATAATTTGGACCTTATGTTCTTTGATCTTCTATTCTCTTACCTACCAACTCCTTATCCTCTCTCCTCTTTACATTCTTCAACTTAGATAAAACCCATCACTTCAAATTACTCTCTTGCTATTCTATTATCTTCAACTCCTTTCAGTCGCTGTCTTTCCATCAGGCCTGAACACAACCTTGAGTCAATACGAGCAGTTGCCTTTCTGAACCGAGGCTGCTGGGCACTGTTAACGCAAAGCCACCCTACTGCTCAGACCATCCTTCAACCTGACTGTGCTCTTCCTGCAACACCTTTGTGTCGCTCAGGAGGTATTTCAGGCCTCTTCCGCCCAAGCACAGCACAGTTCCTTCTCAGCAATACCTACCACACAGCTTTAAAGAATAAACGTAAACAAGCCCTCAACTTCCAGCTACAAAACACTAGCAGTACTGACACCCATCATTTTCCCTTTATTCACTACAATCAAAGTCCTTCAAAATTCTCCGTCCTCTATAAGCTGATTCCTCCACCTGAGTTCTTGACCTCATCCCCTCCCCTCCTGACTCTCTACATGCACCTTCAATTAGACATTTACCCCAATTTATTTTTTAAAAAATTGGGGGGCACTGTTCCTCAACCCCGTAACTCCGCCCCCCTTACATTGCTAACACTCTCCATGTTCTCAATCTTCATAAAATTGTCAACATTTAGCATCTATTTTCTCAAATCCCACTGGGTGCCCACTATCTGCCAGGCCAGCACCTTCCCTTCTTTTTGATAAATGACCAATCCTTATCTTAAGTGAGCTAGTATGTGATAATGCTGAGCAATCCTTCCACCTTTAAATCTCCCTCTTCTCTTGGTTTCCCCTAGTTGATCTGTAGCTTTAATTACTATCCCTGAGCCCATGGCAAATATACACATACAAGCAAAGTCACTCTCAAGAGCTTCCCACGTATAATATCTATCACTTCTTGAATGTCCCCTAGATACCTTAACACCAACATATTTAAAATTTATTTTTTTATCTTCTCTCCTTAAAACCCACTTCATTCCCTCACGCTCCGTAACTCAGTTTCTCACACTGCTGCCCTTGTGTTTGCACACGTGGAGTCATCTTTAGCGCCTCCCCTTCTCTCTCATGTCTGCGTCCAATCGAACACCAAGCCCTAGGTCATCATGCTCACCCCACTGCCTTAATGTCCGTAATCTCTTCTTTCTTAGTCTGTGGCCACAATTTCTACACTGGACTCTCTGCCGGTAGTGCTACCCATCTCCAATACGTAAGTATGTTCAGTAAAACACACAGAATCACTACATATTTCACACAACTAAATCAGAATGCTTAATAAAAAAAGACATGTGCAAGTCACTTTACAGAACTCAGGTAATGGGAGATGTAGAGTCAAAGGAAAAAATGAGAATCAGTACTTTTCAGAAAAATTCGTAAAAGCATACCTCAATTTACACTTTTCAACAAAATGTGTACTTCTCAGTATGCATAACTTTATACCTATTACCGGAAAATATTGCATTATACTGAAATATTAGAAAAGTTGTAGAAATGTTCTTTTATTAAAAATTTATGAAGAATTAATTCTAGGAAAACAAAAGTAAATGCATCTCCAAATATTTTGTTTTAATATCTCTTGCTCTTCATGCTATCAGGAAACACTGAAGCAAAGGAAAAAAAATATACACTGAAGCCAATTCTAACAAAATTTTTTTCTGGTTCCCTGGCAATACAGAAATGAACAACAAATAATTGTGTGGAAGTTAAGAGCAAGGGTGAATGATGAATGCAAGAGGGATAGAAAAGCACTAAAACCTTTAATGAGACCACAGAAAAATATTCTTATCAATAGGATGCGCTGGACATCATGAATGTAACATACTACACATAATGTAGTGGAATGTTCCATGGGGAGTCAAAAGGTGGAAAGACAGCACAAAACAATGTATGGACTGATTACCTGAAGTTTTACTCAGCTCTGCTGAAAATATAGCAGATGGTGATCTGTTCTCTTTTTCTGTACCTGAAGGAAGTTTTTTCTCAGCGTCTTTCACAAGAACTTTGGGTTTAACTACATCGCCTATCTCTGTTTGAGTGGCCAAAGCAGGAACCGCTGGAGGCAGTAAGGGCACCTTTGAGATATCAGCCCTGTCTTTGGAGACTTCATCTGGGACATGGACTTTGTCTTCACCTTTACGTTGTATATTCTTGGAAAAAAGGTCATGGGGTAATTCTGAGCAAGGCAATGGCCCAGCGCCACCCTCAGCATTAGCAATCTCACCTTTGTGGGCTACTTCTAGGTCAGTGTATTCCCTCACTAATTTAGAGGAATCAGTTCTAGAACTGACAAATGTGGGGAACTCATCTATGATCTCAATTGGAGATGAATCTGAAAATGTTTCACTCTCTCTTATTTTTGCTTCCTGAGCAATAAATAAGTCATCATTTGAAGAAACTGCAGTACTGAGCTCCTCCATCTGCAAAGGAGTTTTCTCCTTTTGGGTCAATGCTGGAACTTCACCAGGTGATGAGGTACCTTTTGTGGTGTCTAAATTAGGCTGAAAGGATTCCAAATATGGCTTTCCCCCCTTAGGTGGTGGTGAAGCACTGAGTTTCTCCCTATTCTCCTGTTCTAACATTAACTCAGGTGCCATTTCAGTGAGATTTTCTTTTACAAGTATCACAGCTTCATCTTGTTTTTGTGGAACTTCAGGTATTGAATCATCACTAAATAAGTCAACTGGTTCAGAATCAGGCGAGGAATCTTCACCTAGCTCAGAATGGTCAGGAACTGGCTGTGCAGCCTTTGCTATTTCTGAATGGTTAGAGAAATCTGCAGTTGGTTCAGTAGAGACCTTTGTTCCTTTAATTAAGTCACATGCAATCGATATATAAGGAGCTTCGGTTTCTTGAACAGCTACAGTAATACTTTCAGGCTCTTTATCTTTAACGTCTTCCTTTGTTCCTGATACTTTCTTAATTTTAAGTGACACATTCATGGCCTCTTCATATGGTGGTGGATTTTCAGGCTCAGGTTTTATGCTTTCATAATTAACTGAAAGAGGAGCTTCTAATGGTGAGGAGCTGGGCTGCACTACAGAAGCACCAGCAGTAGGAACTATAGAATTTACTGGTGCTTCCATTACAATGTCAGGCAAAACTGGTGAAGGAGTAGCTTCGGATTCTTCAAATGTTGGGCAAAGCTGTGCTACAGGGTACAGTGACTCCTGCATAGCTTCTGATGTTTGAACCAAGTCCATTTTTGTTTCAAAAGCAATCTTTGTTCCTGTAGCTTCATTCAATTCGCTTTCACATGCTTCCTGTACTAAATCTGGGGTTAGACCTTCAGGCATGTTTGCCACTACCTCCCCAGGCACCTTTGATAAATCATCTGTTGTGACATAATCTGCCTCAGAACCCTGAGTTGCTACAAGGAAAGGGTTTAACGACTTGGTGCTACTATACTTCTCTGTTACAATTTGGGCCTTTTTTTCTTCTATTTTTTTTTCATCTGTCTTATTTTCTGAAGTATGGTCTTCCAACATAGGAAAAATTTTAGTTGAAATGCTTTCGGTTGCTGCTGGGTTGAAGGGGGTACACGTGATGTATGCTCCTGAACCATCTTTCATGGCTTCAGGTGTACTGGGAAAAGAAGTATCATCATTGCTGCTTTCACTATCTTTTTCATGATTTGTTTGGTCAACACTAGCAGCAAAAGACTTCTTATCCACTTTACTCTCCAACTTGCTCTCTATCTTATCTGCAGTAGCCAGCACATCACTATATTGCTTATTAGTACCTTTCACTTCCCAGGCCTGCTCAAAGGGTTTGAAGTCTGCATATTCCTCTCTCAACAGAGCTCCTGCTGGAACTCCCTTTTCATTAAAACTGTCCTTTGTTTTTTCTGGAGACACAATTTTGTTCTCTTCTTTAATCAAGTTAGTAAGGGCTACAGGTGACTCTTGTTGATTACGGAGGATGTTACTACTAACTAAATCCTCCTCTTCATCTTTATTCTTCACAATTATTTCTTCCCTAGGGTTTGCTACTGTGGTGGCAGGTTCTGCTTTTGGAGAGCCACTGAACGTTGATTCCATTACTGAGTATTCCAATTCTGAAAACTCTGTCAAATCTTTGTCTACAAATGGATTTTTTGCCTTTTCTGGGAATTCTTTAGAAGCTTCCTTTGAAGTTTCTTGAATTGTTCTTTTGGTGGATAACACTGCTGGTAAATTACCAAGGTATTCATGTTCTTTAAGAGAAGCAGCTGAGAGGGGAGATAGAGAAGGAAGAGAAGCAGCAGATTCAAGCAGGACAGATGGGAAATCCTCTTGACCAGCGGAAACAGTGTTACCTGGCTGCTCCTTCAAGTCCATAATTTTTTCTGTGACCGTGGACAGAAAGGAAAGTTAGAGAATGCCAGTGTTCTCAGAGGTAATGCAAGTTTTATTGCAGATTCAAAATAGTGTTAGTAAAGACCTACTATTAACTAAAATTAAATGTAATATTTAATTAATAGAAAACAAGTAGACTGAAATCATTACTAAAAATTAAAGCTACTGTCAATAAAACCTGTGTATGGCTACAGAATTATATGCTATGCAAAGATATAAATCAAGTTTTTGAGAAAAACCTCAAGTATAATCACTAAAAAACCTACTTTTAACTCATTTTAGAGGGGAAAAAAGAGGATTTCAGAAGACAGTTTGACAGTATAGAAAAGAAAGGGCATCGGAGAATTAAATGCCACACAGTGACATTCAGTCACATGAAAGCCTTTCAGCTGTAAGAGCGAGTAAATTTTATCTGGAGAAATGGAATAGTCACTATGTAAATATCAATCAAGGGTCCAAGAATTCCTTACATATTTCCAATTATTAATCAGGTTCTGCCCATTTCTCCCTTAGACATAGCATATAAGATGCAATTTCAACTTTTTCAATAGACATTATTGAAACCATGCTACTTTTTAGTAAATTCAAACTACTCTGTAGAGAGTTAACAAAACTAAAGAGTTAAAGTTAGAATACACAGAGGATAAAAGGCTAGCAGAAAGAACTTGCCTGCAGAGGAGTGTATCACAGGCTCAGATGCAGCAGGAAGAGCAAAAAGTGTCTCATCTGAAAAACAAATAGAATATAACCTCAGCAGAAATCAAGACAGAGTTCGAAGGAGACTAAAGAAAAGACGAGCAAGCAAGGGTTCAGTTTGTAATGAGTTAACACAAAACTTCGCCCACAGAGAAACAGCCAAGATGGAAAGGAAAAAGGAGTAGCATTAGTAATACCATTAATTCATGCCCTGGCTGGTGTGGGCCTGTGAACCTAAGGGTTGCTGCTTCCATTCCCAGTCAGGACACATGCCTGGGTTGTGGGCCAGGCCACCAGTGGGGGTGCACACAAGAGGCAACCACACATTGATGTTTCTCTGCCTCTCTTTCTACCTTCCTTCCCCTCTTTCTAAAAATAAAATCTTAAAAAATTCAGATTAAATTACCATATATATTATAAAACTGATTAAATGATATCTATGGAACTTATCATTTTTCAAGCGGCAGTAACATGTTTATGTTAAAGAAACTTCATGAATCAAAATGGATTTAAGATACCATTCTTCTCATTTAACATACCACATCCAAAGCTTTTACTCACATTGTTATATAATTATTATGTCCTAATTGAGCCAAAATTTTAGAGTTGCGTTTGAATAAAATTAATAACTATACTTGCTTAAACTTTTCTTATTGGCATATGTTCAGAAGAATTTTTAGAGAATAATACATTTTCTTACTCCAGACTATCTACCCTTAAAAAAAAGAAAGATAATAAGAGTCATTGTACACTACCGTATTTTTTCAGGCTGTAAGACGCACCCTGCCCCCCCTCCCCGCGCCATTTGCGAGGAATAATGGTTGTTTATGCTGCTGTTGAGTTGTTTACATTTACAATGGTGAAATAGTATGTTATTAAATATTTTACCACATTTTTTTGCTTCAAAATTTTTTTCCTATTTTCCTCCTCTAAAACCTAGGTGTGTCTTGTGGTCCGAAAAATACGATATTCTTTGAAAATATCAACCCATACACCACTGTCCAAATTACAAAGAAAATCCTAATTATCATGAGGAAGATCATTATTATCACCAGCCTTGTTTTGTTTAGAATTAAATTGACAGCTCCTTGTCATTCTAAGTGCTTTACATGCAAGGACTCCTTTTACTCCTTAGAACCCTACTGCTACCAGTGTTGTTGTTAATGTACCCCATTTAACAGATTAAAAGTTAAGGAACTCAATACACAACTAGTGAGACTCACACAAGTCAACTCCAGAGCCCATTTTCTTAACCACACTATATGCAACATGCTATGAACTCAACATTTGTGTCCCCCAAATTATGCTGAAGTGCTAACCTCCAATGTGATGGTATCTGGAAAAAGGGCCTTTGGGAGGTAACTGGGGTTACGTGAGGTCATGAGGGCAGCACCATGGTAGGATAGGGTTAGCGGCCTTATAAGAGGCACCAGAGAGCTTTCCCGTGCCCGTGTGACAATACCCTTCCGGCTCTCCCTTTGTGTCTCCCCCGTTCTCCCACACACTCATGCGTACGAACATCATGTAAGCATACAGTGAGAGGGCAGCCACCTGTAATCCGAGAGAAGAGGCCTCAGAATGAAACCTACCTAGCTGGCACCTTGATCTTAGACTTCTCGGCCTCCACAACTGTGAAAAATAAATTTCTGTTGTTAAAGCAACCAAATCCTCGGTATTTTGGCATGGCAGCCCAAGCCAACCAACACACTATACAGAGTGGGGGAAAAGTAGGTTTACAGTTGTGAGTATACAATACAGTTTATTCTTATATTATTATTATGTATTATTTTCCATACAAACAACTGTAAAACTGTAAACCTACTTCTGCCTCCTTCTGTATATTGGTATACCAACCTTTACGATGTCATTTTATACCTGCAGCTGGGAGATCCTGAGCTAAAGATCTTCCACAGTTTATACCAGGGAAAGACCTCTAGCAAAAAGGTCATTTGAAATAGCCTGAGAGGAGACAAGAAGGTATTCCTTTCGTGGAGAAAACATAATAAATTTGGAGACTTCTATGTGGAAGGAGAAGCTAGACCAGGCTGATCAATAGAAAAAAAAATCAAAGAGATGTGGCTATCATGAACATGGACTTGCCTTCCAAGGGTATTCTAGTTCCCTGGATGAAGAGGAGAGTTAAATTCACAGCATCATGCAAATTTTGTATAAATTCATACCAGGCATAATGTCATACCTAAAGGATTCTTAGATGAGGTGGTAAGAGGAAACCCCAGATATTATAAGGGTCTCCAATAACCTAGAACAATAGGCTGGATGGGATACTCATCTAAACCAGTAAGACACAATGCCTTATGAGATTTTGTAAAATGTACATGTGTGTGTACACTTTTTAAAGATGACTTGCTATGTGACCTTAGTTAATTTATAGTTTCTTATTTATCAAATGAGAAAATATAAAAGTTCCTTTCAGCTATGATAATGAATTCTAAGCTTGTATAAAACTGAGGTTTGAGGGTCAAAGAGCAGAACCAAATAACCACACAGCTGCCGCATCTAAATAAAGGTAACAGATCCGGAAAGGGTTGTCTTATACTGAAAGCCACTAATTTAAGAGGCCGGTCTACTTGGAAAGCTAGCTAGAAACATGCTACTGTTAAAATTAAATGGAAAACAAACTATATCTAAAATTATGTCAAAAATTTAATGTAATTTTAAATGTATCTTTACTCCTATGTAATACAAAGTCTCTCTTATAGTGAAAACTATTGGGTTGGCCAAAAAGTTCATTTGTTTTTTCCGTAAGATGGCTCTACTAGCTTAGTTGTCTTTAACTTCATTTTCTGTCTTTAACAAATTTTGTTAGATTTTATTGTGACAGCTGTCATATCAGCACATATTTAAAAAACATCAAAATTGGTGAATTTTTGTGCAGCCATTCTAATGTTGAAGATGGAAGAAAACACATTTTCAGTACATTATGCTTTATTATTTCAAGAAAGGTAAAAACACAACTGAAATGCAAAAAAGATTCATGCAGGGTATGGAGAAGGTGCTGTGATTGATCGAATGTGTCAAAAGTGGTTTGTGAGGTTTCGTGGTAAAGGTTTCTTGCTGGATGATGCTCCACAGTTGGGTGGATCAGTTGAAGTTGATAATGAACAAATCGAGATATGGAGAACAATCAAGGTTATACTATGTGGAAAACAGCCAACTTACTCAAATTATCCAAATCATTCAAGTTTTATGGAAAAAACAAGGGACTTTTTGGCCAACCCAATATATTCCTGGCACCTGACCAGGTGGATAAGTTTACAAATTGGTATTTCCAATATTTACGGAATTTAAAAAAAGAAGAGGAAAAATCTTCACATTTTGAAAAGTGAGATTCAATCCAAAATTAACCACAAGACAAGTACTGCATTCCTAAAAGCACTTCCAAAAAAATCCAGAAGAGGTCACTGCCATTTGGCCTTCAAGAAGAGGACAGTTGCTCAGACTCCTGCTAAAGCAACCACTTGATCCAGAAAACAAATTGCTTGGGTCCAAAGCACTTATAACTGCAACCCTGTGAAACTTATTACTTAGCCTTTCTGTGCCTCATTTCCTCATTTATAAAATAAAGATAATAACAGTATAAACCTCAAAATGGTGTGTGGGAGGGGCAAGAGAAAGAAAAAGAAGCAACTTGCCCTGCCCTGAGTCACAGAGCTAGGAGGGGGGGCCAGCCAGGATTTAAACAGCTCTAACTCCCAAGGGTCATGTGCTTTCTGAATAAGTATTTGCAACAGGTGCAAATTCTTATGTCCTCAGCCCCTCCAGTTTGACCTCCCGAAACAAGATGATTGTCAACCAGCAAATACCCTGTAATTATCTGAAATATGTACTGACTAACTGCTTCTACTTCACAAATATAATACATTTATATAGACACTAATGCTGGCCAGGCACAGGTAATTCAGATAGTCTTATGATACTCAAAACCATCCTATCAAGTAGGTACTACTGTTACCCTCTTTTCACAGATGAGGAGAGGCATAAAGGCTAAGTAACTTGCCCAGAGTCACAAAATTGAAATTGATGGATCTGAGATTTGAATCCAGAGAGTTTACATACTCTTTTCTTTTTCAGCATTTTTTAAAATTTTACTTTAATTGTTGTTCAAGTATAATTTTCTTTTACTCCCATCCCAGCCCACCCACCCAGCCCTCCCCACCTCCCTCCCATTTCCACCCCCCCTAGTTTTTGTCCATGTGTCCTTTATACTTGTTCCTGTAAACCCTTCCCTTTTTCACCTGAAATTCCCTCCCCTCTCCCCTCTGGACACCGTCAGCCTATTCTCTATTACATACTCTTCACCGCTGCAATACTTCCTTTCTTGGACTTTGTATAAATTTAGAAATTAAAAGTGACTAATAAAATTAAGAATGTTCAAAGAAAATTTTGATCAACAATACTTATATGTAGCTATCAAATTCTAAGGCTAAAACATTTTTGAAAAAAATACTGATTTTCACAGGTGAATAAAAGCATCTTATAATCAGGGCTACTATAATAAGTAAAAAAAAAAAACATAACATTCTCCCTCTTCCTATAACTCCCCCTCTTTTTATGATCTACTCATATTGCCAAATTCTAATCACTGAATACAATTAAAACTTTGATCATTAACCTCAGTTGTGCTATTAAGTGGACAGCCAGAAAAAGATAATAAATATTAAGGGCTTAATTATACCCATACTAAGTAAAAACATAGTGGCATATTTAAAAAAAGAAAAAAAAAGGTTTTCACTAATAGGCAAAAAGAAAGCCAGAATTTTACTATTAAGTCTCTCCACTCAACTGCCATCAATTTATATATTTCTAAAAGGACAATTCTATACATTCTCTTGCTCAAAAACATTTAAAGACTTTCAGTTATCCACTGAATTATACCTAAAACCCTCAGTCAGGTAAATAAGGCCCTGCACCGTATGGCCTCAACTTAACTGTCTGAACTTACCTCAACAACTCCTCACAGGTCATCTATGCCAATCGAACATGATTCTTCCTAACCAAGCCCAAGCTTCCCCTTCCTGCATATCTGAATGTTGAAATCCAGTAACTCTAAAATTCACCACATTCGGCCTTACTAACTTTCTTTCTAAAACATGCTCATCCTTATCTTATTCTTGTTAATCTTCTACCACATTTCCAATTACTTAAGCTCAGAGAATTAAGTAGCTTATTCAAGTCACAAAGCGAGTAAATTATAATTTAATTCCTAGTTCACGACAAAATTAGGAAATTATAATTTAACTTTTTACTATAATCAAATACACATTTATTTCCTTATCACCCTCAGTAACATGAACAGAATCACTAAACTACTTATAACGAAAGTAGTTTCATTATACTATGAAATGTGAGTACCATTCACAAATCAACTTTTTCCAAATGATCTACTCCTCATGTGGGCCCCAATGCTAGATTCATTTCTTGGCCTAAGCCCAAACCTAGAATGTAAATTTAGATTAACTGTAGCAGGGCTACCTACTTTAAAGGCTATTTACTTTTGTCACACAAGGATCAGTTTCTTTTCTTTCTTGTTTTTTCTTATACACTTTATTTTTTTATTGTATTTTTTTCCCATTACCATTTAGTCCCTTTATACTCCCTAACTCCTGCATCACCACACCTCTGTCCACGTCCATGAGTCCTTTCAAGGATAAGCTTCAAAATTAAAGTTCACTAAAGAGATTTCTCTTTTTGTTAAGTAAATCACTTTTTAAAAAAGTAAAAGAGGTATAGCAGTTTTTAATTTATTACTATCAATTAAAATATATATACGCGCCCACTATCACAAGCTCACCAATGTCCACACACTCCTTGAAATCTGAGAGTGGGGGAAAGGGGAAAGAGAGAATAACATCAATGTGAGAGCAAAACACTGATTGGTTACCTCCTATATGCCGCACCCCAACTAGGGATCAAACCCGAAACCTAGTTTATGTGCCCTAACCAGGACTGAACCCACAACCTTTTGTTGTACGGGATGACACTCCAACTAACTCAGCCACCTGGCCAGGGCTGCCCACACAGTCTTATAACAGTACTTTCCTTGACATATTCATTTCAAAAAAGCCTTTTTATCAACCAAATGTATAACTGGTCAGTAAAACCATATTTAATTTATAAGACAAGGAAAACAAGCTGCACTTTAAAACCATAGAGAACTTCTGCTTCTAGCTATGAGTAATCATATCAGACCAATCCATCCAACATAAACTATGCAAGTGAGCAAAATACATGAAGCAACTGTCTTGAAACATTGGACGACAGGCAGTACAGGAAGGAGTGTAATTCCTGAGAAGAAGGAAGCACACCAGATGAGTGCCCTGGCCTTCTGCCTGGAGGCACTTTCGGGTCTACAGCATAAGGAAGAAGAACCTAAGAATAGAACCCAAGAATACTGTGCTCTTGCTAAGCTGAAGAGGCCACTGAGTTATCTGAAATTTGTGGGCAGGGTAATGTATGAAGAACGGCTGAAGAAGAAAGGAGCCCCATAAATCTGGATAGAGGTTCCCTTTACATACACAGCACAAGGCTCGGCAAGGTCTAGCAGAGAAATACAACAGAGAAAACTACAATAGGGTTGTGAGCTGAACGGATATTCTGGAGGTCAGACTGTGCTGGAAGACCTGACCTAATTTTGACCAGCCCGGGTAGGGAGATCTTACTGAACACCCCAATATAAAAGTTAAACCCCAGAAAAGGAACACCTTAAGAGTGGGACTACGCTAACCCTAAAGTAAGGAATACTCTAGACCAAGAATCACCAAGATACGGCTCATGGGCTAATAAAGCTGTGTTGGAAGCTGGCCTGTCCATTCACTTATGTACTAAGATGAGTAGGTTAAGACAGAAACTGCATAACCCACAAGCCTAAAATATTTACTGCTCAACCCTTACACAAAAAGTCAGCAGACTCCTAACTTCTCAACCCACCCTAACATTAAAATCAAGACTTGAAAAAATCAAGATGATTTACCAGAAAATTTACTGCCTGACAGAACAAAACTAACAACATACCCATGACACCCAGTATAAAATAAAAAAAATTACTGCACATGCAAAGAAGAAAATACAAAATATATAAGAAAAAGTCAATATAAACAAACACAGATATAATGTGGATTTTGTATTAGCAAACATTAAAATGGAAATTAAAATAGCTATTGAGATATTCCTAAAGATGTACAGTAAAAGATGGACATAATGAATGAACAGAGATTCTTGGTGGAGAAATACAGACTAGAAAAAAGAACCAAATGAGATTCTGTAACTGAAAATTACATTAAGTAAAAGAAAACTTCATGAAATTGGTTGAAGAGCAGATTGGACAGTGCGAAAGGATGAATAAGCTTAAAGCAACAAAAAGCAACTCTCCAAACTGACTCACAGTGGGGGGGAGGGTGGGCAGGAGAGTGGGGAGAATGTTGAAAGCCTCAGTGACCTGAGGTAATGAAACATTTAAAGTATATGTAATTGGAGTCCCCCAAAAGGCAACAGTGACTGACACACACACACATACAAAAAGATATAAAGATATAATGGACTGCAACTTGCCAATTGTAATGGAAAATACCAACTTACAGATCCAAGATGCAGAATAAATACAAACCACAAAGAAATACATGGTAGAGGTCAAACTGTTGAAAACCAAAGATAAAGAAAAATCTTTAAAATAAGAAAAGGGCAAGGGAACAGCAATAAGAATGACCTGACTTCTCACTGAAAATAACGTACAGTATTTTGCTGTGTATAATACACACACCTAAGTTTTTGTGTGCGTTATACACAGGGTTATATTACACCCATGGTATGTAACCATTATACCCATGTATAATGCGCACCCTTACTTTTCCCTGAAAAACCTGGGCAAAAAGGTGCACATTATACACGGCAAAATATGGTAATCCAAAAGATAACTGACATTTTTTAAATTATGAAAAAATCAACAACCTAAAATTATATACACTCAATCATTATGATGCACTGATTCCCTATTTGCAAATTTGTTCCGGCTAAACTGGCAATCCCAAAATCAATACTCACAGCAGCACACATGCTCAGAGCAGCAAAATACTCCAGCCGCCCAACGCACATTTCCCAGGTAAGGTCAAAAACGGAAGCCCTGCCTCTCCTTGCTTCAGCTCTCAGACTGTAAACAAAGGTTCTTCTTCTCCCAGCTTATTTAGTGCCACAGCTTTTCACATTTTTGTGGCTTTTGTTAGTGATCTGGCTGTTTAAATTGGTTCTAAACACGAGCTGAAGATCTGTCTAATGTCCTTAACCACAAAAAGGTTGTGATGTACCTTACAAAGTACACGTTTGACAGACTTCATTCAGACATGAGTTACAATGCTGTTGGCCGTAAGTTCAATGTTAATGAGTCAACAATATACAGTAAATAATATGTGTTTAAATAGAAACACATGTAAAAGTTATATATAGACTGGCTAACAAAAATGCTATGACTAGACGTCATCAGGAACCCAACCCGGTAATTCCCCCAGAAGCAATGATTCAGTATTTGCTACCTCGGTGTTTTCTGTGACTTTATAAAACATAACTTCTGTAAATAACAAGATTGACTGTATTCATCACAAATAATGTTGAAAATAAAGACAACAATGGTATTATCAGATACACAAACTATGAAAACAAAACCTGAGAGAAATTACCACCAAGGGACCTGCACTAAAAGAAACTTTAAATAAAGCTCTTCAGACTGAAGGAAAATGATATCAGATAAAAATCTAGGCCTTCAGGAAGGAATGATAATGGCAGAATGGTAAATATGTTAGTAGACACAAAATATTCTCATTTCTTAATTTCTTTAAAGAAGAACGTATTTTTGAAGCTCAAATCATTACAACATACAATAATATTTTTAGAAAGAAAATGTATTAACAATAAAAGTACAAAGGATGGAAGAAATACATGGAAGCATAAAACAAACAGGTGAGACAAAGAGAAAACAAAGACCTAAATGAACGATACTAATAATTACAATGAATGTAAAGGGCCCCAATTAAAAGACAGAGGTTTTCAGACTAGATAAAAACCCTACCACATGCCATTTACAGGACACACACAGTAAATCTAAGAAAACAGCTAAGTTAAAAAGAATCTAAAAGGATATATAATCCAAGCACTTATCCTACGAAATCTGGAGTCCCTGTATTAATGTTGAGCCAAGTGCTTCAAAGACAAGGAGTGTTACCTAGAGATTGTCAGAGATAAAGAGGAACATTTGGTAATGACAAAGGAGTAAACAGACATGATACTAAATACATACATAACGACACTAAAGGTGTATGGGAAAGGCACAGAGGAAACACATAAAGCAACAACTAAAGGGAGACAGGCAAATCTGTAATTTTTATTTTAAAATCTTAACACTCAACTCTCAATGAAACTGATGGACTACACACCTATGCATGTAACCAGTAAGGACATGGATGATTTAGATAGCACTATCAATGAATCCAACTGACTTTTACAGAGCACTACAAACAACAGAACACACATTCTTCTCGAGTACACGTGGAACTTTCACCAGGATAATCATTTCCTGGTCTGTAAAACAAGTCTCAGTACACTTAAAAAGCCTGACATCAGTGTATGTTGACTACATGAATTAAATTGAAATCCATAAAACAAAAATACCTGGAAAACCCCCAAATGTTTGGAAATTAAACTATACAATTTTAAATAATCCATGGATCACAGAATATATATCATAGGGGAAAGTATATTTTAAATTAAATGATAATGGAACTTTGTGGGATACAGCTAAAGCAAGCTTAGACAGAAATTTATAGTTCTAAATTTAAATTCAAAGAGCATACATCTTATGAAACTAGAAAAAAGTGAGTTAAACCCACCAATGTTATAGAAAACAAGAAAACAACAGAGAAAAATAAATGAAACCAAAAATGAAGAGATCAACAGAACTGATAATTCATAAAACTAACAAGAAAAAAGATAAAAACAACTAATGGAAATAAAAGAGGGACTATCACTACAGATCTTAAAAACACAGAATATTACAAACGACTTTATGTTGATAAATTAGACAACTTAGGTGAGGGACAAATTCCTGGATGTCTACCCATCAACTTGAAATAGACAAATTCCTTGAAAGGTGTACATTTCCAAAACTGGCAAAGAAGAAACAGAAAATCTAAATAGCCCTATATTACTTAAAGAAAGTATATTTGTAATTTAAAACCATTTCCATAAAGAAAACTCCAAGCCCAGATGGCTTCACTAGTAAATTCTATAAAATCTAAGGATGATTATACAAACTCATTAAAAAAAAGAGGAAGAGCAAACACTTCCCAAAATGTTTTACAAACTTATATATTAGTACCAAAACCAGAAAAGTATATTACAAGAAAATTAATTTACAGAAAAGTACCCCTTACATATACATGTAAAAATCTTTTATAATATATTAGCAAATTGAATCTAGCAATTCAGAAAAAGCATATTCATTACCAAAAGGGTTTAATTCCAGGAATACGTGATTGATTCAACATTCAAAATCAAACAATGAAATTTATCATATTAACAACCTGAAAAAGTCATAATTGTCTCAAAAGATACCAAAGGCAACTGTTAAAATTCAATACTATTTCATAAAAATTCTCAACAGAGTAGAAGGGAACTTTCTCAACCTATGGGTCAGAATATCTAGAAAAAAATAGTAATGAAAGCCTAACCACATTCCTTCACAAGGCAGAATAAAGCAAAGAATTTTTTGCATATTTTACTGTACTTGCCTTCTTACCACATTTACAGCATAAAGATCAGAAGGGAAAAAGTAAAACAATGTTAACTTTCAAACAATAGCACTATGTAGTTAGAAAATTCTACGGTTAAAAAAAGCCTACTTAACCCTACTAGAGCTACTAAGTGAATTTAGGAAAAATGCAGGGTTGTTAAAGAACAATATACAAAAATCATTGTTTTTATTTACCAGCAACTAACAAATGAAAAATAAAATATTTTAACTATCATCTACAATAGCAACAAACAATATAAAACTAATAAATTTAACAAAAGACACACAAAAGCTCTACCTACACTGAAAACTACAAAACACTGTTGAGAGAAACTGAAGAAGACCTAAGCGTTTTATATATATAATATATATTTCATGTTCATGGATTGGGAGACTTCAAACAGCCTTGGAGGCAGAGGCAGTGTCCTCCTCTTGAACAATAAGGCAGGCACGCTTATTAGGTAGTGAAATATGCCTTTTCTCTAAGCCCAAGGCTGCTCTCCTGTAACACCACTCACACGAGTGCAAGCATCACTTGGCCCTCTCAGTGTTGCCCTAGGCGAAATGGGGCTCAGGGAACCTGTGCAAGAAAATGCTGATATTCTGGCCATGACCACTGCTGTGAGCTCTTACCCAGGCATCTGTGTCTTCTGCCAATATCCATAAAACTATGGTAGGCGAATATGTTAGCTTGTTGTAGGGTAAAATTTCAAACCCTAAGATGTCAATTCTCCCCATCTTAATCTCTAGACTCAATAACAATCCCAATTAAATTCCCAGTGGGCAGTCTGTGGAAATGAACAAGTGAGTCCTAAAGTGTATATGGAAATACAAAGGGCTTAGAAAGAGCAAAATAATTTTGAAAAAAATATATAAAACTTGGTGTACTCAGGCTACTTGATTTTAAGACTTACTGTAAAGTTATAGCAATTAAAAAAAGTCTGGCATTGGCCTAAGGATAGACAAATAGATTAACAGAACAAAATAGATACAGACATCCTTAACTCACAATGGTTCAACGTTACAGAAAGCAATACACATTCAGTAGAAACCATACTTTGAATTTTAGATCTTTCCCCGGGCTAGCGATGTGCAGTAACATACGCTGGTGACGCCAGGCAGTGGCAGCACACCGCAGCGAGCCACAGCTCCCAGGTCAGGAGGGTAAACGACTGATGCTCTACAGTGTGTTCACTGTTAGATGATTTTGCCCAACTGTAGGCAGGCAAAGTATAAGTGTTCTCAACGCGTTTAAGGTAGGCTAGGTTAACCCTGCAGAGGCTGCAGTCAAAAAAATTACAACATAGGTTGCGTGTATTTGAGAAATACATTCATTACCAGTATGTGCTGAAATTCGAAAAAAATTTAAAACACTGCAAATTTGCATTTAGTTATATAATAAAATGCAAGACTTTTTATTTACTTACAGTTGCAATCTAGAAATTACTAAACACAAATAAAACTTTTCAAATAACAGAAACATGGATATTGCTAAAAAATACAACCCCAAAAATATCTTTAACATTATTTAATCAGAATCTTCAATAGTTGGCTTTGCAAGGTGTTTGTAACAGTCATCACAAACAATACGGCTATGCTCAAGGTGGTGTCTCTCAGAGACAATTTACTATCAAGTGTCACGCACCCTTAGGAAACACGTGTTATAACCAAACTGACAGCTTACACATTGTGGCTTAACATTAGTCACGTACAAATGCGCAGCTAGTCATGAGCTTTAACCTATGCATCCAATATATGTAACAATATTTAAGAAGAATCTGTATCTCTCAGATCAGCCACAACCTCTGCTGGGTTAAGCTATGATGTTTGGTAGGTTAAGTGTATTAAATGCATTTTAAAAAATCACATTTAATGAGCTAATCTTTGTTCTCCTTCTTCTCCTCTCTTCCTCATTATCCCACTCTTCCACACACTCCCACACTGAATGCTGGACACACTTACGTAAACGGATGTGGAATAATGCCAGAGAAAGTTCATGCCAATTTTTAAGTGTCAAAATGCACTTTTGACTTGGGATGTTTTCAACTTACCATGAGTTTATGGAAAATAGCCACCATCATAAGTTGAGGAGCATCTGTGTGCTTAAACAGAATGGTCGATTTTCATCAAAAGCACCAAAGCAAATCAATAGAAAACAGACAAATTTCTTCCACAAAAACTTTGTTGGGACACTGAATATGGAAAAAATAGGTAAATCCGAATCTGTAACTCTCCCATAGACAAAAACTAATTCAAGATGGATCACAGATTTAAACATAAAAGCTAAAACTATAAAGCTTCTAGAAGAAAATATACTGTTTTCACAACCGTGGAATAGGCAAAGGCGTCTTAGCACACTAAACATGAACCATAAAAGGAAAACTTGATAAATTAAGACTTCTTCAAAAGCAGAAATTATACTCGTCAAAAGAAACCATCGACAAAATTAACAAGTAAGCTACAGATTAGCATAATATATTCACAATGCATAGATCTGACAAAAGACTCCTACGAATAGGTAAGAAAATGACACATACCCCAAGGTAAGAATGGGCAAATTACCTGGACACCTCACAAAAGAAAATATACAAGTACCGAACAGACGTGTAAAAGTCCTCTAACTCATCAGTCATTAGGGAGATCTGAATTGAAACCACAATGAGAAACAACTATACACCCACTGAAATTAGAAAAACTGATGGGGGAAGGATGGAACAAGAATGGAATTAAATTGACTGCTAAGGGCCCAAGGGATCTTTCTGGGATGATGAAAATGTTCTGTACCTTGACAGGGGTGTGGGTTAAGTGAGTAGATGCACTTGTCAAAACAGAATTTCCAAAACTTAAAATCTGTGCACTTTATTATATGTAACTTATATCTTAATAAAAACATTAAAATGACTATCAGCTAAAAAAATAAAAGCATTACAATGAAAAAAGTGTTATGTGCATTCTTCAACAAATTTCAGAGAGTGCACAAGTAAGCAAGGGAGAACCCATAACCTTTTTGAAAAATAAACCAATCCATTGTAATGTGTGGACCTTATTCAAAGTCTGATTTTTTTTTAAAAAACTATTTTTTAAAAAAACACCAGCTAGGACATCCACTACATAATAAGAAATATACACATTGGCTGGATATTTGATGATATTAATTATTGCTACATATGTTGGGCAAGTATCTGATCAAGAGTACGCACTGTGGTTATGTTTGGAAAAGAGGACTTACAGTTTGCAAGATGCATAACGAAGTATTTATGAGGGTGAGGGACTGGCAAGAGCGGCCATGGACTGCTCATTGTTGGGGCTCAGTGATGTCTAAATGAGATTTCACTCACTATTGTCTTTATGTTTCAAATTTTCCATAACAAAAAGTAAAAATAATTTTTAAATCCCTCCAAAAAAGAGATAAGGCAATGTAAACATACTAGAATTCTATTATACTGAAGCTATTTTAACCATAGTTTTACCCACAATTCTTTTAGCAGACCATTAAAATATACACGTTTGATTCTACAATGCCAAACTTAACTATAGTTCCTGCAACATGTTTCATTAACAAAATTTTAGTGAGAGGGACTACAGAAAGTGTGGTGGAATATAGTGGGTAAATGAGAAAGCATGTTGAGAGGCGGTAGTTTCCCATCTTGTTCAAAAGGGGTATGTCAGACCTAATCCTTCGAGACCTAATCCTTTGAGAAGACCTATGGTATGTATAGCATAGATGACCTATAAAACATAACAACCAAACACTTGATCTTCTGATTTTCATAATGCACCTATACAAAAAAAAGCATCTAACAAAGTTTTTTTGTATAAAAATTGATTTTTAAATGAAATTAAAATATTAGAACTTGGCATAATAATACAATTTTGTATATTTTAATAATGTTGATTAGTTGAGACTGAGAAGTTCCAAAGGCTATTTATAAAAGGGATTTATATGATAGGTTTAACTATGTTTAATAACCTCCTTAGAATAAAGAACAGAATTTTTAAAAAGTAAATTCCCTTCTTTTCTTCCCTAACTCCAGTAGCTTAATTTTTTTTTTTCATGTTTTAGATCAGCTTCACCCAAGGCTGTCAAAATGCAACAGATAAATAAATTTAATAAATTTAATAATGGCATCTTCCAATTAGTCAACTTCACAAGTCAATCTGTAAAGTTAGGGAGTAAAAATGTGCAGGCAGACCTGGAACCCAAGTAAGGTTTTTTTTCTCTTTTCACAAAAGCTGTTGACAGGTCGGTAAATATGTGATTGTTCTTACAGTACAAGCACAAGACTCCTCTGATTTTAAGACAGCAGAAAGTCTTTTACAACCAGGGGCCTGTGTTTTGCCCTCGGTCTGCTACCTGCACCTCTCGTAAGTACCGTCCCTGCTCATCCTTCCGTCCCCATACACAGCCCTGAGCCTGGTTTTAAAAAAACAAAATACAACAAAAAAGACTATGTTAACTTTTTCTTAATTAATATTGAACTTCCGAGGAACCACACAACTACCAAATCTGTATAAACAAAACTTTATAAGCCTTCCTTAGCTATAAGTAACAATTCCATCAATAAGAACAAGCCATTAAAGAAATGCTGTTTTTTAATTAAACTGGAGGTCCACCTAAGTAAAAGATTCAGGGAGAGCTAAAAAGTTAATCCAGCATTTAGCAACTACAGCCCCTACTACAGTACTATAAAGAATGTTACTTCCCATCCTGCAACAAAAATATTTTAGAAAGGAAAAGGCAGGAGGACTGATCTTTAACAGTGTCTAATCACTTGAAAAGAGGGGAACAAAAACCCAGTATTTCAAGTGTTTCCTACTAAGCAGCCTAGAATACATAATATTTATGTTATAAAGCCTACATTTCACATAATTATACGCTAATTTTTAAGTACATATTAATAAAAACCATGTGTTGGTAGAAAAAAATATACTATCAATACTAAAAATATATAAATTCTTCCCTAATTTAATCCATAAATGTAATGTAACCCACTATACTTCCAACAGAGGGACAGGAGACTAGATAAACTTTAAAGATCAGATAGAAAATTATACATGCACAAGGCAAGGAAAATAACTACGGAAAAGTCCTATCAGCTAGTATTTTATTTGAAAGTTATAGTCTATGTATGGTCATCAGATAGGAACTAGACTTACTAGGGGGATCACCCTCAAAAGTTATATAAATGTCTAACCACTATGCCATATGCCTGTAATAATATATTGAATGCCAACTGTAATTGAAAAATTTTTAAAGATTAAAATAAAAGTTACAATTAAAACAAAAAAATGAAGCAGAAAATATTTCACCCATACAACAAGTATGTAACAAAAGTGGCATTTCAAAATATGTAGTAAAGAAAACTGTGTTGAAACAAATGGGAAATAACATTAAAAAATTATATCACTACCTCTCTCTCTAGAACAAAATTAACTACAGGAGAAAGAATTAAATGTCAAAATGGAATCATAAAAATACCAGGAAAAAACATGGGAGAAATTTTTCTAAGACATATGTATGACAAAGGCTATTTCCTTACAACAGAGCAAGTGCTCCTACATCTGTAAGAGCAACAGAGGGGGCAGGGGAGGGAGAGTAGCAGTAGCCGTCACTTGTCAAGCCTACCATCAGAAAAATGCACTGGCACCTAAAAAACATGGCACCTAAGACCATTAGAAAAATACTGGGAAATATAAGTTTTTAAAAAATTTGTTGCACCATTTACTAGTTTATCGATCTACTGTATTGGCAAATGCAAAAGGGAAAAGGTACTGTAACATGTTATTGGCGGGAACACAGGTTGTAACAACTCTTTGTAGTATAATTTGGTATCATCTATCAACATTTTAAATGTACATACCCTTTGAACCAGCAATTCTACTTGGATGAATTTATATACAACAAATAGAGAAGAGCACATATTCCCAAAGTTGTTTATATAAGGGTATTCACTGCAACATTATTTATAACAAAAAAAGGCTGAGAAACAACCTAACTAATCATGAATAAAAAGGCTGACTAAAAAAATATAATGCCTTCATATACCTTATATATCTAAATAAATACATGCTTTAATTCATAAGACTTAAGATTTTTTTTTTAAAGAAGAGTTTTATTACTTTGGGGAGTCTTTAAAGATTTTATAGAAAGAGAGAGAGAGAAACATGCAAGAGATACACTGACAGGTTGCCTCTCACACATAGTTAGGTGTCCCCAACTGGGCACCTGGCGCACAGCCCAGGCATGTGCCCTGACTGGGAATTGAACCAGCGACCCTTCAATTCACAGGCTGGCACTCAACCCACTGAGCCACACCAGCCAGGGCAAGACTTAGGATTTTTATTGTCGGAAAATATTGTAGTAATTCTGGAACTAAACAGAATATGAAGATCCACAGTCATCTATAATTTTTTATTTATTCAACAAATATCAGAGTGCCTATACCACATCTCTGCTCAGCAATGCAGATATAATATCATATAGTCCTTTTCCTCAAGGAAAAAAGTAATGGAGCCACTTTATTCATGGAGCATACAGTCTGGTAGAAACTAGAGATAAGTAAACATACCATTACCACATATATGGTATGACATATATGAGGTAAAAACAGAATGTGTGGAACACATGAGGAAAGCAACTTAAAAATTAACAATAACCACACCAAGAAACCAAAACCCATCAGCTTAAATGTGAATGTGACATTATAGACTCCTGCTCCATAGTTCGATGGATGGAGAATGATGAGTCCATCAGACCTGAGAAGACCTTAGCATCAGTAAAGCTGGGTCTCACCATCTTGCATGGCCTATGTCCACGAAGGTCACATTAACCCATTTAAACACTGCTGATGAACTATGGTTCTGCCCTTATAGTTCCCATCCCTGGTGCTATCACCTTCAGGGGGACCTTCTAGGGTCATGGTTAGAAATAAGGACAAAAAGTCTCAGAGAATGCACTATAAGAAGAGTGTATCTGCAACTTCTACTTAATCGGAGGTTGCAAAGAAAAGTCAAGAAATATATCCATTTGGTTGGTACTTGTATCTTGGGCTAGCAAAATACCCTTAAAAGGTATCATTTAAATTGGGGCCTTGAGCCCTGGCTGGTGTGACCCAGTGGACTGAGTGCTTGCCTGCAAACTAAAGGACTACAGGTTCGATTCCCAGTCAGGACAAATGCCTGGGTTGTGGGCCAGGGCCCCAGTAGGGGGTACACAAGAGGCAACCACACATTGATGTTTCTCTCCCTCTTTCTCCCTCCCTTCCCCTCTGTCTAAAGGTAAATAAATAAAATATTTAAATAAATAAATTGGGGCCTTGCATCAGTAGGTTTTCAAGTAAATTGCTTTTAGGTATATTATGAATGACTACACATAAAACAGATAATTTTTGGACAATAGATAACATGATCCTTTTTAGCAACGTTTTATATAATATAGCAAACCTTTCACTTAATATAAGGAAAAGTTTATATAGCACATTTCCTAAATATTTTTCCACATACCCTGTAATTATATATTTACCAAAGATTCCATATATTTATTATATCATTTTAAAAGGGATTTAAAAGAGTTTGCTAGTTACTAAAAGGCATATAAGTTTGATACTGTGCTTCTTAGGAACCAATCTGAAATATACACAATAATTCATCTTATCCATAAGAAGTATGCCACTTGTTCCTAGTTAGAAAATAAGAAATGGCTTAACAAAAGAAATTATTTAGAATCTCTAAATTCATCAGTTCTATTCCTTGTTATTGTTTGTTAGATAAAAATGGAAGGAAGATGGGGAATAGGGCATGACATCTCTTTCTTTAGAAGCAGCTTATAAAATATATTATCACTCAAAATTTTTAATATTTCTAATATGTGCTCCTATACCAATATAAATGATCATATAATAAATGACTTTATGAAGACTAATAGCTTTTCATCTCCAAGACATAAAATACCCTATACTTATTGCAATATCCAACTCTATACAAATTTCCACTACAATGAACAACTTTGGACAGTCTCTGAAATTGATTTAATAAGCACCAACATTCTTTTCTTTGCATTTACATTCACGGCCTCAAAGCCCTATCAATTCTTCTTTCATAAAGCCCCTTTGTAACCTAATGATAAAAATACTAATTTAAAACCAAAGAAAATCATGCTTCCCTTCTATTCCATTGTCACTGAACTAGTAACGAAGTAGTTCAGGCTCTACTCATCTGTCTCAGAACTATTGCTAAAGCTTTCTAAATAGTCCTGTTTTTCTTTCCAACCTATCTAGAACATAGTCACCAATTCCCTCTTTTTATCAGTTCTCATGATGTCATCCATGCCTTAGGTCAATAATCTTCGATGGCTTCCCAATGCCTACCGTAGTAAATTGGAAAAGGGTTGAAAAATAATATAATAACTATATTTTGGAAACAAGAACAATAAAAGCACTTTTGGTTTCCTAATATAAATTACCAAAAGGAAGAGCAACTGTAGATAGCAGAGCACAAATAAAAGCAGGATGATAAAACCCTAATTCCTTAACTGGACATCCAATAACCTTCAGAATGCAGATCTACCACACATTTTGATCTTAACTAACACTGCTTTAGAATATGTCCAGAGAGCAGTCCAATGCAACTCTTAATGATAATGTTTGCATTTCTCTCAACCTAATTTCTACTCAGTTTCCCTGGTAGTTCCTCAAAGCCTAGGTCAACCAACCACCTCCGCAACCTGAAGCCAATTGTTCTCAGAGTGAAAAATGGTCACCAAGCGAGAGGCTTCGGTCTCACTTCAGTTACTGCCTTACAATGAGGATGCTGAGCACAACAGCAAATGCAAGTTTATGCAAAAACAGTGTGACTGACAATGTTAAATACACAAGTGTCACGGATCAACCCTCTTCCAATCAGGCTGGTCTGTTTCTAACCGAGCTCCACACATTTCTCACCTCACCTTTACACTCTCCCATCAGCCCTCTCAGTTCCTCTAAATCTTCAAAACTTTATTTTTTGGTTCAAAATCATTTATTTAAGGAGCATATTTCTAACGTAAACAACATTTTTTTTTAAAGCCAATCTTTTTACCCTGGACTGTCAGAGATCTAAGTGAAGCCTGCCTCTCTCTCCTTCCTAGTTTTTCTCTCTAGTGTTTCTAACTAGATTCTCAAACAAAGTTCATTCCTGCCTCAGGGCTTTTGCCTCCTAAGAGTTGCTTGGAAACTTTTTATTGGAATTCAAATCTTATCTCCTCAGAAAGGCCCCACAAAGGACCCCACACATCCCAGTCATTTTCCACACCATTATCCTGTTTATTTTCCTCATAGCACCACTATTCTGAGTTTCTCACAAGTGTTGGGCTGGTCAAAAGGTTCATTTGTTTTTTCTGTAAGATGGCTCTAGTAGCACTTGTCTTTTCATTTGAAACAATTTTGCTAGATTATATTGTGAGAGCTGTCATATCAGCACACATTTAAAAAATACCAAAATTGGTGAATTTTTGTGTAGCAATTTTAATATTGAAGGTGGAAGAAAATATGCAACACTTTCCACATATTATGCTTTATTACTTCAAGAAAAGTAAAAACACAACTGAAACACAAAAAGAGATTTCTGCAGTGTGTAGAGAAGGTGCTGTGACTCATTGAACCGGTCAAAAGTGGTTTGCGAAGTTTCATTCTAGAGATTTCTCGCTGGTCAACGCTCAATGGTTGGGTAGACCAAGTGAGGTTGATAAAGATCAAATCAAGACATTACTGAGAATAATCAATGTTATACCACATACGAGATAGCCAACATACTCAAAATATCCAAATCAATAAAGTTACTGGTGAAAATCAAAAAATGTGTCATTTATGGAAAAAAACAGACAGACTTTTTGGCCAACCCAGTACTTACAACTACCCCTGTGGGGAGCACATGTATCTTACTGCTATACCCTCATGACCCAGCAGTGCCTATCTCTTGGCAGATAAACAATAATCACCCGAATGAACGAGTACAAGAAATCCAGACTTACTGAAATGGTTTACACGTCCATGACCGTAATCAAATTAAAGGAACTAAAGTTTCCAGATAGGTATCAGTACAGAAATAGGGACCCACACAGAGTCCCTGGGAAGACAATACTGTCTCTTCTTTGTCTTCCACACTACTATTCAAAAAGCCAAAATTCCAAGAGAATGCTGTCATCTCTTGAACCTCTAATGTTCAAAGAAAGAACTCTTCTCTTTGTTCCCATTCAGGCATGTAAGATGACAAATTAGTATGCTTTTGTTAATCATTAAATTTTCCTTCTCCAAATTTCTTGTTACTTTGTATTTTCCTACCTCAACTTAGTTTCTCTCAAATGTGATTTTGATTCAGAGAAAAGGGAAGACTGAGACATCCTCATCTTCTAATATATTTAGTGTAGTGAATAGTATTTTGAGTCATGCTTTGGGGGATGTCAATATTAAAATGAAACATCACAATTATTTTCCCATTGTCAAGCAGGAGTGAATGGAAGAAAAGAAAAGGTGACTTCAGACTGATTTTCTAGAAAACAAACCATTTCTAAAATTTTACAAGGCTGCAAATCACTACCTGATTCTTGAACTTTTATACATAAAGAAAGGGCCTACTGTTACTGGGGCACTTTCTGTCCCAAAAGTAAGAATCTACTTGTTAGTAAGTTAATAATTTGCCTAATAAGTTAAACTCTGAATTTTTTATCTTCTAAAATAATTTCCGAAGATGTTCTAAAAAATAAATTAATCATGTACTATCAGTTACTCTTGAATGAAAAGACTTGAAGACTATTTACAGATTATGCAGATTTGTCTCAGTCGATCTACAACTTAACTTTCAAGAAATAGTTTACTCACTATATGAAAATCTGTCTCAAAATATTTCATTAAGTTTCATGGTAAGTCTGCCTCAAGTTTAGTTGGCCAATTCCCGGAAAGGAATCCACAGGTTTCCCTTCTCTAAGATTATCAATCATTTTGCCTCAATTTTTACGCATTAATAGCCTAAACCTGTCCACACTAACAGCAATTCCTCTTGCTCTGAAGCTGAGGCCCTGGCAAAACGGCGCTCCCTCGGAACACAATGCCCAGATCCCATTTCCACAGCTCGGTTTAGCTAGTGCGGATAAACTGGGCGGTGGCAGAACGTCGCCAGAACTCTCTCTTTCCCAATTCTCCACGCGCCACACCACTGGAGGCGCTCTCCCTTCACTGCAGTTGGGTCAGCGTGGACGTTTTCCAAAGGGCCAGCTCCACACCAGGGCAAGAAGAGGGGAAGAGAGGTGAAATGCTTGAGGGCCACCCAGACCAGGGAGGGGATGAGGATGAGGACCAGGGCTAAATGTAGGCAAGTAGCCTACCAGCAAAACTGCGCCTTTTCCCTAAGAGCAACCTAGACGGGTAGACAAAAGATTAAGGCGCCAAGGCCTTTCCATCTTCACACCAAAACCAAGCCCGCCCAATGAATCTACAACCCGAGTTCCTCGATACACGCCCAGATCCTACTAGGGGTGGGTGGGTGCCTAACTTCCGGGACGCAGTGGAATGGAGACAAGAGGGAAGAACCTGGGAGTGGGCGGGTGCACGTGTTCCCCGATATCCCGACAGACAAAAAACAAGCCCGGGCTTCCACCGCCGCCCCACCCAGCTCCCCGTGGTTCCCATCAGGGTGGGGGAGGGCGCCTTCGCCCCAAGGTCCACAGACAAAGCCTCCTCCGGGCAGAAAGGGGGGCTCCGCCAGAGCAGCTGGGGCTGCACACAAAAGAGGGAGGGGCGCGAGCGGCTGCGCGAGGAAGGAGAGATAGGCACTCACCCACTGAGCCTAAAGAGCCCCTGCGCTTGGGCGCGGCCGGGGTGGAGGGGGGCGCGGCAGGGGCCGGGGCTGGCGGGGTCCACGCGGGCTCAGTTTGTGGGCTCACGTTGGCCGGGGGAGGAGGGGGAGGCCGGGCCGGAGGCTCGTCGTCCTCGGGGAGCTTGGAGGGCAAGGCTGCGGCAGCAGAGAGTATGGATGGCGCGGACGACGCGGGGCTCGTGTCCCAAGACGGCTGCCTCTCCGGGACGGCCGGGGGAGCGGCTGGCAGGGGCCCCCGGGGCGCCGGGGGCACAAAGTCATTGCCGAAGTCCAGCAGGGGCGCGGCGGGGGCTGTGGGCACTGGGGCTGCCGACAGCCCGGCGGCGGGCTTCCTCTCCAGGACCTCCAGTTCCTCCAGGTCCTCGTCCTCATCTTCTTCTTCCTCCTCCTCCTCCTCTTCCTCCTCCTCCTCGGGTTCCCGCACGAACTGGTACTTGAACGTGGGCTGAGGCCGGGGCGGGTTGTCCGAGGACGAAGAGACCAGAGACGACTGGTCCATGTCTTCCATGGCTGGCAGGTCGGAGATGATGCTGCAGCTGCCGCTGCCGCCCAGAACGCTTTTCCTTAGAGCCACGGGCAGTTGTGGGGGTTGGGGAGGACCTAAAGGGGCAGGGCGGAACGAGCTGAGGGACCTGCAGAGGCGACGGCTCCTGGAACAATGAGACTGCTGCTCCTGCCTCCGCACCCGTGATGCGCCACCCGCCCCGTCCCCAGTTGCCGCCGCCGCCGCCCAAACGAGCGAAGGAGAGAGGCCAGCAGACTCTCCGCCCAGTTTGGCGTGATTCACGCCCCACCACCCCGCCCCCAGCAGGCCGGGGCTGGCGCGGGAGGAAGGGAGCCAATTGGCTATGGGTCAGAGACGAAGGACAACCAACTGGCCCAATGGGAAGGAAAAATACAGGAAAGTGGGTGGGGCTACTTACGCTTACTCTCTCTTACTGGCTGGGCTGGGTTCGGCGGGCGGGGTTTAGAACTGGCAATCCCACCCTCTAGTGTGGATAGTTGCGGATAAGGGCTGGGGTCTGGGCCTTCCTCACAGCTGGAGGTCTGGCTGCAGTTAGAGTACAGCTTTTGATAAGCGAGCCAACTGCCTATACTGAGGGGCAGGAGGGCTTTATGGCGCGGCACCGGAAGGGCGTTGTTATCCTGGGGACTAGGAGTGGAAACTTTCCTCCCAGGAAAGGAAAAAACCCAGAGTGGACAAAGGTACTAACTGGGACTGTAAATTAGGCCCTAAGGGTTGCAATATATGTAACGTTTTAAGATTTTGAAATAAAAGATTGTATATTTTTTCAAACTTAAATTCCCAGGACACCTCATCACTACTATCATCACCACCTCAAAAGAAAAAAAATAATTTTTTTGACAGGGTTAAGGTCACTCCCAGTCTAAATTGCACACCCTGCATGAGATAGGCAAAACAGAACTGGGCTGGACCATCTAGGGACCCGGGCGGGACCCTTTGAAAGTCCGCTCATCTGCTTCCAGGAGAATTTTGAGATCTGCAAGATGCTGGACTCTCACAAGGTGGGAAGATGAGTCACCCAAAGAGAGAGGGAGCCGGGAGAGAAAATGGAAACGGAACGATGCCTTGGAAGGCAAATTTGATTCATATTACATTTCAGTCACCTTAGGCTCATGAGTCAACTTTCAGATGATTCAGGCTTTCTGGGACTCAGGAAGCCCAGTATTTCTTTGATATGCCAGAATGAGCATGATTCCCACTCCACTTTTTCCAAAACTGGAGAGTTTAAAGATAGTGGTTTTAGGACACACAAGTATCGACACCCAGAGGTTTGGAGAGCTTTTTTATCTTTCTCATATACCTTCCAAAGGTCTTTACTGCAGGCCTAACCTGGAGGCCCTGGAGAGGGGAGGATAACCTTCTTTCAAGTTGCTCACAGTCTAGGCTTGCACTGTCCAATCTTAGTCACTGGCTACTTGTGGCTGTTGAGCACTTGAAATGTGACTAGTCTGCAATGAGGTGTCCTTTAAGTTTAAAATGCACATTAGATTTACAGTTAGTATCAAAAAATTATCTCAATTTTTATATTGGTTACATATTGGAATTGATAATATTTTGGATACATTGGGATTATTATTAAACTAATTTCATTTTACTTTTCAAAAATTTTATTAATATTTATTTATTTATTTTTAGACGGAAAGGGAGGGAGAAAGAGAGGGAGAGAAACATCAATGTGCAGTTGCCTCTCACAGGCCTCCAACTGGGGACCAGGCCCACAACCCAGGCATGCGCCCTGACTGGGAATCGAACTGTCGACCCTTTGGTTCACAGGCTGGCGCTCAATCCACTGAGCCACACCAGCCAGGGCTCTTTTTAATTATTTTAATGCAGCTTCTAGGAAATTTTAAATACATATATGACTCACATTATACAGGGTCCAGTACAAATTATGACAATCTTTTATTACAAAATCATAAGCATGTAATTCTGTATCATAACAATATCATACTCAAGCACACCATATGACATTTTAGGTGAAATGTTCAAATTAAAACTATAAATTATTACACCCATGTTATTACTCTACCAACCACACTCAAGCAGGCGTTACTTCTGCCAGACCCTGTATTTTTGTGGGATAGTGCTAGCTTAAATTAATGATTAAGAAACTTTGATTGCCATGGGGAATCACAGGTTATTTAAGCAAATTCTTAGCTTTTTAAATATTAATTAGCTCCAACTAATTAATATTAGCCTACACTTTAATTAGAGTGTTAAAAAGGAAAGGCTGGGGGTGGGGGAGGGAAGAGGCATGAATAGGTGGAACACAGGAGGTTTTTAGGGCAGTGAAATTATGCTGTGATACAGTGATGAAGGGAGGGCACATGGCATTATGCATTTGGCAAAGCTCACAGAACTCTACAACATAAGGAATGAACCCTCACGTAAACTGTGGACTTTAGCAGATACCATATAATTTGATTCACAGGTTGTAACACGTCAATGTGTTACATCAATGAAAGATATTAGTAATAGGGGAAACTGTGGATGGGGGGATGGCATGGGAGTAGATGAGAACTGTTGTGTTTGATTTTTCTGTAAATGTGAAACTAAGAAATCAAGTTTATTGATTTTTTAAAGGGAAAGGTATAATAAGATTTCCTGGTAATGTAACCTGATCAGGTTAATCATCAACAATACATTCAACACCTGGCATATCAATCCCACAAAGATGTATTTGCTTTTATTTATATAAAATGCTTATGACTTGCTATCAGTTTTTGTTTGTGATTTGTTTGAAGGGCTGGGAAGAATATAGGAAGAGAGAAGTGTCAGTGTGGGATTTAGAGGCAAAAGATTTAATGCCAAACTAAAAAATTTAAACAAAACAGATTACTACAATGATAATTTTGAAATGCCAAACTTTCAAATACTTGAAATGATAAATCATGTATTTCAAGTATTTGTCAAATACTTGTCAAAAATTATCAAACACATGCATGATTTTCAAGTGTAAGTGCATACACAAACAAAAATATACTAGCAAGAGGTTATGGTGTGAACTTTTTCTATTGTCACAATTTAGCTATTAGCAGTTCAGTCTTCCCCAGACTGGTTTTCTCACTATGATTGTGCTGAAGCTTCTTAATAGAACACAGGGTTTTCATGTTATTCGCAAGTTGCTTATATGATATTTCTGCATTTGTATATCTGTGTATGGGCTATTACTAAAATAGTAACAAGGAAATATCTTTATTAAAAGTGTCATAAAAGAAAAATTACAGAAAAATGGCAGATTTGCAACTTTAACAGTAAGTAACAGTAAATATTGAGGCAGTAATATAAGCACTCTCCTCTGAGGCAGAAAAATATATAAGAATTTTCTTTTTTTTGATCAGAATGATTTATTTTTAAAGAATTTTCTATTATTGATCATAGTGATATCTAAAAAGTTAAGTGTTTGATGGATGAATAACAGTCAAGAGTCCCTGACTGGTATGTGCATTGTTCTGCAAAGCAAGGGGTTGCCAGTTCAATTCTCAGTCAGGGCACAGGCCTGGGTTTCCAGTACTGGGCGTATGCAAGAGGCAAACCATTGCTTTTTCTCTCACACACCGATATTTCTCTCTCTCTCCTTCTCCCTCCCTTACCTTCTCTCTAAAAATGAATAAATAAAATCTTTTTAAAAAAGAAAGACAGAGTGTAAAAAAAAGATCAAGAATTTATCCAGTGTTCATAGAATGGCCAAGAAAAAACGTAAGGAAAGGAAAATGTTGCTATTATACCAGAATTAAAAGTAGAGTAAGTTACAAATTAGTGTAACTAGGTATAAATATCCCTCTCACTAATAAGAAAATTCTGGTGGGTATTTGAAATGGTAAAAAGAGGAACATAAATTCTAGATCATAATAATAGTTAGAAAATAATTATTCAATGAATTATCTTGGCAATTTTCTTGCCAGATGTAGCAGATTAGTTTCCAGATACCATGGGTAATAATTGTTCTCTTTTAGAACCCTGTAAGAGATCCACTCAGCCTGGCAGAATCATAGAATTTCAGAGTTGGGAGGACTCTGGGAGGTCACCCTGACCAATCTCCCTCCCATTATAAAAATTCCCTGCAGCCCTGACTTGTGTGGTGGCTCAGTTTGTTGGGTGTCTTCCCACAAAGCAAAAGGTTGCCAGTTTGATTCCTGGTGAGGGCATGTGCAGGTTCAGTCATATTCCTACAGAAGTCTTTTTAAAAAAACTTGGTCATTTGTGGTAGATTAAAAATGGCCACAAGCTCTGCTCTTTGCAACAACTACCATCAAAAAGTTGGATCAATTTCCTACCTCTTGACTAAGCTGGGCTTGTGACGTTTCTTGACCAAGAGAATGCCCTGGAAATGAGTTTCAAGCCTAACCAGCAGAGGCATTACAGCTTCCACACGCATGCTGTTGGAGTGCTAAGGCCCAAGATGATAGACACGTGGAGAGACACTTGGCAGCCCATAGAGCTGATGTCCCAGGAACGTGAGACTATCTCAGACTGCCCAGCCAATCCACAGAATCATGAAAGATAATGAATCACTGTTGTTTTAAATTACTACCTTTGGGATGATTCATTACACAGCAAAAGTGAATTGAAACATCATCTGTTTTGTGTGTTTGTTTTGTGTTTTATTCATTCAAATGTGAAATATTTATTGGCTACTTACCCTGCACCAAGCACTGTTCAAGACATGGGAATGCAGCACCGAACAAATCAGACACAAATGTGCATGAGCATTTTCAGTAAAGGGAGACTTACTGCTCAGGGGAATAGCCCATTCCAACTCTGTAGTATTTTAGCTTATTGCGGAATGCTGAATTGACACCTCATCTGTTATACACAGAACAGGCTAATTGTCCTTGCATCATGTATGCCCCTTGAAAGAGTTAAAGGCATAGGATGAGTATACTCTAGTCTACATATTGAAGGGTACAGACCCAAGAGTGGGTTCAACAACCATAGGAGAAATATGAGAGGCAAATTCCTAAAAAGTGTGTTTCAAGAGCTATGTACCATAGCTTTTTTGCCTACTGAAAATGCTTGTGTAAAAGAGAACCACTGAGTTACATTTAATCTTTGTATTCAAAAAAGACCGAAATATCATTTCAGCACCTTAAGGGAAAATTAACAGCTTGCTACTGTCATTGTCCCTATCATTTCACTAGGATTTTAGATTTCATGAAATGTAGCTTTTTGTGAAATGCAGTTCCTAGTTCTGGTTAAAATATTGACTTATTCTGTTCATTCTGTATAAGAATTGAAATATGGCTATTATAAAATCAAAGTCTTCAGCTACGCTAGTTATCATTGACAGTGTTAGACCTAAAATTAAAATTTTAAGTGTCAAACAGAAATCCATAATAGGCAAGTGAAAGTCATAATTAAAATTGAACCTGATCCTTCTCCTTTAACCTGCCTGGGCCCCCGGCATTAATGCTGCATTCCCTTGGGCTGGTTCAATATGTGTCATTTCTCTGATGAAACTAATTTTGATCTATCAGAAAAAGTATTTTTGATCCAGCAGAAAATTAATTTTGATCTAACAGTACAAATCCAACCAAAGTAATTCTTAAATCATCTTAGACAAATAGAAAGTCTGTCCTCCAGAGAAAAAAGAACCACAGAAAAGAGCTCACAAAATTACCTGAGTTGTAAATAACTCCTTCCAGTATATAACCCACTTATCCTAATACTTAAAGATTTAAGGAAAAACATTTTTATCATAAATGGAAATAGAAACCAGGTGGTCACTATCTTTAGAAAAAACATTAATTTATTCAACTAAAATTTATGAAGCATCTAGGCTCTGATGCTAAAGAGTAAATAAAACACTCCCTACATCAATGAACATATAGTCTAGTTTACATAAGAATACACAGGTATGTATACATATGTGTGTATATTCGTATATGTTGTATATGTGTGCATGTACATATGTATTATATGGTATATATTAATATGTACAATAGACAGACAAACATATTCCAATGGGGTTTGGGGAAATCTTCATAAGATGATTTAATACTTAATCTTTTAAGTTAGAGAAAGAAGGAAAGGCACCTAAGGAAGAAGGAATAGAATCTGTAGAGGCAGGGAGGAGTGAAACATCAACACAGATTCAAGGCATAGAGACATCTGGTTGGTATAGCTAGAGAGGTAACAAGTGACTGAGGATAAAAAACAGAAAAATAGGCTAAGTATAGACTGGGAGGGGTCTCAAATACCATGCTAAAGAGTACAGGCATTATTCTATAAAAAAAAGAATTATTAAAGGTCTTTAAGCAGGATGGTGAGATGAACTGATTGCTAACTTACAAAATACAATGACAGAGGATTAAGGGCGTAGAGTAAGGAAAATTAAGAATGTGTAAAATGCAATTACAGTATCGTGGGTAATCTTTATCCAATAGCTTCATTATAGCTATTGTGGTTTAAGTGAAACATAATTACTGCTTGTAGTTCAGGCAAACGATGATAAGAACCTGAACTAATAGAATAGGAAATAGGAGAAGATAAATTTGAAAAACTTTTAAGTTGAATTCATAGAATTTTGTGTCTAATAGGATAGAGGAGTTGATGGAAAAGAAGAAAGAAAAGTTTATTCTAAAGTTTAAACTTAGATGACAAGGTAAATTAGTGTTGTCATAATGAAGAAATTTCTGGAGAGGAGCACAGAATTGTCGAGTAATGCTGGGGAGAATATAATGACCTAAATTTTTAGATACATTGAACTTGAATTGCCTGAAGAATACTGGAGTAGAAATATCGAGGCATGTGGAAAGCTAGGGCAGGAGCTTAGATCTAGTCTGGAGAGCAGGTACCTAAACCTGTTGGTTAGGTTTCAAGGGTAAAGTTCAGAGGAAATTGGTGAGGCTGGGGGATGGGGTGGACAAGTCGGTTGATGGGTACTGTGGCTACCCATGGGAGGGAAAAGGCCTAGCTTGGAGCCCCAGGAAACATCAACGTGAAACATCTCTGGATGTACTAGAATAATGTTATTCCATCTAACCCTTGCTTTTCAATATAAACCAAAACCAAAACAAAATAACTCCCTTTAGTTTTTCTTCATAGGTCCAGTTCTTTAGTTTTTAATTAAGTGCTCATTTTTTCTTTTCCATCCACCTTAAACAGTGAACTCAGAACTCAAAATAGTACTCCAGCAAGTGCTCAGTATAGTTATATTTAGCCTAAGTAATTTATAGTAAAGGGATGGCACCAATAACTTAAGCCACAGACCATCCTTAAACGCTCATTAAGTTAGGAGCTCCAGCCTGTTAGCCAATGACGATCAGGATTGCCTAGTGAACTTTGCCTCTTGCTGTGACTAACCACCTGTTAATGGAGATGCTAAAGAGAAGGAAAAAGCTGGAAGAAAAGCAGTAAGAGATTAAACAAGCTCCATTAAATTACAAAGTTAACTAGAATGATTCTATTATATACTACCTCTGTATTTATCAGGTATAGGATTTTTGAAAAAATCAACAGATCTATATTGTTCATCTTCAACTTGTTCTGTACTTTCAAGAGAACCAAAAATACGTTCACTACCAGAAATGCTATAGAATATTGTCCTGCCATCGTCTTTTTTTTTATTTTAGTTTATTCAGTACAGTTTCTATCCTTTATTCCCATTCCAGCCCACCCACCCATTCCTCCCCTCCTCCCTCCCCTTTCCAACACCCCTAGTTTTGTCCATGTGTCCTCTATATTTGTTCCTGTAAGCCATCATCTTTTTTAAAACTCATTTTCCTCTTGTGATCTAGCATTCCCATTTTGTAGGTCTTATAGTCCTGAGTGCAAACTTTTCCTGCTCAGTGATAAAAGAAATGTTGTAAACCTTTTGTCAATGATAAATGCTATTTACTCTTTTGAGTTAAATATGGCATATTATGTGTTCATTTCCTCTCCGTCCCAAAACCCTAGTAAAATGTCAGGAAAGCAGTAAACAGAGTATTAGCCAACAAGGCCAAAGAGAAGAAAAGAGGGGACAACAGTGGATAAAATATTTCAACATATATCTGGAAGACAAAAAGCATACAGAGGAGCCATTTGACGGACTTAGAAGGCCGTATGAAGTTACAACCTAGATACCTCTCAAGGGCAATATCAAATAGAAGAAAGTCATTTTGTGTCACAGAACACTTGAGAGGCTCTGCCCTTGGGGGTGCCAGGACCGAAGACAATGGACTAAGTAAAAGTGAATGCTTGGCCCTCACGTCGCCTGCCTGCTCCCAGAAAGCCCGCGGCAAGGCCTGAACAAATCCCTGCGGCCCCACCATCACTGCTGCTCACACCCCTGCCGTCCCAGCACCTCACCTCCCCCAGGCAGGAAGTTGGAGGATCCTTTTGTGGGGAAGCAAATGGGTGGTGCCAGTGAAAATTCCCCAAAACACTGGCATTTGGATTAACCCAGTGAAAAGACCTACCAGTCCCTCCTGCTCCCTTCTCCCCACAGAGCTTCTAGTCCATTTATTAAACACTTTACTCTTAAGCATAAAACAAAATATAAAAACCTACAGACATTTGACAATAGCTCTGAAAGAAAGCAAAAAATGAAAACAAACAGAAAAAGAAACTCGAGGAAACAGAGACATATGGAGAAAAGAAGAAAACATCAAAGAAACTATAATATTTAGAGGGAGATAGAAAATTATGTTCTACAAAACAAAAAAAAGAAACAAAAATGAAATTATCAGAGAACATAAAAAAGTTCATAAATTTAAAACTAATTTTATGTTCACAGCTGCATTATTCACAACCATCAAAAGGTAGAAACAACCCAAATGTCTATCAGTGCATGAATGGAAAAACAAAACGTGGTCTATACATACAGTGGAGTATTATTCAGGCTTTAAAAATGAATGTAGCCCTGGCTGGTGTGGCTCAGTGGGTTGAGAGAGGGCTGCGAACCAAAGGGTCGCGGATCCGATTCCCAATCAGGGCACATGCCTGGGTTGCAAGCCAGGTCCCCAGTGGGGGCCATGTGAGGCAGCCACACGTAGATGTTTCTCTACATCTCTTTCTCCCTCTCTTCCCTTCTCTCTAAAAATAAATAAATAAAATCTTTAAAAATATGAATGCAGCTCTGATTGAGTGGCTCAAGTGGTTGGAGCATCATCTCATATACCAAAAGGTTGTGGGTTTGATCCTCCATAAGGGTATATACCTAAGTTTTGGGTTAGATTCCTGGGCGGGGTACATACAGTGTGGGTCAGAGGGAGTAACCAATTGATGTTCACCCCTCTCTCCCTCCTTCTCCCTTCCTCGCTCTTTCCCTCTCCCTTCGTCTCTCTCTAAATTAAAAAAAAAAAAAAGGAATGAAATTGTGATACATGTTACAACATGGTTAAACTGAAGACATTATGCTGTGTAATAAACCAGACACAAAAGACAAATATTGTGTAACTCCATTTACATGAGATCCCTAGAACAGTCAAATACATAGAGACAGAAAATGGAACGGTGAGAAGTGGGGGCCAGGAGGAGGTGGGAATGGGAAATTAGTATTTAAGGAGCACAGAGTTCCAGTATGGGATGATGAAGACGTTATGGACAGGCACAGTGGTGATGGTCTCAAAACAATGTGAATGTACTCAAGTGCACTGAGCTGTGTACTTAAAAATGGCTAAAATGGTAATTTTTGTTGTGTGTACTTTTTATCACACTAAAAATTTTTAATTACAGTTTTTAAAAGTCAATAGACATATTGAAAGACAGATTTGAAAAACCTCCCAGGAAATAGAAAAAAAGCCAAAAAGATACATTAGCAACAAATAAGTGGAAATGAGAAGTGTTTTTCTTTTTAAAAAGTAGTACAACTTACAATAGCATCAGAAAACATGAAATACTCAAGGATGGAGTTAACAAAATATGCCCAAGACCATTGCACTTGCAAATATTGCTGAGAGGAAGTAAGGAAACTAGAAGGACTTCAACTTGATTTCAAGATTTGTGATACAGTGACGATGATTAAGACAGTGTAATATTGGCATAAAGATCAGTGAAACCACAGAGGGTTCAGAAATAGGCTAATAGGCATATGCACACACACATATATGTTACACAGTCCATTAGTTTTTGAAGAAGGTGCAAAGCGTTTCAAAAGGGACTAGATAATCCTTTCAACAAATTGTGCTGGAACATTTGGCCATCCATATGCAAAGAACTTCAATCCTTATCACAGCTTATTAAAAAAATTAACTCAAAATAAATCATGGGCCTAAACTTAACAGCCAAAACTATAAAATATCTTGAAGAAAATTTAGAATAAAACCTTGGCAAGGATATATAATAAATGCTGTTGCAAATATAAAATGATACAACCACTCTGGAAAATCATTTGGTAATTTTTTATTAAGATAGGCATACCTAGCCCTGGCTGGTGTAGCTTAGTGGATTAAGCGCGGGCCTGTGAACCAAGAGATCACGGTTCGATTCCCACTCAGGGCACATGCCTAGGTTGCAGGCCAGTTCCCAGTAGGGAATGCACAGGAAGCAACCATACATTGATATTTCTCTCCTTCTCTCCTTCCCTTTCCCTCTAAAGATAAATAAATAAAATCTTAATTTTAAAAAAAAAAAAAAAAAAAAAAAAAAAAAAAGATAGGCATACCTAAACATATGACCGAGCAATTTCATTCCTAGGTATTTACCCAAGAGAAATGAAAACTGAAAATAACCTAAGTGTCCATCAACTCATGAATGGATGAACATACCATGGCTTTGGAATCTTACCCAGCAATGAAAAGGAATAAAAAATATACACAGCATAGAAGAAACTCAAAAGGATTACATTCAGTGAAAGAAGCAAGACACAAAACCTACATGTGATTCTATGTGGTCTTGTAAAGGGGCAACACTGCCAACCGCAGGAGGAGGGTGGGAGACTGCAGGGGGGATGAGGGCTCCCTGGAGTGAAAGTGTTGATGGTTACAGGACTATATGTATTGTTGTAACTCACTGAGCTGTACGATTAAAATGAGTGAGCTTCACTGAATAAAAATTATATCTCAGAAAAGCTGATTTCTTTTTAAAGACAGATAAAAATATAGAAGGCAAAAGCTAAGAAAGTTAGATCAATTTAGGAGGCTTATGAAACACTAATAAGAGATCCAGAAAGAAAGACGAAAAAAAACACTGTTTCCTATTAATCTAACTTGTCCTCTAGAAAGGTGAACCTGCAATATGGTACTTAATGCTGCATGACAGAGCATTATTTAAGAGTTTACATTTTAACTTAACCTTATAAATGTGTTCAGAGTTTTCAAGTGTCAAGAAATATTTTAAGACTATTTCTTAAGCAATTTTGTTTCTTAAATTATCCTCTATTTCTATGAAATTAATAGTGCTGTGAATAAAATTGAGTCAGGCCTAAGTTATTATTTAGATCGTAAAATTTGGGCTAGTTACCATTTTCAGGTGACTAAGTACTGTGTAATTGTTAAAAAAGAAACGGAATGAATGTTTCTCGGACATATTATGCTACCACTGCCGTACCTCTGAAACTCAGCCACCCATCTTTTCTTAAAAACAGCTTCACTGAGATACAATTCACATACACTTGAAATGTATGATTCTACGCCAGCCATTCTTCACCTTTTGTAAAGTTCTGAATACGATGAGGAAGAAAAGATAATGTGATTCAGCAGAGCGAGATGAGACCCAGTTCTGCCGTGCCCCAGTGTGCTGACTCTCAGGAACCCTGGACCCCCACAGCCTCATCTGTCATCAAGAGGTTCAGCGAAATGATTGGCCTCGCTCTGATCTACCTTCAAGATCATTTTTTATTGTTGTTCATTTTTTAACTTTTAAGTTCTTTTTATTACCAACATCAGATACGATAAGAAGTTCAAAAAATTGTACTTAACAGAACAGCTGTGACAAAGATCTGAATTAAAGATGGTGCCGGCAGACTTATTACAGCATTTAGAAGGCTTTATACAGGTAGCAGGATTCGTTGGAGCAAAGAAAATGTGAAAACTGTAGAAAGCTGAATAGACTTGGAAATATATAAATATATATAAATAAACACAGTGTTCTTGGGGCTTCAAGAAAACTATATTAATGTCAGTGATTCAGCCAAATAGCTTATTCAAAGATATTAAAAATATTACCTAAAGAGCTTTTGTTGAAGAAAAAACAAACAAAAAAGCGTTCCCATAAAGGCCTGGTTGACATGCAAAATTTTTACTACCGCAGATTTTCATAGTATATTACTACATTTGTTTCTTTTCTCTATTTCAGATAGCAAAGTTGCATTTGAAAATGAATGTACCTACATTCCTAAAATGCTTACATGAGATCTATTGGTAAGTAATTAGGTATTATTACAGTTTGAATTGAATCCCCCAAGCAGATATGTTGGAGTTCTAACCCCAGTCCCTCAGAATGACTTTATTTGCAAATAGGTCACGTGTAGATGTAGTTAGTGAAGATGAGGTCACACTAGAGGAGGGTGGGCCTTAATGCATTATGACTGGTGTCCACCTAAGCGTAGAAGACGGAGACACATGTGGGGAGGACAGCCATGTGAAGACAGAAGCAGAAACTGGGGTGATACTGCCACCCGCCCAGGCACACCTGGGGCTTCCAGAAGCTGGAAGAGGCAAGGAAGGGTCCCAGAGGCTTCGGGGGGAGCATGGCCCTGTCAACACCTTGACTTCCCATATCTAGACTCCAAACGTGTGAGAGAATAAATTTCCGTGGTTGTAAACCATCCAGTTTGTGGCATTTTGTTATGGCAGCTGTAGGGAATTAATACAAATGTATCACCAAATGTTATGCAGGCACACACATGGAAAGAGAATCTTTATTTTAGTCAAATTAGTGGATTTCTAAATATCTAAAAAATCATCAAATATGAGGGTGTGAACTTGAGTGATTTATTATAATAATACATGCCTTATAACATTTACACAATCTAAGACATTGCATTTCTAATTTTTTGGTAGTATAAAAGAACTAAGCTGAAAAGAAAAAAAAAGACATATTTTTCCAAGGGAGAAATAACACATTATCTTTGAAAGATGCATGACAGCCTTCTCAAAGGATAAAAACCCAAAGGAAAACAGCTACAAAAGAACTATTTCTAAATAGGCAGCCAAGTTACAGCATTTATTACTAAACCATCTGAGTTTCAAAATAAGACTTTGATAGCAGTAATAATTTATTTCATCATTTTATGATGAAATCCAAATAGAAAATTTTCATATGACAACTCTAAATATAAAAACACTGAACAAGGACATTACAGACATTTTTTCATGTCCATTGATGCTAGATTTAGTACATGTGATTTCATTTCTTGGGGAAAATATTTAAAACTTCATTGAAAGGTATTGTAGAGACTTAAAGATACGAAGAGATCGAAGACTCAGTATCATAAAGGAGGTGTAGTCCCAAACTGATAAGTATGGTTAAGGGAGTTCAAATCACAATCACAAGACTTTTACATGAAAGTTGACAAGGTGCTTCTAAAATTTATACAGAAGAAATAATTAAGAATAGTACAAACGCCTTTAACTCCCTTCTCCTCTCTAGCCTGGCAAAACCGCAAACCCAATTCAATCCAACTCTGTTCTCTCTCCCCTTGCACCATCACAGCCAAATGTGGCTAGAGAAAAGCACACACCTATGCTGACCTGTCTAGCTTTGTATTCATCATCACTAATCTCAAGTGCACCCTAATGCTGCCAATCGCACTGTGTATATACATGATTTTATTGGAAATGTCCCTGAGAAAATTTTTAGGGAGTCATGAGCACTGCGGGGCCTTAACTTGTACATTAAGATGCGAGCATGGCATTGCTGCCTGTTATTTACAGGGTCGTACCGATTCTTCCAAGCTCTACAAACAGTTCATAATCACTCCCGTCTTTAGACCATAACCTCTCCAAAGCAACAACCCACCTTGTTCTATTCTATTCTCAAATCTCACCCAAGCTTAGTGATTAATTTTACTTCCATCTCTTTTGCCACTTCCCAGCAGAGTTCTGCTCTCACATCCAGCATGGGTGACTGCCTAGGAGGACAGGATTGTTCTAATGACTAATACCACTACTGGTAAAAACTTGGAAGATAAAATATGTTGATTTGGAGCTCTAATCTCTTAAATAATTTTTTAATTCACAAGTAGCTTCCAAATATAAATCTTGTGAAAAAGGTGGCATTTCCCAAAGGTAAGCCCTAAGGAAATGACTGGAGAGGTAAACGACAACCAGGCCACTTAGCTCTGCAGCCTCACAAATGAGCTGCAGCAGTAGATTCGTCAATCCTGTTAAGTGTGCCAGCAGTATATATTCTAAAACATAATAATTTTATAATTATTGTTTCAAAAATAATTTCACTGTGAGAGAGTGCAGACTGGGGTTAAAGGTGTGGATTCTAGGGTCAAACTCCTTAGATCTAAATCCTGACACTACCACTTTCTAGGTCTGTGATTTTGAGCAATTATCTTCACTGCATGTCATTCCTCATCTCGCAAATGGGGATAATAATAGTGGTCACTTCGTGGGGTAGTTTCAAGGATTACTTGAATGATCATAAAATACAAGAGTGCCTGGCACACAGAACTGTACTATACAGGTAAATTTTTAATTCATAAACATTATAAAGGATATTTTATGCAGTGAGATTAGAATCCCAGACAATAAGTCCTGGGAAGTTCTCAGAAAGTACTGCTATGCAAGGAAAAAAGGAAGAAAGAAAAGGAAGGAAGGAAGGCTAATATTTGTTCTGTCTGGAAAATCCACCCAAAGGGACAATATCCCAATATTCCCTTTGCTTTTCT
Organism: Trachops cirrhosus; assembly: GCA_028533065.1. NCBI lineage: Eukaryota > Metazoa > Chordata > Mammalia > Chiroptera > Phyllostomidae > Trachops > Trachops cirrhosus. The sequence continues at coordinate 114,773,913 of CM052543.1, read as the reverse complement.
CAAATACCTTCTACTAACACTGTTTGGCACACAAATAAAAATAATAATTATTAAGTATAACATTCATGAAGCTCATGTGGCACCGTTGTGACATGCAGATACATTAGAGCCATATTCTTTTTTAAAAAAGATTTTATGTATGTATTTTCAGAGAGCAGAAGGGAGGGAGAAAGAGAGACAGAGAAACATCAGTCTGCTGCCTCTCGAAGGTGCCCCAGACTGGGGACAAACCCACAACCCATGGGCAGGTCAACATGCATGTGACCGGACCCAGATTTGAACTAGCAACCTTTTGCTTTGTGGGATGACACTCAACCAACTGAGCCGCACCAGTCATGGCAGAGTCTGTATTCTTCATGTGTTAAAATTAGGTATTATTATTTAAGCATACTTGTTTTTCCTAGTTAGCTGCATTCACCCCCACCTTCTTAGAAACAGAGTTGGAAAAAAGGAGGATATAATACTCTGCTCTGTTATTCTTGGTGACCAGGCAGTGGTCCTGGTTTCTGACCCAGCAGTATCCAGGAGATAACCAGAGGTGATGAGAGTGTAAGTATCAGCTAGTGTGAGAATAGCATATAGCAGTCAACATGAATTGACCAAGGGAAACTTTTAAAAACTTAAAAAAATTAGGAATAAATAGTTCTCCAGGTCCCAGGAGAGTATGCTACTCAAGAAAAGCCGTGGCTCTCCTGAGTCATTGCCTGCCAATAGTAAAGGAGAGCATCAGCACTGGGTATCTCTCTGGGCCAAAGGTAGCCTTAGGCCCATGCAAATGAAAAGCTAGTTGACTCTGGTCAGCCAGACCATTTTAGTAGGCACCATGGATATTGGGCTAGTCCACACCTCTTTGCTTTAAGAACTTCCCTAGACAGGGCTGAATTCCTGGAATCCATGTTTGTATTGTTTCTTTGCGCCTCTGTCCAGAGCTGATCATCCAAGGATGAATGCATGACCCTAGCCAGCTCAAAAGTTTAAGGGCCTCAATCTCCCTGTCTCTCTCTGTGTAACAATTGTCACTGAGAGATAAGAAGGTGGGCTGGTTACTTGAACTGAGGGTGAGTATAGTCTGGAGTAAGGGGACAGCCGTGTTTGGCTTTTTGCACACCAAAACAACAAAGTCACTTTGCACAGAGGGAGGGAGAGAAGGAGAGAGGGGGAGAAAGGGAGAGAGGGAGAGAGTTGGGCAGGGAGAAGATTAAAGCCAAGAAACACAGAAAGTCAGACAAAAATTAGCAGCTTGTGTTCTTGATGGATTTCCAAGTCTTGGTTCCAGTCCTCCCTGAAACCAGCTGCAATCTCTGCCTTTCTTGAGATACTCTATTCTTTAAATCAATTTAAAAAAACACTTTTTTTTTGCTTATATTGGTTGGAAATAAGTTTGTGTCACTTGCAACTGAAAGAGTCTTAACTAATGAAGATACAGTCATTATTGTATTATTTATGGTATTTAAAAATGGTTTTTGCTGATAGTTACCTATAAAAGGCAGATGGGAGTGAGATTTCTCTGGCTAATCTTTTCATGTAGTTCTGACCTTTAAATCATGTAACTGTAATACCTATTCAAAAGATATTTTTAAAAATATTGTTGAAATAAGTTCTGCACACAATGATTACATTTCCTACATCAAAATCCAGAACATCTCATTTAATAAAGAGTAAAACAACAGATAAGAATTTTAAACTCCAGCACATGCACCTTAGTTAGAAGCTTTTACAATGGAGAATCAGAATAAGATATTTATTTTTTATGTTTATGGCAGGAGGCTAGATTTAAAAGTATGGCTTGGTATCCAGATGCTAGCTCAACCCCCTTCATGGAACTCTTTGGGATGCTATGACCACTCTTGACCTAGAAAACATGCACAAATGCAAAACAGATCATTTTAAGTGATCTGTGCACCCTCTGAGGCTCATTTACAGATGCTAATATATCACAACTTAACTGGAGGTAAATTTATGTACCTGAAATGACTACATAGCCTCACAGTGGCATTACATATCAGTGTGTAGTATAGAAAAAGAACGTTACAAAGTAGATATGGGAGAGATAATGGGTTTGAATAATTTAAGTGAATTTTTGGAGAAGCTGGGAAATAATAACCTGCCTGAAGTTATTAGTAGGATTTAGGGACATGGAAGAAACAATGGAGAATTTAATATCTTACTCCCTGGCATATGTCATCAGTTTGGCTCAAATAAACTCATAAAAATTCAAAAACTAAAAATACAAATTAAAAATGGAGCTTAGATATAGTATAGAAAAGAGCGAAGCATGTGTGGGAACCATGAGGACACAGGTCTAGCTGGAGCGAGAGTCTGTTAGCAAGTCCTACGGGGACCGCACAGCGGCCGAGGCCCGAGCACTCGATTGGCAGCAATGCTTGTTGCTGTCATTATCATTGGGAGAGCAAGATAAGGTCACAGAGGTGAGAGGAGACCATATTCTAGAGGACCTTAAAGGTCAGAGCAGTTAAGACTTTATAAGTTATTGTATGTTTTTGAGCAGGAAGAGAAGTTGATTCAGTAAAACTAAAACTTGATTCATTTAAAACACTTAAGAATCACTTGGAGAAAGTGAAGAGAGAGTGGGTAGTAAGAGTATTTCATTTGGTTTTTGTAGTAAAACTAGTAAAGAGAACTTAAACAAGGGTTGTAGAGTAGAAATAAAGGATATATTTGAGGAACTTCAATATGGAGAGCCCTCAGGGACTGATTAGTGATATGCGGGGGACGAAGGGGAGGGAAAATTCATGGAAAATATTTTTAAGTGATTGTATTATTATTAATTACTTATTAAATATTACTAAATTAATCTTTTATTTTATAGACTCTACAGGTGTTGTGGTATTGGAATGTTCATTCCAGATAAAGGGTGCAAACATTCTTAGTGAAGCTGCCCGCAGCCCCTACCAGAACTAAGCTGAGATGGGACGTAGGAGGGAACCAGGGGTTTCTCCTCGGCCGTGAACAGCTTTTAACTGAACACGTAGGTGGTGATAATGTTAAATATACTCCCCAAAGCCACAGATCCTTTCTTACTCATTTGGAATTTCTATGGTATACATGCCAGCTACCAGCCACTTCCAGCCTTGTCTACACTTTTCACAGCTTCTGCTGTGTAGATGAAATTTTAAATAAAGTTCTCGTAGTAGAATCCAAAATGTCTTATTGTGTGAAGCATGATTCATAAGAGTTGGAGGTTTTCTTTCTCCCAAAATGATCACAGTGGGTCTGCTGGGGCTGGAGTGCAGCGAAGAGGGACAATAGAGCAGTTTTTCCCAGTTGCTAAGAAAAATGGGGAAGGGGAAAAATGGGACAACTGTAACAGCATAATCAATAAAATATACTTAAAAAAAGAAAAGTGGGGAAAGTCACAGAAATGACATGAAGTGTTAGGAATCATCTCCACAATCAGGGTGCACTTCAGTCAATTGTATGGTAGCTCAGTTAGTTGTCCTTGGCACATTGTACAGTCCAAATTGTAATATTGGTTTAAGCTTTGGTTTTCAGAAGATAGAGTAATATGTCAAGAACTTGGGACATGGCATCAGAAAACATAGGTTCTGACACCAGATTTACCTCAACTATGCAGACAGAGACAGGGACAATTTTCTTATAGAATGTCCCAATTTCTCAATCTAACATGTTCAAGGAATTAAAAGAAGGCCATGCAGCTAAAGCTTACTAGCACCAGATGGAGTGGAGCAGGCTAGCAGATGCCACATCATTCCATGTTAGCGGGCCATGGTAATGAGTTGAATATTTTTTCAAGAGTCACCAGAAAGAAGGTTGTGGGGAGGTCTGGCCAAGAGAAATTGGTGGCTTGGGGTACTGTGATTGCACTGAGGAGGGGGACAAATGAGAGATGGTTATGAGAGAGAAATGACAGAACTTGCTGATGGATGGGATGTGGGAAGAGGGAGGAATCCATAGCAAAGCTTGGAACTCTGGCTTAAGCAACTGGGTGGGTGGGTGGGTGTGCCTTTTACTGAAGTGAGGCGAACGGGGAGAGGACGGGGTGGGAAGTGGGGAGAGGAGAGCAGCACGGCAGAAACAGGTGGGGAGTCGGGATTCCCTTTCAGACGTTGAGTTCAGGGTGTTGAACTGAGGGTGTCCAGTTGGTACTTTGATATAAACACCTAGAGCATGAGAGCAATGCATGGTTTCTAGTGTTTCAAAAAATTCCCCATCCATAAATTACCACACTTGATACTTCATTTTAAAAATATGAGTTTGTCACTCAGTACTTAATCAAAGAAACCACACTAATAAACTTCCTTCTAGTAAAATTAAATTTATTAATAATAATGGTTTCAAGCAAAGAATGAACAGAACCATATCTATGTTTAGAAACAGGTGATAATGTTAGAATGTTCTAAATGTTAAGAACATGTTTTATTGTAGTTTGCTTAAAAATTAAACCCAAAGATAAAGATATTAGCAAAAGAACATGAGCATAAACCATAGATACAGACAGCAGTGTAGTGAAGGCCAGAGGGAAGCGGGTGAAGGGACTGGGTGCAGGTGGGCAAAGGGGTGGGGGGTAAGGGGACCTCTGTAATAGTGTTGACAATAAATTTTTAAAAAATTAGATATAGGAAAAAAATGTAAACCAAAAAAATAATTTGCCAATAGTTACTATTGAGTGTCATTTTAGTAAAATAAAGTGATATTTACAAATTTCATATGACACGCTACATGAAATATTAATTAATATGTGATTTAAAAGATCTGAATTAGGTAAAATACTGATTAAAAATAAACCATTCATTAGAACTCCCAAATGGAAAGGAAACTCATGATAGCAAAAATGTATTTTTCAAAGAAATTTCCAGTCATCCCAGATTTAGGCCATCTACAGCATGCTCATAGCAATCACTAATAATTAAAAAGATGACACAAAGGAACTTAAAGCACCAAAGAATAAATTGTATTCCTATACCAAAATATGAAGACTAAGGAAGTACAATAATTTATTTTTAATTTTATTTTGCTTATGCTATTATAGTTGTCCCAGTTTTTTCTCCTTTGTACCCCTCCACCCAGCACCCCTGCACTTCCTCAGGGAATACCCACGCCATTATCTGTGTCCATGGGTCAGGTATGTATGTCCTTTATCTAATCCCTTCACCATCTTTCCTCCAGTCCTCACTCCCCTCGCCCCTCTGACAGCCATCAGTCTCTTCCATATTTCTATGCCTCTGATTCTATTTTGCTTGTTTGTTTGTTTATTTTGCTCATCAGATTCCACATATAAGCGAGATCATAGGATATTTGTCTTTCACTGACTGGCTTATTGCACTTAGCATAATAGTCTCCAGGCCTATCCATGCTATCACGAAAGGTAAAAGTTTCTTCTTTTTTACTGCTGTGTAGTATTCCATTGTGTAAATGTACTGCAGATTTTGTATCTATTCATCTACTGATAGGCATTTAGGCTGTTGCTAGGTCTGGGCTATTGTAAATGATGCTACTATGATCATAGGGGTGCATATATTTTTTTGAGCTGGTGTTTCGAGATTCTTAGGATATATTCCGGAAGTGGAATCAGTGAGTCAAAAGGCAGTTCCATTTTTAATTTTTTGAGGAAACTCCATACTGTTTTCCATAGTGGCTGCACCAGTAAGCAATCTCACCAACAGGGCACTAGGGTTCCTTTTTCTCCACAACCTCACCAACACTTGTTTGTTGATTTATTGATGATAGCCACGCTGGCAGGTGTGAGGTGATATTTTGGGTTTAATTTGCATTTCTCTGATTATTAGTGATGTTGAGCTTTTTTTATGTCTATGGGCCATCTGTGTGTCAGTACAATAATTTATTTAAGAAATGTTCATCAGTGAGAAAAGAAAAGAGTTTTCTGGTTTATCTTTAGTTAACCAGAAGTCAAATTAATTATAATGAAAAATTTCAGTTAAATGAAACTTTTCTCATTGTAAATTACTTGCTTAACTAAATATATAAATTATTCCCTAATATAATTTTTGTTCTTTAGGCAGAATTACTTATATGATGGTGGTTTGATATCAAGTTAGATTAATATTATAGATTACCAACTAAAGTTTTCCCATTTAAAATACATGTATTATATTACATGGGTTTTTAAATAGTGTACTCAAAATAAGCCAGTAAGTATGACAGAAAGAATGCAAATGAAATCACAGAGATAAGTTTAGCTAGTATATGCTACTCTTATAGAATGTCTTCTTTATCTAGCATTCTATTGGTGGAGGTCCTTAATAACAGAATCTACCATCATACATCCAGCTCACACATACAGCATTTTACTAGCACATATATTTGTATTGATAAATTTCCTTTACATTCCTACAACATAAAGGTTTTCTTAAATCTTACATATTCTTTCTGCATTTTCCCCATCTTCCTTCTACCACTATTTGCTAGTGTGGTGAGTGTGTTTACTTCTTCTATTCAGGGCTGCCTTTATTGGCATAGTCACACATTTAAACCAAAATGAAATCTGGCAAGAATATACCAAAGAAAATAAATGGATATGTCTACCAAAACATGTAAAGAATGTTCATGGAAGCTCTATTCATAATATCTACAAATTTTAAAGTAAAGAACCAAATGTCCCTCAACATTAGAATGGATAAATTCATGTAATGGAATACTATGCAGCATTTAAAAAGAATAAATTGCTGTAACACACAATAGTATGGATCAATCTCAGGAAATGATGTTGAGCAAAAGAAACCAGGCACACACACAGCCCCCCCACACACACCACATCAAAAACTTATAGTATGATTCCCATTTCTATGAAGCTTAAGAACAGGCAGAACTAATCTATGATGATAATAATCAGAGGAATGGCTACTAGGTTGGGAAGTGTTATTGGCTGGGATGTAACTTGGTGGAGGAGCCTTCTGGGCTGCTGGAAATGTTCTGTCCTGTTATACACAGGTATGCATGCACTTGTGTTGAGTAGAAATTAGTGTGCATGCACACGTGTATGCACATATAGAAAATGAGCGATAAGGTTAGTACATTTTATGCGTATCACCCCTCAATAATTTTTTTCATTTAGTGCTCAATTTTATGGTACATTTTCCAATAGACTAATAGAACTTTTTTAAAAGAATAGAACTATATGAATCAAATGGAATGATATCCAAACACATTAAGCAAAATGCAGAAATCTGCAGTCCTTTGATAGATGATTGGATAGAGAAGCTGTGGTACATATACACAATGGATACTACGCTGCCATTTGGGACAACATGGATGCATCCTGAGGATATCGTGCTAAGTGAAATAAGTCAGACAGAAAATGTCAAGAATGACATAATTTCCCTCATGTGTGGTATATAAACCTGAAAGCAACAAAGGAACAAACAAGAAAAACAAACAAAAACTCACAGACAACCGTATGACAGTATGGTGGTTACCAGAAGGAAGCGGGTAGGGGTAGTAAAGGGTAAAGTGGGTCAAATATATGGTGACAGAAGACTTGACTTTGGGTGGTGGGTACACAATGCGATATGCAGATGATGTGTCATAGAACTCTGCATTTGAAACCTATATAACTGCATTAACCAATGTCATACCAATGGGGAGTGGGACTAAGTGCCTGTATTTTTACATACTCTGGCTGTTTTCAGCTTATACTTTCTCACAATTTTATAAAATTGTTAACCTAATTTAAAGGGCTCCATTAGTTTTTTCTGTGTTTTTAAAATGCATTGGGTTGAGCCATATGAAACTGTCATTTTTATTACTCAAAAAATGAGACAATTGCTGAGTTTTATATAATTCAATCTAATACAATAAACAGATACAAAGATGTTATATAAAAACATTCATTTAGACATTCCTAATTCAGAATTTGAAATAATTTTCATGTCAATATAAAGAGCATAACTCAAATCCAATACGATTTGATTATATATGAGTTTGACATTTGTTACCCTAAAGTAACTTAATTACCCTTTTTTCAATTGATTATAATTTGAACAGTTCACATACTAGTTATTTCTAACAGTTTTGAACCCGTATAGCAGTAGTACAGACATTTGTTGAAATTGGAAGCCAGATCATCAGGAGTCAGGTCTCAGCTGGCCCTCTGACCCAGGAGAAGCTGCCCCTCAGTGTTCTTCAGCATAGCAGGGAGCAAACAACGCCTGACCTGTGAGGTCGCTCACGGGGCTAGCTTGTTGCTGTGTGTAAAAGCACTGTGGGAAGTACAAAGCACTATCCAAGTGTAATCATTATTGTTTTAAATGAGGAAAGGGAATAGCTTAGATTTGCTTTAAAGAGAGCAAGTTTGCGGTATCCGTATTGCAGCCTACGTTATTCTAGATTGGTGGTTTTCAAATTTCTGATTCAGGACAGCTTTATAATCTTTGTGATGTCCATGGCAGTTATTAATATTTATTGTAATATAAATTAAAACATATTTTAATATTTATTTTATGTTATATTATGTATAGTGTTATATTACATTATTTAAGCCTATATGTTTACATAAATAACTTGAGACATACCTATTTTTTCTAAAACAAAGAAAAATGAGTGAAAAGAGACATTTTTTACATTTTTTGCAAAGTTCTTTAAAGTCTAGCTTAACATGACAGTTAGATTCTCTTATCTCTTACATTCCATCTGTTGCAACATGTCGTTTTGTTTGAAGTATATAGAGAAAAGTTGGCCTTATACAGATAGCTATTTGGAGAAGGCAGGGGTATTTTAACAGTCTTTTCAGATAATTGTTATTATGACTACTTGGTACTATATTAAAATCCAATGTAGTCTTTAAAGTTTATTTGCAATCTGAATCTAGAACTAATGAGCTTGGTTCATTACTTCTTCATGAACAAAAAGTTCATGTCAAAGAACTTCTACTCTGCTAGGTTAAACCATTGGTCTGTCACGTGCTTTGAAGGGCTCTCTCACCCATCCATGACTTGGTCACATTATTCATTGGCCGTATTGAAAATATCAGTACATAGACTTATTCAGGTCCTCCCAGTGTCAACACATTTCCCTGTACAATACTAAAGAACCACATCAACTAATGTTGCCACTCATCAGAAAAGTCCTTTAGTTCTGGGAAACTATCAAATTCACAGTGGTGGATACAAGTTTTCCAAAAATCTGATTTTTTTGCTTAAAAACTGAAAATTTAACTTTAGGAAATACTGTAGTCTTTTTTTCCTCTTGCAATGACAGGTTTGCTTCATTTATTTTTCTGAAAATTTCTGCCAAATACCCAAGTTTGAATAGTTGTAATTTGTATTATATTTCAGGGCTTCTTTCAAGTAGACATGATGTTCCATGGGAAAAACTGGGTAGTTCAGCTAGCAACCCAGTTATGTGGTGCTCTTCCTCAAGGCCAGCACTGCGCTATCGTACTTCAGCGTGCAGCCCCAGTGCTTGGCATGTGCCTCCCACTCTGTCACCTAGAAAATTCAAAGTAGGGTATTCAGGGTTCACAATTTAACAAAATTCATCCTTCTGCTGCTTCAACAAAGACCTCCTTAAGTGAAACTGAATGTTCTTTTTTCTCTTTACCGGTGTGCACAGTGCTGAAGGACGCAGTGACAACTAGCACACTTCAGAGCCGCTGCTATGATTTGTGCCAAGACACCAGCAGCCGTCATCACCAGTACTTCTGCACTGTCGGTACAGAATGACACGGGCTCCGAAAGACTCTCGGGAGCACCCAGGGGTCTGGAGGCCACATGATGAGAAGGAAGGAGCTAGATGATGGCTCAGCTGAAGGTGACTGACACCTTTTACCTAGCTCAGAGCCCACCCTAATGAGACTGATGAAAATACTCATGGTTAGCGCAATCATGTCCAAGAAATCAATTATGTAAGCTATGTAGTTCTAATCTTGATTACTGAGATGCAAGTAATGCTTCTCATTCATACCCTCATTCTTTTCTTTTAACATTTTGTTTATTTTTAGAGAGAGGGGAAGGGAGGGAGAGAGATGGAGAGAAACATTGATTGGTCACATCTCACAAGCCCCCAATTGGGGACATGACCTGCAACTCAGACATGTGACCCAGCTGGGAATTGAACCCATGACGTTTTGGTTTGTGGGATGATGCCAAATCTACTGAGCCTCACCAGTCAGGGTCATGCTGGCATTCTTATGGAAAATAAAATACCATAATCACTTGGTACTCTGTACCTCCTTACCCACAAAAAAGTCAAAAAGTCCCTCCAACACTCTAAGTGTTCTTACTCCATAATTCAACTCTGCCATGTCTAAGAACAAGCTGAAAATATCTGTGTAGCCACAACCTACCTATGCATGGCTCATTAATATTAAGCAAATAGAGTCTGATAATTCTTTGTTATAGGGGCTATCCTGTGCATTGCAGGACATTTAGCAGGATCTCTAGCTGCTATCCACAAGACGCCAGTAATACTTCTTCCCAGTTGGGACAACCAAATATGTCTCTAGACATTGCCACATTTTGTTGGGAAGAGAGGTGAGGTGAGGGGGCAAATTGCCCCCATTTAAAAACCACTGATCAGATGTATTATTTCGATAGATAGATAGATAGATAGATAGATATAGATGATATATAGATATCCTTCCAAAAACAAGAAGCTGCTCTGATTTTTTTAAAATGGAACTTCAAAACTATAAGCCAGGCTGAGTTCCTGAGGATAGTTTCAAATTCTGCCTAGCTTCTACAGTAATTCTTTACCGGCTACCAGGGACTCCTGTTTGTGATCTACAAGATAAAATGTCCAGCTCAGAGTCAGACATCCTGGGTCCTATTACTACTCAACAATTAACTCCTTGTGTCTCGGTCTCATCATTTCTCAAGTGGGTGCAATAGTACCTCAACTTCCTTTTGTCATTATAAGGATACAATGAAAGGTGAAAAGTTGAGAGAAAATATATTCAGACATAATTATGTCCTTACGGTCTTTGCAAAAATGGAAGCTCATTAACAAATGACCTTACAGTATCTGATGCCCTTTTCTACTTTTAACTACATATGATTAGCCTTGCCAGGGTAGGAGTGGGACCATTTGCCACTAAAGAAACCCAGTCATGTGCTATTCCTAGTGCAGAAAACAAATGTGACCTGATTCTATGAAAATCACTACAGGCAATCACTGACTTCAGCTGCTTAATTTGTATATCATCTCTTAGCAAACAGTAGCCCAAAACTTTCACCATAGTCCCAACACTGCTGTTGTGGCTTTGCTTGTACTGAAAGAAAACCAGACAGACAAAACTTCAGGCTCTTTTGAGGATTCCCTGGATTTATTAGTGAAAGGAGGGAAGACGTTGTAAAAGTCAAACCATTTAGGGGAGATGAGTCCAAATCACTTTGTGACAACAGGTAGTATAGTAACTGAGTTAGCGTGAGGATTTTAGGATCCAAAAGGAGAGAAAAGAGCAGACAAGGAAGTTGGAAGACTGCTAAGATAAACTTCATTTATTCGAGAACTTTCCAGAATGCAGGAAAGTAGGAAAGTTCACCCTCCGCCTCCCCTGCTTTCTGCACTAATTTGCCCCCATCACTAACCCATATCCTTCAAATAGTCTCCCTTTGTGTGGGTGTGCACAACTAGTGTAAACAACTCCTTACTGATGGAAATATGAGTTGTTCCCTTTTCTTTCTTTTCTAATTATAAATAAAACTGAGTGAACATCACCAAAGAAAACTGTTATGTATAGCTACATTTCCTTAGGGTACATTCTTGGTTGTGAAGTTTCTAGAGCAAAGGCCTTCCCCTTTTTTAAACTTTCATTTTTGATAATAAAGCTTTTGAGGGGGTTCTCTATTTAATTATCATGGAGCCATCCTGCTATTCTAGATATATCTGAACCACTTAGCACAAGCACATGCCGAATGACACTTGATATACATTCTAGTTTTGAAATTGTCCAAAGGAATGTTTGTGTGATCTTCAAATTCAGGAAATCTCTAAATATAAAGATCACAATTGTAACTGTCCTTAGTCTTTTTTTTCAGGATCACCATTCGTGCTTTCTGCGTCCTTAAATATGCCATGTTTGCTTCAAATAATCAAAAGTGAAATCAGTAAAGTGTTCTTTCTGTAACTCTACCCCCTGAAAACAAGCTCCTTCAGTTGCTGTGCTTCATCAGGTTTTTGTCTCATTCAACTGCCTCACCCACTTTCCATCCCCCAATCCAATTATATTTCTGCAGTTTTATTAGGCCAGGAGCAAGTGTGCATGCATATGCATAGCCCATGGACACAAACAGGAATGTGGTGAAGGCTGGGGCCGGGGGAAGGGGCTGGTTGGAGGTGGGCAAAGGGGGAACAGGGGACATCTGGAATAGTATCAACAACAACAACAAAAGCTAGGCTGAACTTTATGTCTTAAATAAATTGTAAAGAAAAATTTACTGCACATTCCATACAACAAAACACTAAGACAATTCTAACTAGCCACGTTTCCCACAGAAACCATTTTTAAAGGGAGCTTATTGCAGCCCATAAACTTAGATGAGCTTTTCTTTCCTGCTGGGCATAACCATGAGTTCAATCTCAGTATTTCTTTCCACCATAAATATCAAACAACCACAAGAACTAATTTCATCATCCAATCTGCATCTTGTCATATTTAACTATTTATAGTGGTGTCTACAAATAACGTTATAGAAAACGTTAACATGCAGTAGTAGCATAACGTTCGGTTGAAACTATCAGAAGAAACGGTAGCAGTAGATCTACTCTCACGTGTTGTGCAGAGGGGTAAGAGTGGAAGGATCAATGGGAATTTTGGCAGCAAATTGGTATATGAGGGAATGGCTAATGATTGCCCCGCTATCTTCTGGGAAGATTTCTGAGAATTACAGCGGAATGCTGATTTGTGACATCTGCATGATGCTCTATCACTGTGCCAATACTCAAACACTTCAGGGATCTATTAGGTACCACTTTAAAATACAATCTCTAAAACTCCATTTGTCTTCAGTCTGCTCACATCAATGGCTTTCTGGGAATATTTGCTGATTCTGTGTACTGAAAATTATAATTAAAGGGCATGATTCATAGGTACTGAGAACTGAAAAAAAACTTCAGACATAAAGCACATGTTCCTCACTTAACAGCAAAGAGACTGATAAACTTGTCCAGCTCACTCACTGGTAAGTGGCAGAGTCAAAACCCGAGCCTCTGCCTCTGCCAGGAGGTGTGGAGCATCACCCACATCACCGCACCCCTTTAGGGCCACCTGCCCCAGTCACATCACAGGGTTACATTAACTGTGAGGTTAAGCCAAAGCCACAGCATGTCCCAAAGGCAACTCACATGCCTATCCCAATCAGTGAAACCAGGGACAACTAGTATGCATGACGCGCCCTTGGCATACAGTTCAAGTCTTTCAGACACTCACATCCCTGAAGGTGATGCGCTTCAGTAATTCGCCTGCTTTGCACGAGGTTGTGGAAGTTGGCAGCGATGCAAAAAGTAGCTCATAGATGAATATCGTAAAATAAGAAAACATCAAGGTAGAAATAATAGCTTTACCATATTATTTTTAAGCTGAATAGTATAGGTTTAGAAATATTTCAGTTCTATATTACAGAGGTGAGGAAACAGTAACAAAAGTGAATGTTTTTCTATTACTAAATACTTTTTTTGCTTTGTAGGAAACTTTAACCTGTCTTCCTTTCTTCCTTCCTTCAATAAATTTTGAAAACCTGCTAAAAAAAATTTGAGTAAGATACCATTCTGGGAGTTGCGGGCATACAAAATGGGCATTCAGAATGATTTAAAAATGAACTCTACTTCCAGAAGACTTACCACCAAGTAGGGACGATACTTGTGAACACACATTGAAAGTGGTAGGCACTGTGAGACGGGCCCACGTAGCCCTGCCCAGGTAGCTCAGTCGGTCAGAGCGCTGTCCCGATGCCCCGGCGCTGTGGGTCCACTGCCCTTTCAGGGCGTGTACAAGAATCACCCATGAATGCATAAATAAGTGGAACGACAGATTGATATTTCTCTCTTTCTCTCTCTCAATCTCCCCTCTCCCCCTCCCACTCTAAAATCAAATTTAATTTGATATTAAAAAATAAAGACATGTGACATTCCTTGTATCTGAGCACCAAAGAGCAAATTTATGCCATTTACCATGATTCTGTTGCCATAGTTCATCTCCATAATATTTCTCTCCACGTTCTGTGTCAGACTTACAATTTTCATACCCTTTTCAAATGCCTTAGCATCAACTTCCTCAACATTACTCATATCAAGAATCCACCTTGCCTCATTTCAAACATATTTATGCTTCAAACTCCTCTTTTTGAGAAATGTTCAGTGACAAGTCTCTATAGAAAGCAAAGAAAACTGAGGAAAGGATAGGGAAAAATGAGTAGACTAAAATCACTTTCCTACTAAGAAAAGCTTTTATAGCTTCTTTTCAAATATTCTATCTTCTCTCTATATATATTCAATAAATTACAGTGTTTTGTACATTTATACACACAATGCGTATCACAAACTGTGCTATTGATGGTATCTCTTTTGTCAGGCTTAATTAAATTGATTTTGAAGAACATATTTTACCTTATGTGGAGAATATACATATCTTTCAAAAATCTTTTGGTCTTCAAAAGGAAACAAGAGAAAAATTTCTTTGGGAAGGATGTGACATACTTTTCATCTATATTCAGATCTTTCAAAAGGGCACACTGCTTTAAACCTTCCTTTTAAGCTACTCCTTGTCTAACCTAAATGGTATATTTACAACATAATGTGTATGTGGACTTACAGATAACATTTTGAATACTAAACATACCTAATTATTGCACTAATTGCAAATCCAGAGCATTTATCTCATCCAGTGATAGGAAAAAAAAAAGAAAGAAATGCCCTCTGCCTTTCTGCTGATCAAAATTGCTAATTCTCTTTTATCAAACATGGGGAAAAGGAGGCCTCAACACACTTAAATTCTGCTTTTTTCCCTCATACCACCTGAAATACTACAGCCATTTTATTCTTCCCAGTAGATGGGTATTTTACTTGGTAGAGGCCTAAACTGAATCATTGACATAATCACTAAGCATAAATGTGCAGAATTGTGTATCTATTAAGATTGTATCTATTTTCACTGGCTCTACCATTTCCTGGCTTAGAGCACAGGATCTGGCTGACTGAGTTGTATCCAAGGTGCCTGAGAACACGGGAACCTAGATGTATTCATCTGATGGCTTGGTCTCCCTTGGCTTTTCATAAAAGCATAGTGAATAATCACCTCTGTAATTGTTTTCTGCACACTGAGAAGTCATATCACAACTAAAATGTTGTTGGAGGTACATTTATCCCTGGAATGTCAAGGATTCAAGAACTGCCAGATCAGGAGCAGCCACCCAAATCCAAACCACCTCACTCCCAAATAAGCTCCTAAAATAGGCAATCCCCGGGTGGACTGCCCTGGCAAGGTGATTTTGGTGACTAGCCCGATCTCACCCACCCCTGGCCAGGGGTTTGTTTCCTTCCCGACAGGACAGAGCAGCTGTGGTGCCAGTAGGACCCAACACCAAGGCCACTAGTTATGACAACAGACATGATTCATGGCAGGAGAGGCCTGCTGCTTTCCTGTATAAATACCCTGCTGTTTGCATAACAAACACTTAAACTGATGTAAACCTTTTGGGAGACCAATCTACAACACATTTCAACAGCCCTACCTGTCCAGACCCTTTGACCCAAGAATCCCACTTAAGAAAATAACCCAGTGACCAGAGGGGAGAGGGGAGGGAATTTCAGGGGAGAAGGGAAGGGTTTACAGGAACAAATATAGAGGACACATGGACAAAACTACAGGGCTTGGAAATGGAAGGGAGGTGGGGAGGGATGGGTGGGTGGGCTGGAATGGGAATAAAAGATAGAAACTATACTGAATAATCTAAAATTTAAAAAAAAATAAATTAATTAATTAAAAAAAAAAAGAACCCTAAATTTCAGGAAAGCTCACTAAAGCAGTCGAAAGTTCAGCACATAAGTACTGTATGGAGTGCTATGCGTCACTGACCAGTTCAGATGTTGGAAATGATAAAATCGGCGCCTGCCCTTGAGGACTTTACAGTTGACTGGAAATTTTACATTTATCATTTACTGAATGCCCACTGTGTGCCAGGCACAGTAGTCGCCCCTCAGCCACGGTTTCACTTTCCACAGTTTTAGTCAACTCTGGCCTAAAAATGTTAAGCAGAAAATTCCAGAAGTAATTCATAAGTTTTAACCACATGTCGTTGTGAGTACTGCGATGCGATCTTGCACCATCCTACTCAGCCTTGCCAGGGATGTGACTCATCCCTCTGTCCAGCATCTCCACGCTGTATGTACTACCCACCTGCCGGTCATTTAGTATGGTTATCAGATTGACTATTGTGTTATCTCAGTGTTTGTGTTCACATAACCCTCATTTTATTTAACAATGGCCCCCAAGTACAAGAACAGGGATGCTGGCAATTTGGACATGCCAAGGAAAAGCCATGAAGTGTATGTGTGTATGGGAAAAAAAACATACTATTCGAGGGGGGAACACAAAAAAAAAACAGAACTGTCTTCTGGAGGGCAGGCCCCTTATAGAACAGGCTCCCCCTGCTCCATAAGTGTTCTAGAACCCATCTGTATCAGTGTGCCAGCTGGTGTTGTTGTGAGAGGCTGTGTTTGGCTCCAATCAACTTTATTTTGAAGACTCTTGGAATGTGTTTGCCCATTTCTGATGGGTGATTAACGAGCACACATGCCCACACCATGCTGAGTGTTTAGCAGTTTTTGGTCAAAAACAGCATGACCCTTGTGCCCCACCTTCTCTATTCATTGGATCTTACCCTGAGCAATTTTTTTCATTTCCCAGTGAAAAAAATTCCTCAAAGGGAAACATTTCAACTGTATAGAAGAGGTAAAACGAAATTCAGCAGAAGCACTAAAAGGCATCAAAACTGATGAGTTCAAAAACTGTTTTGAGCAGTGGAAAAAATGTCTCAATAAGTGTATTGTATCAACTAGAGAGTAATTTGAAGGTGACTAAGCCTTAAACATGTAAGAATAAACATAATCTTTAATAAATAAATTCCAGATTTTCAAGGATAAATATATATTTCAAGGTTAAGTGAGGACTACTGTATTCTCTCAGGCATTTTATATGTATTTTCTAATGTAATCATCATAATCTACAAAGCTAAGTAGTATCACCCATATCTCATACACAACCAGATAGCATTTCTGAAATTCAAACCCAGATCTAAAGGTTTCTAAATTTTGTACTTTACCCACAAAACCTTGCTGCATTATGATTTAAAACAACACATCAACCATCAAGGGTAAACAACAGAGGGCTGAGTAAATAAATTACTCTGAATAGGTTAGATATGCAGTCATTCAAATTGATGTCTATGACGGTTTGTCACAACACAGAAAAATGCTTTTCTGGATATAACAACAAGAGCGGGATGTGGCTTTGTGTATGCAGTCTCTAAACTATGTTTAAAACACACACACACACACACACACACACACACACACACACACACACACCACACACTGGAAGGGAAAATACCAGTATTTTTTGCATAGCCAAACCTATACCATCACTTAAGTAATACAAAATTACTTAATTTTGGGCAAGGAAATGTAAGAGGGAAAGTCATGCTTTTGTACATAATCCAGAAATAACAGTTCACCCAAGCCTGCAAAATTCACTTTTCAAAAAGGGCGCTAGATCCTCTTTTCCCTAACAGCCATAAAAATTTCCTCTCATTTTCCTGCTCTTTCCCTCACCTAACCTGTAAGTCAGGGTGCAGGGAAAAAGAACCAATAGGCTGTAGGTACTGTAGATAGCGAGATATAGATCGATTTTAAGGAAATGGCTCATGCATTTGTGGGGGTTGGCAAGTCTAAAATCTGCAGGGTGGGCTGGCAGGCTGGAGACCCAGAAAGAGTTGGTTCTGCAGACTTGAGCCCACAGGCAGTCTGCAGGCAGAGTTTCTTCTTTCTGGGGAGGTCTTTCTTTTCTCTTAAGGACTTCAACTATTGGATAATGCCTACTCGCATAATGAAGGGTAATCTGCTTTACTCAGAGCCTACTGATTTAAATGTTCACCACATCTGAAAAATACCTCACAGCAACATCTAGGGTTATTTGTCTACCCACTAGGCACCACAGCCAACCAAGCTGACACATAAAATTAGCCATGTCATAATCCTTCCCCGATCTACACAGGAAAAAGTGAATTTGTATTTCAGACCCTGTTCAGGCTCATTCCATCCTTTGATGCACATATTAAAGATGCACCTCTAAATTAGCTATTACGAGACCTGAACATCATCTTGCCACACATTTGTTGGACCATAATAAATTACATTTGTGGCTCCTTAAGGTTTACAAAATATGTTCATGGATACATCTTGTGTAATCTTCAAAACAAGACATTATTATAGTCCTCATTTGACCAAAGTAAGGCCAGAGAGAATATTATGACATGTCTGAGATTGTAGAGTTAAGAAATGATAGAACCAAGAGTCAGGTCTTCTGACTTCAAGCCCTTGCTATCAAATATATACTGTGGACACAAATGCCACAGGTCTTCCAGGAGAGCAGCTATTTTATTATTTCCCAGTTAATCTTCAATGAAAACATATAATGCTCAAGGTGTCTGGCTTATTCCCCAGGACAGAAATTTGAAGTGGTATAACAAGTTCAGATGGATTACTGTCTACAAATAGGCTGTCTTTTCAAACTTTGATTACAGTATAACACACCACTCGGATTATAAATTTAGAGCTCAGTGAATTTTCACTAAATAAATACTCCTCTGCAATTGCTGCTGAGATCAAGAAATGCAACACAACCATCATCTCAGAAGCCCCTTAGGGACCCCTTCCTAGCCAACCACTTTCCCTGAAAGGTCACCACCATCTGGGGTCTATCACCAGAACCAATTTCACCTGGTCTTCAACTTCATGTAAATGGAATCCTACTGTATGTGCTTTTTTGGTGCCCTTTGCTCTGTGGTACGTCTGTGAGATCCATCCAGCACTTTGTTCAGTTGTGTTGCTGTTGTGTGGCATCCTATTGTACAAACGTAACACAATGTGGTCATCCCGTCATCCAGGCAACAGTTTGGGTTGTTTCCAGTTTGGAGCACTGTGAGCAATGTTGCCATGAACATTCTTGTACATGAGCTGTGGTCCATCTATGCCTGTATTTCTGTTTGGTGCACACCTAGAAGTGGAATTTCTGGGTCACATATCTACGTACACTCAATTGTACCAGAAAGTGCCAAACAGCCTCCACAATGGATGTACTAACTCACCACCAGCAGCTGATGAGACTTCCAACTGTTTCCCATACTCACTAGCTTTGGTTATTATCTTTTCAATATTATACTTTTACAATATGTGGATATATCCAGAATAATATATAACAGTGGTTTGCATTTTTAAAACTTCGTATAAATAATGTTATGCTGAAAATATAACTTGCTTTGACATTTATCTGCACTGATACTCCAATTTATTGATAGTCCAATTTATTCTCTTTTACTGCCATACAACATCCCTATTTTTCAAATCTGAATCCTGTTGATGCTCATGTAGGTGGTTTTTATTTTTTCATGATTGTAATGATGATGTAAAGACTCTTCATATTCATGTATCTTCAAGCCCATGCACGAGAAATTTTCTAGAGGGCAACAGCTGAGTTATAATATATGTGTATCTTCAGTTATACTAGATATTGTCAAAATTGCTTTTCAAAATGATTGTGCAAACTTATACTGCTACAAGCAGCCTCCTAGGGCATTCTTTGCTCCAGATTCTTGTGAATAATTTGTATGGTCAGGTTTTTTTTTAAAATGTTTGTCAAGAAGATGGGTTAGCAATATTCTTAATAATTCCTTTAAATTGTCCAAATAGTTTATAAAGATATACACTTGCATTTGCAAAAAGGAAAACAGCTTCACCCCTCTTGTCTGTTCTCACAGAGCTGTGGGTCTAGAAGCCCAGTGCTCTTCCTCCGACTGGGACCCAGGCACCTGAGTGACAGGGCGCACAGATGTCTAAAGGCCATGTCTTGAGGAATGCCGCCCCAGTACCTTGTACATACGGCTGGAGCAGTGTTCTACTGGTTTTTCTTTTCTTCTTCCAGCTAGGACATGAATTGCTAGGAGGTAGAGACAAATTCCAGGCACAGTTGTGTACCCTAGGACCCAACCCCCAGAGGGAACTCAATGAGTATTCAAGGGTACTCTAGAGAAGGAAGGGAAAGTGGGAATGATAACTTTTCCCCTGAAGTCTGCATCAGAGCTTAGAATGGCTGGGACACATAAAGTCTGTTTAAAACTGCAAACCACACATGCATTCTTTCCAATTAACTGTTAGATGATTTGATAATATTCTTTAATATAACTTGTTTTGGACTTGGACTAACTGATGGCATATCAAAACCTTTTGTTTTGTATTATTTTCTCATGTTCTCTTGGGAGGAGTGTGTGTGTGTGTGTGTGTGTAAAATATGTTCAGAGCAGGACGCGGGATGACTGGATGATGGGAGGCTGGCAGGGAGGGACAAACCTGGAATCACAGTTAGAAGTGACCTTATAAATCATCTAATTCAAACACCTGATTTTACAGAGAAGGGGATAGGGAGACTTGCCATGTTTACAGATGACAAAGCAGAAAGCGGTTGTCAGGGCCCCACAGCAAGGCCAGACCAAGGTCATTGCCCCACCAATGAAATGACAGTTTATAGCTGTAATCCAGAGCTCACAGCTCCCTCCTCACTCCCTTCAACCGCCAGGTAGCCCCTCCGCGCACAGTCCTTAACCTGGCGTCCATGGGTAGATTTTAGCAGCCCTGACAACGTGTGTTCCTGTACACACATTTTTCTTGGGTGAGCTTCGTTGAAAAGTCTGGGAAGCAAAATAGGCTAAAAATGACTATAATAAAGCCTCACTTAACATCGTCAATAGGTTGTCGACTTTAAGCAAAATGACATATAACAAAGCCAATGTTACCACAGACTAATTGGTGTAAATAAGAGTTAAGTGCCTACAACATTTTAACAACATTGTAACAAAATGATGTTGAAAAAAAGGATGTTTTTTGAGAACCTATAGTACTTGGATTTGGTGAAAGGCAGAAAGAAAGTAATCTGAAAACAGTGAAGCAGATTTGGATGGAGAGAGAAACACAGAAAAGGAAAGAAAGAGCTAAACGGTAGAGTTTTTACAAGGGCAATTTATCTGGGATCCCATCCTCTAGCCAGACCAATGGCACAAAAATAAGGTTATGTCTAGGGCTCTTTTACCTCAGAATCCTACAAAGAAAATGAAAGCGTCAGAAGTGAACCCATAATCTATCATTGGCCTCAGCATCAGAATGAATGCGAAAAACCAGTGCTAATGTACCCAGTGTGGTGGCAAGACGTGCACTGCTTCAGGGACAGCACCATTAAGCCTGTCACCCTGGGGTGAGGTGGAGGGGGCAGGTCCCTGCTTCTACAGTTCTTTCTGGTCACATCCCATTTTGATGAGCCCAGCCACTTTCTTGCATTATCTGCATGAATGGACCTATCAATTACCAAAAATCTGTCTCCTTGTCTGGGTGTGCTTAAAATTCAGTGTTCAAAGAACAGACATGTTGTGCTTCAGCTATGCAAACGTTGTCAACTGCATGTCTAGTGCTGTAGCTATTTCTGTTTCAAGTTGTCATTTTCTAAATCTGTGAAAATGAGGTACTGCACTCGAGGTACAAGTCTCTCCCAAAGTAAAGTGCCTCCCGCTGGCCACAGTTCCTCCTCAAAGCGCAGCGGTCCTGGCGCAGAGGGAGGGGTCTTATTCCTTTCCTGGCCACTGGTCCCTCCAGGCGTGGGGTAAAAGATGCCTCCTGGGCTACTTGGGGCATGAAATACTCTCCCCATTACCAAGATCAATGGTGGGGGAGGGGCAACTAGATCCAACCACCTCCCCTGCGCGCCACCTCTGAGAAACTGTCTGAATGTCAGAATAGACACAAGAGGTCACAAGGCTCTTCAAGGGTTGTTAAAGTTGAGAAAGGCTTGCTTTTTACCAGCAGCCAATGTTTTCTAAAGAGAGATTTGTTTAATGAAAGGCATTGTTTTCTGAGTTCTTGGTAGATTTGAATATGTAAAAATGGAACTGGAGCTGTCTTTTTGGAAGGGGTGGGGTGGGGAGGGTGGAGGGGGGAGAGTTCAGTTCCTCTCCTGGAAGAGTTCAGCAGCTGGGAATGTGATGGGTAATAAGGCCTCAGAAATATTCCTAAATATCCCTCAGGTAGAGTGACCTAAGACATTTTAAAACATCAAGGATTAACATTCAATTTAACATTATTTGTATTGTTAGAGTATTACCCCATGCTCTCCCCTAATACACATACCGGTACTTACCTTTGTCTCCAGCAAATCTTTAATGCAGTCTCTTGCACACTCAGTAGTTTGACGTAATGTGGAAATTATGGAAGTGGCTGAATTCCCTGGGGGAAGGGTATTGCAGAGGAAGAAGAGACAGTCTATAAATTGCACTGATTCTAAAGAAGCAGAAGCTGGCTCTAGAAGGGACAACAATGAATGCAGCCAGCTACTCCATTCTGTCTACCCGGAAATTCCTCCGAGTCATCTTGAGGACATTGGAGTTCATGAAATGTGGAATAGGGCCTTGAGCCCATTCTAAGGGGCAACAAGACAGCAGCTAATGATTCCTGAAGGCCTTTCTCCAGGCCGGAACCTTGGACCCAATTGCCTACTCAGTGAATCCTCTTAGATATCTAATAGGTAACTCCAATTTAAAATGACCAAAAACCAAACTTGACTCCACAACCTAAACCTTCTCCTTCCTTAATCTTCCTCATCTCAGTTAACAGCTCTATATCCATTCAGTTGCCCAAGCCCCAAAGTGCATGTCATCCTGGATTCCTCTTTCTCTCACCCTGCATAACCCCGCCGTCAGCAGGCCCTATTAGTCCCGCCTCCCAGACATCAACCAGTCTGGACATTTCTCACCTCCTCTGTGCATTTCCACTGAACCCAACCAAGTATCAGTCACTATTCCTCTAGTGAAGTAGTGCAAGAACCTCCTAACTAGGCATCCTGCCTCTACTCTGGTCCCCAGTAGCCTTTTTCCTACATAGCAATTGTCAGCCAGATTGCAGGGGGTGGGGAGTTGTCCAAATCAGAGCATATCACTCTACCCTTTAAAATCATCATGGCTTCCCACTGCAGTTCAAACTCCTCCCCATGCCCTATTGGGCCCCATGTGACCTGGTCACCTCTCTGACCTCAGTTCCCACTGGCCCCTTTCTACACACACTTGATGCTCCTTCGGAGCACCATAACCTTTGTACTAGCTATTCTTCTGCCTAAAATAATTTTTCCCTAAATTTTTACATCACTGCCACAATCTCCAGCTTCTGACCACTAGTTGCTCTCTACCCTTTACTGTGTTTTAATTCCTAATAACACTTATTTGTTGCTTGATTACATGGTTTTCATCTTTCTCTTCCCATTACATGTAAGTTCATGAAGGGAGAGGTTTTTATCTCCAGCTCCTAGAGCAGTACCTGGCACAGAATAGTGCCCAATGAAAATGTGTGGAATGGATGCATCTGAGTTTCACCTGTTTCCTGCTTTTCCTCTACCAAAAGCTACCCCACACTGTGGCAGCTGGTAAAGCCTCACTCATCCACGTTTTGTCATTGAACTGTTTCTGATAAGTCAGGCAGAATGGACCCCCCTGTGCATGCAGAGGCCCTGGGGGCTCCCGTGGGAGAAGCAGGGGCCTGACTAAACTGGCAGAGGCCCTAGGGAAAGTCACACCAGAGGACAGTCGCATTCCTTCCAAGGGTCTGGTCTGTCCCTTCTCACAACCTTACTGAAATTTTCTGCTCTTGTCATTTTCTTTTCTCTTCAGACTTTTTCCCAAAGGATAAAACATTTTTGTTTGACTGCTAGTTGCTAACTACAGTTAATGACTAAAAGATTTCCTTTTTCACTTAATTAATTCCTTATTGCTTACCAAGTGTGGATAACTGACAAATAACCGTGTGTGTGTGTGTGTGTGTGTGTGTGTGCAGCAGATGGTGAGGGCCTTGCCTCGTTCTGGCTGGTTGAAAATGCTTGTGTTCCAATTGCTGGTGATGCGCATTCATAGGCCTGCAAATGGCAGCAACAGCTCTTGTAATAAAGGAATGTTGCACGTGTTTATTTTTTATGTAACACAGAATTTGTATACTTGTTCTTAGCAAATACCTGTAAATACCTAGCTCAACAGATTCTGTGGTCAAAAATAAATACATTGGAAATGCCATTGAACAATAAAGAGCTGAAAATGTGTGTGTGTGTGTGTGTGTGTGTGTGTGTGTAAAGCAATAACTTCCCGGGCCCCATCTGCTGCACACACAGACACACCCAGTTATTTATGTCAGTTATCCATACTCAGTAAGCAACATTGAGTTAGTAAGTGAAAAAGTGAATTTTTATGTCATTAACTGTAGTAAGTGACTAAAAGCCAGCAAAAATGTTCATTTTCCTGTTATGCCAGAAAGGGGTTCACTGTGGCTGAGGGCGGTCCTGGCTCCCATGAACCCTAAGTCAGGGGTGTCAAACTCATTTTCACCGGGGGCCACATCAGCTTAATGGTTGCCTTCACTGGGCCGAATGCAATTTTAGGACTGTATAAATGTAACTACTCCTTAACTAGGGGCAAGGAGCTTGGTGGTGCTGTCAGGTAGAAACAGGTGCCGGCTGAATAAAACAAGGAGGAGGGCCGGATTCGGCCCGCGGGCCTTGTGTTTGCCTGGGGCACTGTGCAAGTGATCTCTAGGTTGGCTTAGAGGTGATATTCCTCCCAGAGCAAGCCCCAGGTCATTCCTTGTATCTCCCCTAAGATCTGGAGTGTTCAAGGACACCACAGCTCTCCTGGTGACCAGACCAGGGGAATTAGAAGAGCCAAAGACAAAGGAGGGAAGGAGGGAAAGAAAAATAGGTAAGAGAAAAGGGTAATAAGGTAAACATGGCCAATTCTTCCCTCCCCTGATCCCAGCCAGAGGAAGGCAGTCTGAAGGCCCATCAGTTAACTCCCCTTTAAGATTTGCCAAGGAAAAGATGTATTTCATCTAGATATGCTTCTATTGTCTGCATGGTTTGCTTTGTCTAAGGAGAAAAAAGGGTGGGGAAGAAATTTTTTTAATGTCTTTCTTTTATTCTTTTTTTAAAGGGAATATGAGACGGATGTGGAAATAACATAAAAGAGTCAATTTTCCTGCAATCACTGATATCCTATCTAATGCATCTGGGTGGCAGAGGAGATGAAGCCATAATGAATGGAGCTGTTCTCTCTCTCTCTCTCTCTCTCTCACACACACACACACACACACACACACATACACACAGCAAGAAAGCCATCTGCAAGCCAAGAAGAGAGCTTTCATCCAGATCCCAATCAGCCTGCACCTTGATCTTGGACT
Organism: Trachops cirrhosus; assembly: GCA_028533065.1. Classification (NCBI taxonomy): domain Eukaryota; kingdom Metazoa; phylum Chordata; class Mammalia; order Chiroptera; family Phyllostomidae; genus Trachops; species Trachops cirrhosus. Next base: position 114,748,449 of record CM052543.1, on the reverse strand, counting down.
TCTCCAAGTTCAGAACTGTGAAAAATAACAATCTATTGCTTAAGCCATTCAGTTTATGGTATTTTGTTGTGGCAACCTGAGCTGATTAACACAGTGTGTTAAAAGTGAATTCATTTAGCAAATATTTCCTGAGCATCTCCTGGTCCTGGTCCAGGGCTGTGAATAGATCAGTGATAGAGCAGATGAAGCAGGGTGGGACTTGCATTCCAATGAGGAGATGTGCCACAGACAAGTAAACAAACAAGTAAATGCTAGATAGTGATAAAAGCAAGGAAGAAAGAAAACACAGCAGGGATGCAGTGCAGAGCAACAGGGGAGGGGCTACTTACATAGTAGTCAAATTTCTGGGGAGGGAACATTTGAGCTGATAAGGAAGATCCAACTAGGAGATAACCTGATGGAATAACATTCCAGGCACAGGGAATGAAGGTGTTAGCCAAGGTGCCCGTGCAAGACCTCTGATAGGAAAAGAATAAGGCAGGAAAAGAAGAAAGTAGACTTGAGATAGACTTGAGTATTAGTAACTGGAAGTGAAAGTAAGAGACACATAGTAAAAAAAATCATATAAGAAGCTTTGGATTTTGAATGAAACAACAATGGTCTCAGGATGACGTCCTCCTCCACACAAATCCTCCCAGAATTTCCAACATCATCATCCTCCACCATCCATATAACGTGTAATATCCATACAACATCATGATGTTTAATCACAGCATCACCCACCTCCAAGTCAGTGTTATTAGGTCAGTGTATACTTAACAAAGCAATGTTGACATCCTATTACTAACTGAAGTAAATACTTTATTCAGATTTTTAATGTCTTTTTTCTGTTCTAGGATCCCTTCCAGGGTACCACATAACCGTTAGTCATGTCTCCTTAGGCGTCTCTTGTCTGTAACAGTTTCTTAGACGTTCTTTGTTCTTGTTGACCTTGGTGGTTTTGAGGAGTACTGGCCACATAGTTTGCATAAATTTCTCTCCATTGGATCTTATCTGATGTTTTTCTCATGATTAGACTGAAGTTATAGGTTATTACCATATTTTGCTGTGTATAATGCACACCCACATTTTTGGCCCAAAATTTCAGGGGAAAAACCCCTTTTGTTTCAATTTTTTAATTCAATTTTGTATTTATTTATATTCAGATACTTGGATTTTGTATTATAAAGGAACTTTAGCATTTATTTTTGAACATATTATGGTACAATAAATTTTATGTAACAAATAATTACAAAACACAAGAACAGATACAAGGTATTGAAGGTACTGCCCATGTATAATGCTCATCTTTATTTTTCCCCAAAAAAATTTGGGCAAAAAATGTGAATTATACTTGGCAAAATATGGTAGAAGAAAGACCACAAAGGTAAAGAGCCATACTTATCACACCATATCAAGGGTACACTCCACTATCAACCCACTTATAACTACTGATATTGACCTTAATCCCTTGGCTGAGGTCCCAGCCCATTTTTGATTCCTCACTCTCTCTCATCCCTGGCATCCTGCCAGTCACCAAGTCTCCCCTAATATAGGCCCCAGGGTCTCTCCCCGCCCCCAGCCCTCATTAGCACTATTGCTACAGCCGCAAGGTAAGCTCCCAGTCCATTCTCCCCATTGTGCGCCACGTTGTGAAAGCAGTCTTTCTATAGCAAAGCTCTGATCATATCCTTTCTCTTGTGAAACGATTCCACTTAGAAACAAAACCTTTGTTTTAGCTGGAAGATAAAGTCCAAGGTTCCCAGCATTGCTTTTCAGCCTTTTTCTCGCATTTCCTCTCCTGTCCTGGGCTCTGCGTGCTGCGCTAACACTCCTTTGATTGCGCCTGGATGCATGACGAGGTTACTCATTCCTCTATGCATGACACTTGGGTTACTGTTTAAGCTTCTATTCTGTAAGAATCATCTTTCTAGGTCCTGGAATACAAAAATTGGTGAGAAAGTTTTCCCTCCACTCAAGGAGGGAGGTATAATTGGAGTGACAAGCACTGTAAGCAGATCATTTCCGGGTTTGGAGGTAGATGCTGGGTATTAATTTGGGTGTGTACAAATCGCACTGGGAAGTCTAGACCAAAGCCCCTCATGGTGGCTCCAGTACTTACGGGGTTTACACAAGGGAAGTGGTATCTGGACAAAGACTTGTAGAAAGAAAAAAGTTCACCAAGTGGACTGAGGCCAAAAGAAGTTCTAGGCAAAGAGCATATCACACACTAAGCAAGCCATGGTCATTAAGCAGTTTAATATGGCAGTATTTGCAAAACGTGTCATAAGAGCTATGACAAAACAGCTAAAAAATGGGATTCTTTAACCCACAGGACAGTGTTTTCAAGCTGTAGGTCACCAATTCAATTTAGTGAGTCCTTGACCATCCTTATTTTAAGGTAAAATAGAATAAAGGAGAAAAAATAGATTTGTGAAGATTTTCTTTCTTCCCTGACTGGTGTGGTTCTGTGAGTTGAGCATTGTCCCACAAACTGAAAGGTCGCTGGCTTGATTCCCATCAGGGTACATGCCTGGGTTGAGGGCCAGGTCCCCTGTTGGGGTATGCTAGAAGCAACTGATTGATGTTTCTCTCACACATCAATGTTTCTCCCTCTCTCTTTCTCTCTCCCTTCCCCTCTCTCTAAAAATAAATAAATAAAATCTTAAAAAAAAATTTTGTATGTCCTGGTTTTAAAGGTAATTTTTTTTACTGGAAATCACTTTTAAATAAGATTTTGAAATCACTGCTATATGGAGATCTTGCAAGGATATGTAGCAGGGATTGTGTTCAAGCAATATTCTTCAAACTTCCCTGACAATACTATCTCACAGAACTTGTTAAAAACACAGATTTCTGTACTATGCAATGGCATGAAAAAGATAAATTTGAGTAGCTATTGTTAAAATAAAATGTGAGAACCTTGGGCTAGAAATAGACAAAAACCAGATGGTAGTGTGTCAAGAAATATCATCAGCAATAATTTATAATGGTTTGGTAGCCACTGTTGGAGTAGATTCATTTACAACTTAAACACTAGAATTTTAAGAATGTCTGCCTTCCTTCTGGTACAGCAAGGGCACCTTTCGCATGGGAGGGTTATGACATTTCAGGGAAGAAAGATAAGGGGGGTGGGGAGTCTAAGCGGTCTTCCTGCTTTTGACCTTTTTAAAAATTCCTTCAGCTTAAGATATTTAATATGCCAAGGTGCCATATTCTGGGGTAGCATGTCCCGAACCCCATTACAATAGAGACCACATGACCCACAAAGCCGAAAATATTTACTGTTCGGCCTTTTACAGGAAAAGTTTGCTGACCCCTGGCCTGGAATAATAGATATGGTGTCTTCAAGGAATTTTAACTCTACAAGTACAAATTGAATTCTTTTTCACTTGACATTTTCATTCTCTTTTCCTGTTCCCCTAAATTGTCATCTGTTCCAAATAAAGCACTAAAAAATGTGGCATGATTTGGACTGGAGGTTATGAAATAAAAATATCTCTAAGAAAGTTGGTGTTAACAATTTTTAAATAATGACTTGCTAACTTTATAATTCAAAATAAGACAAAAGAATTTTTATGTCTTACAATTCAGATGTTACATCTAAAACTGAAATAACAGTAGGAAAGAAACTAAACTTATCTATTTATGTTCTTTTAATTTTGTTTGATTTAGACATATCAAAATATACATCCTACAGTGAGTGAGAATTTTGTGACATTTGAATATGCTGATAATGTACATTTTAGTCACCTAGCCCTTTTCAAAGGAAAAATGCTGTTTAGCTAGAAAAATGTGAGAAGTACAGTTAATTTATTTGATGACTATTATTCACATGCAGTCATTCTCCAAGTCGATCGTTGACGTGCTCCAGGATGTGCTTGGTCTTGGCTCACACTATGCGGTGAGGACAGGAGCTCGGTTTCCTTCTCCCCAGGTGCGTGGCCAGTCCCCACACACCTAGCACGTTGCCTGGTGCATACGATGAATGGAAATACATATTTCGTGAATGACTGTGGCTTGTTCATTGTTCTAAAGATATCAACACTTTGAATTCCATTTATTTTTGTATATGTATTATAAAAACTAAATTATTTTGTATTCAATGAAGGCTAGGTATACTGTTTTTCAATATATCAGTATTTTATTAATAACAACTTCCTTTTTCACAGAAGCTTATTAATATTATACCACTCAACTGAGAAGCAACCATGAGAAATCTAATATTATTCCAATTGATAATATTATCTTGCTGTTCTGAACAAGTTAGAACAACATTGATTTTCAAACAACATATATTTGTCCAATTGAAAAAGTAAGACTTATTCATAAGAAATTCATGGGCTATAGAAATATATAGGAAAGTCCATTGTAATTTCACCCTTGGAGATAACCTCTACAGCTCTGGTTATCTTTCTTCAGACTTTTTTCTATGCCTATATCAAAATGTAGAATAATCATTCTTTTACTAAAATGTAGTGTACTATACATCCTACTTTGAAATTTGTTTTTGTTCTCTCAAAAACAGGTTTCCATGTTAGTACCTAAAGATCTACTTTATTATTTTTAGTGACTAAATACCTTCCCTTATATGAATTCACCATCATTTATACACAACCACCTTCCCACTGGCAACCATTTGGATTATAATTATTATTTTTAAAGACCTTGAAGGGCCATGTCATCCTAATGACAAACATCTGCTTTAAAAAAAACCCCAGGAATACCATCAACACACACACACACACACACACACACACACGGAAAGAGGAGTAAAACAAGTGGGTACATTTTTGCTTAAGCAGTGCTAGACCGTAGTACATCGTGGGAATTTCAGCCAGAACCCTGTGGACAACTTGGCATAGCTGATGTAATGACAGGGCAAGTATGTCAATGATGCAAGTATGTACAGTTGCAAGCAAAAGGTTTTGTTTAATGGCATAATCCCTTTAGAGACAGATTGTGTTGGAGCTCTGTAGAGTTTCCAGGTTTAGAGAGGGAGCTGGAAGCTTTGTTGGGATCTAATTTACCACCAAGGAAACAGCCCCCTGGGCTGCAGTGTCCCTTTCACTGTCTTTGTTCTGAACCATTCAGTGGATAGCTGTGACATCCGTTTTGCAAATGGCTGAATTGATCAAGATAGATCATTTGGATGGGCTTCCAGAACGGACCAGTGTTAGGATTTACTGGATCTGGGACATACCTTGCAACTCTACCAGTCTGGTTAGAAAGGGAGCTGGGGTCCCTTTGGGAATGCCACCCCTAAGAGCTCTGTCTGCTCAACTTGGAGGCTAGAAAAATGCAGCTTGGCAATGACCATTGTGCAAAATAAGACCTTAACTCACCACTTGGGCCACTCTCAGCCTAGTTTCTGCCAGTTTACCCCTTTCCAGGAAGTAAGCTTTGTGCTTGGGGACATTCTGAGTGCCATTAGCTTTGTTGAATTTGGAATTCCTTTATAGGAAATGTTCTGATGTGACTGTTGCATCATTTAGAGCTGCATATTAGTGGGATGAATGTTGCAGATGAAACTTCAGCATCATTTAAAAAAATTAATTAGTGTGGCTTTCTTCTCCAAGAAAATCCAAATGGTGAACTATGCTGGTGCTGCTGGGGTCCTGGAGGTCCTGAGGCCCTGGAGACTCTGGGGGACCCTGAAATGGGAGGCTTCAGCAGTGGTGTCTGAGGACAGGGCTTGAAGCAAGGGAGCTTCCCAGAAAAAGGCTGTCATCCAGCTTGGCCGTCTGGCCAAGGATGTGATAATCAAGAGATCTGTCTCTTCTCCCTGCCCATCAAGGAATCTGAGATTACTGATTCCCCCCCCTCCCCGGGAACCTCCCTCCACAATGAGGTTGTGATGTGAAGATTATGCCTGTGGAAAAGCAGACAACCACAGGCCAGTAGACTGAGTTCAAGACATTTGTCACCATTGTGGATTACAATGGACCTGTTGGTCTGGGTGTTATGTGCTCCAAGGAGGTAGCCACTGCCATCTGTGGCTGTGGGACCATCATCCTGGCCAAACTCTCCATCGTTCCCATGCACTGAGGCTACTGGAGGAACAAGATCAGCAAGCCTGACACTGTCCCTTGCAACAACTCTGCTGCTGAAGCACAGAAGCAGCCACAGTCTATATACAAGGGGGGGACTCCAAATCACAAAATTATCTTGAGGGCAGGCTCCTTGTAGTACAGGCTTCCCCCGCTAGGTGAGTGTTCTAGGAACCCATCTGTATCAGTGTACCAGCTGGTGGTGTTGTGAAAGGCTCCGTTCGGCTTCAGTGAATTTTTTTTAATGTGTTTGCCCGTTTCATGATAGGTGCTTTACAAGTGCACCTGCCCACACTATGCTGAATGTTCCGAGGCTTTTGACCAAAAACAGCACGACCCTCATGCCCCACCCCCTATATTCACTAGATCTCTCCCTGAACAACTTTTTTCGTTTCCCTGGATAAAAAAAGTCCTCAAAGGGAAATGTTTCGCTGATGTGGAAGAGGTGAAACAAAAAAATGGCAGAAGCACTAAAAGGCATCAAAATCGATGAGTTCAAAAACTGTTTTGAGCAGCAGAAAAAATGTCTCAATAGGTATATTGCATCAAATGGAGAGTACTTTGAAGGTGACTGAAGTTTAAACATGTAAGAATAAATAGACAATTTTTAATAAATAAATTCTGTTTTTGGGGGGCCCCCAACAAAAGAGTGTGGTTGTATTCCAGTAAAACATCCTTTATGGACACTAAAACTTCAATGCTATGTGTTTTTCACATGTCATGAAATTTTGTTCCTCCTTTGATTTTTTCCATTCACTTAAAAATGTAAAATTGGCTCTTAGTGGGCAGGCCTTCTGAAGACCTGGTGGTAGGCGGACCTGACCCATGCTGCAGGTGGGGCTCTGCACTGGGTCAGGGCCTGGTGGTTAGACTCTGCTGCTTTCCCTTAGTCCTGGAATGGGGGGTGGGGAGTAGGGGGAGGAATCCCAGAGATTTGTGAAACAAAACTTCATAGTGTTACATTTCTACAAACAAATTTAAGCTTCTGTATTAATCCAAAAAATTACTATACTATATTTTTAAACCAAGTTTATAAAACATTTAAAGAAACAATGGGTTTTAAAAGGCAGCTCTGAGTGAAAGAGCTATCCATTCCTCCCTGTTTTTCTTCCTGGGCATTGGGGAATAAATATCAAAAAGAGAAAGATCAAACTTTGCTCTGAGTAATAGGTGAGAAATACATTTTTGGTGTTTTCATTTACACTTCTTTGATTACTACTCATGAAATTTTTTCAACTTCATAAGCCACTTATACTTCTTTTTATGTGAATAGCCTATTGCTTTTTGCCCTTTTTTCTATTAGGATATTTATTTTTCTAATTTATTTTATGCAAACTCTTTATATTGACATTAATCCTTTATCTACTATTATAAGTAATGACTATTTCCCCATTCTCCCTTGCTCTTTTATTTTGTATGGAACATTTTTTTTTTAAAAAATATATTTTATTGATTATGCTATTACAGTTATCCTATTATCCCCCCTTCATTCCCCTCCACCCTGAACACCCTCTCCCACCCACATTCCCCCCCTTTACTTCAGTCCATGTGTCATAAGTTCTTTGCTTCTACATTTCCCATACTATTCTTGCCCTCTCCCTGTCTATTTTCTACCTACCATCCATGCTACTTATTCTTCGTACCTTTCCCCCCTTTCTCCTCCTCCCACTCCCCTGTTGCTAACCCTCCACGTGTTCTCCATTTCTGTGGTTCTGAGGAACATTTCTGATAGTTCATCTTATAGTCAAAAGCCGTCTTTTACATTTTATTTCTTTTCTCTTACACTTAAAAAGAACTTCTCCATATCAAGGTCACATAAACATTCAATTATGTTTTCTACTATTTCAAGAGTTGCATTTTTTATATTAAACTGTGGGGATTTAGTTTGGTGTATAAGCTAGGGATCCAAAGTAATATTTTCGTTTTTTAAACTTTATTTTTCAATTACAGTTTACATTCAATATTATTTCGTCTTAATTGCAGGTGTACAGCATAGTGGTTAGACAATCACATACTTTATAAAGTGTTCCCCCTGATGCTTCCAGAACCCAACAGGCACCATACACAGTTGTTACAGTATCACTGACTATGTTCCCTATGCTGTATTTTACGTCCTGGTGACCATTCTGTAACCACCAATCTGTACTTTTCAATCCCTTCACTGTTTTCACCGGGTCCTCCAGCCTCCCTCCCCTCTGGCAGCCATCAGTATTTTCTCTGAATCTATGGGTCTGTTTCTGTTTTGTTTGTTTGTTTACATTGTTCTTTAGATTTTGCATGTAAGTGAAATCATATGGTATTTGTCTTTCTCTGACTGACTTAATTCCAAAGTAATATTTTTCTAAATATCTCACCTATTTTCCTATGTTCAAATCCTGCCTAATCTTCCACCTTAGCTCAAATGCATGTCCTCCATGAAGCCTTTCAGTATCCCCCACTTGGAAGAGAGCTCGCTGCTGCTCTCGCTCCTCCCCCATGGTTTTTCTTCCTTTCTTGTTTCATAACTATCTGTGCATATCTTGTCTATTGTATCACACTGCAAGCTCCTTGAGAGCTGGGACTGAGTTTCATTCATCTTTGTATCCCCCCAAACCCTCATCCAGGGCCTCACACACTTGTAGAAAGAAAGGGTGGGTGATGGCAGCTCTAGGCCCCACCCCGAGCCTCTGCTCCCTCTCCCAGAGGGAGGGCTGAGCAAACCTCCCAGCCAGGATGGGACTGCCTTGTGCATCTGGGGGGTTGTGGTGGCCACCGGTCCAAGGCAGCTCTCATTTAACAAGGCTGGTATTTATAGAGTGAGTCGTGCACTCCAGTCTGAGCAGATACAAAAGTGAGCAGAGATGCCAGTCGGGCTCTGGGTGGATAAAGGGGGCTCTGGGCCTCCAGAGCCCTCGTGTCCATGAACATCAGGAATGTCCATGTCACTCCCTGGACAAACCCGGGTCCTGAGACAGGCTCTCTCACCCGTGACCAATTATAACCACATAAACAGAGACTGAGAGATACTTCTGAGTGACTCGGGAGAGGCTCTATGTGCCGTGTGTAAATAAACGCAGCCTAGATCTGAACAACCTCGTCATGCCCTCCCCTACCTCAGAAACTGGGCTTTACCTATGACTCACACTTTTCCTACCATGTTAAATTCAGCCATCCATATAGATGATATGTATATACACACGCACATATCTATCTTCAGGTATTCCATGTATGTGTCTGTGTGATATTGAGAACCAGGGATTTATTAAGGGCAAGAATCCCTTGATAGCCATGGGTGGGTGAGGGGTGGTGTTGTGTTTTTGTTTGTCTTCACTGTATTTTGAGGGGAAAAGTCAGCAAGAGTGGCTCCGGTGAAGAAACTGGGGGAGGGGTACTAGTAAAAGTTGGCCATGCTGGATTTGGAAATACAAAACCACGAAGCTTGTCTCTACCCTTACCAACCTCTCTCTCCTTCCTTACTCTGACTCCAAAAATAAGTAAGGGACCAACTTCTATGACTAAAATCCCAGAAAAGAGTAATAATGGAAGATCTACAAGAACTTCCAACAGTTATATTACTTGGAAAATAATTTCAGGAGCTATGTGCTAAACACATTTCTAAGAAAATGGCTAAGAGAAGGTCAAGGCCAGAAGCTTTTTCAAGCCCATAGCATTTTCCAGTGACAGCAGGCACAGCTGCTACTGCTCCAAGGAGCATTTCTGGATTATGAGAAATGGAGTTGTTTTAAATCTATGTGTTGAACAATTATTTTTAAATATGGCCAGTTTGTGATATGTTTCAGCCACAATGCTTAAAATACTAATAAATTCTACACTTCTGAAATCTTGAAATTAAAAAAATTATATACAGCCCTAGCTGGGTGGCTCAACTGATTGGAGGGTCATCTCATGCACCAAAAAGTTGTGGGTTCAATCCTCAGTCGGGTAATATCCTAGGTTGTGAGTTCAATCCCTGCTCAGGGTGTGTATGAGAGGCAACTGATGTTTCTGTTTCTCTCACTTCCTCTCTCTCTAAAAAAAATATACATATACATATACATATATATGTATATGTGTATATATATATACACACACATATGTATATATACACATATATATACACACATCAATAAATATATCTTCAAGTGAGGATTTTTAAAACAGTTATATAAAATAAGAGTGCTAACTTCCTTTTAAAAATGCAGTAAATGTCCAAAATCATAAGCCATAAAGCAAAGTCCAACAAGTGAATGACTGCGTGGGAAAAAGTCCCTGAACAATTGAGCCCTTCAGTAATGGGTGCAAAGTTAGGGAAATGCCAACACTGAGAAAAAATTGCTCAGGGTGACTCACACACAGCTTCTGCTCCACTGATCACTTCTGGTATTAACTGTGCTTACAAAAGCAAATACCTCGCATTGCTTCCATGCTGCAGAAGGACCAACAGCTGCAGTGGCATGTAGCTGGGTGGGCCTCGCATAGAAAAGGGATAACTCAGCTTTGATAAAAATGTGTGTTCCCAGAATTTCTGCCCTCTGAAGTTATTTACCATGACTATTCACGTGCTGTTCCCCAACCATCCTGCTGAAACACCTAGAAGAGGAAGGATTCAAGCAGGATGGATATTTTGCTGGCATTCTCTGGAGCAAGAGGCTATTGTACAAGCACCAAGTTAGGGGTGTGTCAGGGGCAGCAACAGCTAGTGACCCAGGGCATGCCCCGGCCTGGGGCTCTGCAGCACAGGGGCCTCCAGGTGCAGAGTCAGCTCGAGAATGAGAATCAGTCAAGGAGAGAGACCAGGCTGGCCCAAATAAACCCTGAGGCCTGCTTAGGGGTGATGTTTATTCCCTGGGGAACAAGTGTTTGCCTTTCACTGAAGAGTGACACATGTGGCTTACACGCATAAGCAGTAAGGGAAAACTTTGGTAAAGAAGGGATGTTAAATAGTGGAACAAATTATCAAAAAAATTCTGGAATCGCAATTTCATGGTCTCGCTCATCAACAGAAGAGTGTAATTGTGGCTGTAAGTGAAGCAGGGGGACAGGCCCGAGGGCTCCGCAGAATCTCCTCACCCTCCACTTTCTTCGGACAGGTATTTACCCAAGGCCGCAATAGCAAAAGCAGCAGAACAATCGGGAATACCTTGTGCCATTTCAGAACCAATAAATGCTTTAAAAATTCTTGCTGGTGAAGAAAACAAATGTTCTCAAACAGCATTTCCTGATTACTTATCAATAATGCAGACCAGTGTCAATCTATCTGAAGAAATGTATATGTCCATTTGGATCCCTTTTTTATTATTTAGTTTGACTCATTCTTTAAATAAACGTGAAATGTGTTCACTCAGGAAATGAAATCAAAAGCCAACCTTAAATCAGGAAAAACACAGGTTATTTAAAAAAAATCTTTTTCACTCACTTGCCTGCTAACCTTGGGAAATTTGATAGCTGCAAAGTTGCTTTTTATTTTCAGAGGGAACACTGGAATATTTCAAGAAAAAAAACCCTCTTCACTTTAACCTCACTCTTCCAAAATTTTAAAACAGGGGCAGTGATGAAGCATTTTTTAGAGGCATCCTCATATCCTAGGCCCAAACAAACGGTGGTAGTAACAGAAACAGCTAAATATCCATAGTAACTGTGGAAAACAGATCGCATGGCATAGTCCTATTGCAAGTCATTTCCTCTTGTGCTGCCTCACTCAACCTCAGGCAGAAATAAATGCTTTCTATTTTTGTTCCCATAACCCCACCTTGAATGTGTGAGCAGGGTGGGGGGGAGGGGAGAGGAAGGGAGAATTGTTCCCCCACCAGAACCGCACCAGTGGTTTTCCCTTCACAGCCACCTCCCACTGTCTCCCGGAGGTCAGAGACTGCCCCCAAGGACCCACTCAGCAGGGTGTCTGGGACTATTTGAAAGGAGGGAGTTCCCACTGGGTAGTTTGGGTGGGGCGCGACAAAATCAAAGCCCAAATGCAGGGGTCAGATGGGTGATAGAGTGTTTAATAAATGTTAACACCCACCCCACCCTTCCTTCATCCAGACACATTAAACAGAGACAGTCACTAAAACCCCCTTGAAAAACACTCAGTGCACCACGGCCGGCCTCTGCCTGCCTTGTGTCGCGGTGACTGGCTCGCAGGCGGACCCTGCAGCATGACTCAGCAGGCTGAAGTCTGGCGCTGTGGCCACGCCCAGCCCTCACGACTGCTTTAACTACCCCGATCAGCTGATTACAATGGGCCCCTGGGGACCCAGCTCCTACGGGGGCAGGAGGAAGTGAATCTTCCCATTAAGTGCTGCTGGAAACAAGGTAGAGTGCGCTTCAGTCTGCAAGAGGTGGGAGTCCGACTCTGAGAGTCCCAACCCGTGGGTCAGCAGGCTTAGGGATGTACCAGACACACCCCACCAGCTTAAGTATGGGGCCGTGATGATGACGATGCTGATGACTACTATCAAGGTGTTACTGAGGGAACACTTAGGACTTGCCTCACTTGCACCTCATAGCAATCCTGCAAAGTAGACAGTAAAATCCTGAGTTTACAGATGAGGAAACCTGATTGGGGAATGGGGGAGCAGGTCACAGAGCCTAAAGTCGAGTTGTGATTAAGCAGGATTTGAGCCCAGACTGGGCATTAGGAGTCCAGGCTCCCAACCATTTCTACACTGCTGGTTTTAGAAAAGCTGCGTTTTCCACACCAGTGTGGTGCTAAATCTAAGCGTGGCCAGGAGAAGGATGAGGAAGCCCAGATTGACCTCCGAAATTTTTATAGGGCAGCATCTCCCCAGGCACTGCCCCTCCAGGGCACTCGGAGCAGGGCTGCCTCAGCTGTGTCTGCAGCAACCCTTGGAGGCTCTTCCGGAGCCTGACCTTGCAGTTTCCCACATCCACGCTGCTGCTGGCCCTGGGCCCGGCTCTGCTGTCTTGTGAAAACAGATTTCCAAGTGGATGAACCCTGGAGGTTCGGACCCAGGCCTGCACTCCCCTCACTGAGTAAATGGTGGTTGAAGTGGCGAAGATAATCATAACAGGTTATCCCCAACTCCTATGTAATGGTAGAATCAAACTTCTCTGCTAGAGAATTCATCAGAGCTGCTCACCACTCTGCCCTTGTTGTTTGATTCCAACTGGAATTTACAGAGCGATAGAAGAGTTAAAAACAAAAAAGGGTAAGTGTCAAGAGTCTAGCATTTATAAAGATGGGGAAATTAGCTTTTGGAGAACTAACTGTAAGGTAAAAACTTTTGACTGGAACAAGGTGGGCAGCCAGGAGCTCAGCAGATGGTCGTAGATGGTGGGCCCAGCCACACTGTGATTTCAGGGCCCAGCTAAAGGCCCAGGGCTGGTGGTATGAAGAGGAGAAAGACAGTGATGTGACTCTGTCCTGTGCTGTCCCTAGATAAACAGAAAGGCTCACCACCAAGAGAGCTCCCTCCCTTCTTCTGGGAGAAGGGGAAGTGGCTCAAGCCAAGGCTCCCTGTGGGTGGGGAGCCTGTAGGCAGGGATTCCTCAGGGTCCCAGTACTATGGTTCCTAGGTCCAGGGCACACTCGGGCCAGGGTAGAACTGAACTCAGTCCTCACTGATACGGACAGCAGACTAGGATCTCAGGCAAGGGTATGGGTGCCTTCCTGCTCATTAGCATCCCTGCCTGCTCAGCCCTCTCCTGGAAAGCATCTGTCAGCCTCTCTAGAGCAGGAAGAGGAGACTGGGTCTTGGTGGCAGCTGCTGTGAGGGGAGAAGTTGTGGTGGTCCTTGCTGCAGTTGGACAAAATCCTGGATCTCCTTGCTGCAGGTGGTCTCTCACCCCTACCTGCAGGACCCATGGGCCCCGACATAGGTAAACCGGCTCGTCAACCTGGTTTCATCACCCATACTGCCCTGCACCCTATCTGAGAGCTGCAGGAGCACTCACTACCCTGTAGGAAGGTGAAGGAGGTGCAGGTGAAGGAGGTGGGGCTCCCAGTCCCAGGGCCTTGGGGGGAGCATGGCTGAAGAGTCTAGGACCAGCGTCCCAGGAGCCTCTGGCCTAACAGTCTGGTGTCAAACGTAGAACCTCCTCCACCCTGGGATGTTCTTGTTCACTTTTCCTGGCCTACAGCAGAAAGTCAACTCTCTCTGACCCTGGGCCCTGAGCAACTAAGCTTAGTTGTAAAAAGAAACTCTTCTATGACTGGCCTATGAGGCCCTGAACTGGCCTTACAAACTTGCCATTTAAAACTTGTTTTTCTTTGTACTTGCTGAAAGTTTTGTTTTCCTTTTAAAATGCTAAATATACAATTTATAGAAATATATAATAGGATTTATTGCTTTCCAATCAGCAATTTGGAATTATCCGTCCTCACATTAATCTATAATAAGACAGGAACACTCAGAGCATTTTGCGATGTCACTTCTTTGTTCCGGGACTTGCTGCATCTTTTGCACGTGATGATGTCGATTTGTTCTGCTTCCCTCTTCTGCTGCTCCACTTTGCAGTCTGAGAGGTGACTCAGCACGGGGAGCAAACTCACTTCTCTAAGCAGGGGCTGGAGCCAGAAGGAGACTAGCAGGCTCCATTATCCAGGTCATGACTGGTGGTCCATTGGGGAGGATAGAGTAAGACAACTCCAGAGAAGCACAGAGAGTTAGCATACCCACTCAGGCCAGCCTTGAAAAGGAGTCCTACTATGGCTTTCTTCTGAAGCTTCCCTGGCTGCAGAGGCTCAGGGGTGGTAATAGCATGAAGAAAAGTGGTCTCCATTCACCTCTTCCTGTCAATCAGAGGGTATATCAACTGACAGGTAGCATTAAAGCTGGCTTAAGAAATTGAGACACTTCGGTGTTACCACTCTTCATGACACACCAACAGACACTCTGGGCTTACAAGTCTCATGAACTTGGGATACAGAAGCCAGGGCTAGGAGAAAAGTTTTAAAAGTACCCCCTCAATCTGTTTGATTTTCCAGATTATATTCTTGCCATATGGGTTAAACTGTGCATTATTAGTTGTCTATGGCCTCTGTAACACATTACCACAAGCTTAAGTGACTTTGAATGGCATAAATGATCTTACAGCTCTGTAGGTCAAATCTAACTTGGCTCTCACTGGCTAAAATCAAGGTGTTGGCAAGCCTGCATTCCTTTCTGGAAGCTATAGGACAATCCATTTCCCTGCCTTTTTCAGCTTCTAGAAGCATGTACATTTCTTAGCTCACGATCCTCTCCCTTCATCTTCAAAAGTCAGCAATGGGTAATTGGGTCTTCCTCACATCGTATCACTCTGAAATTGATTCTCCTGCCTCCCTCTTGTGGGTTCCATTTATATAAACAGGTTCCAGGGGTTGGGATGTGGATATCTTTAGGGGTCATGATTCTGCCTATTATACTGTGAAAAACCTGCAGAAATGTGAGGATAAAGATATAATATCCTTATCACAAAACTATGGGAAAAGAAGAGGAAGTCCACTCCCTGTCTCAAGCTGCCAATGCTACTGCCCAGGGAAGCACAGTGTTCCCCATAGCCTCTCGATGTTCTACTCCAGGGCACTAAGCCTTGTTATCAATCGCTTGTCATCATTCTATCAAGCTCATCCCTTTCCATGTGTTGCTTCTGCTCTTACCGCATGTGGGCAGGGAAAACTGTTAATTTTCATGTCTTGTTGAAAGTGAGAGTCACTAATATGCCACTACCCAATTACTGCCAGTCCTTTCAAGCCATTCTTTCAGGAGCAGTTGCCAACCCTTGAACCATTTGTACTGCTCGCTGCTGCAGAATCCCAATTCACTGAGGCACTGGGGCAAACTAGTGCCTTATAAAGTGACAGCTGAGACTCTCTGGTATGTATCTATCATGACTACCACTGTCATCACCAGCTTCTGTTGTGAGGGACAACCCCAAATGAAGATCATATAACAAGAATATGGCATTATTCTCAAGTTCAAGGCCAGTCTCATTTATTTCATCAGGCTGATCCAGGACAGGCAGCAGATAAAACCCCAGCTGTGCTAGAAGCCATATGAGAGGTTTGAAACAGATGATGAAAGAATGAGGTCAAGAATACCAAAACCTAGGCATTAAGATGATGATAAAAATAGCTAACAGTTATTGAGCCATAAACAAAGTGGTTAAGAGCAAACACTCTAGTCTTAGATTGTCTCTACCACGTTAGCCATGGGATCCTGAGCAAGTTTCTTAACCTCTCTGTGCCTCAGTTTCCTCATCTGAAATTGAGGGTAATAGTAGAACTAACCACACAGGATTATAGAACCTGGCGCTTTGAAAGCATTCACTATTAGCTGGAATTATTACTAGTCAGATGCTATGCTAAGCATTTTTCAAACATTTCTTAATTAATCATCAAAGTAGCCAAATAATGTATTATAATCTCCAGTTTAAGGTGGATATGAGTTTAAGGTCGCAAAGCTTAAAGTCAAGTAGCAGAGCCAGGACCAGAGCCCACATTGGTCTGACTCAAAAGGCCATGCTCTTAATCTCTGTAAGAAGCAAAAGTCTATAGGGAAAGACTGACAGGAACTGTGCCTGAGATGTCCCATCTCTTCTACAGTGTCTAACATGTGCCTTCTGACAGTTGTTGCTTGTGTGATGGATCAGAAAACCTGAATGACACTAACACGAAGACAACCGTAGGTTGCCTGGAAACACCCCTGGGTCACTCCAGACCTGCCCCAATGCTGCACGCTGGTTGAATGTTGGGTTTTGAGGCCCCTGCAAGCTCATAGCTCTGAGCATTTCTTTGAGCAAGGCACCGCCTGCTGAAGAGCCTCCTGACCATCTCCTCAGTACCATTCCTGGCACAGAGAAGCCACAGATGGAGCCCTAGAGCAATAATTCCCAGTCCCATTCATTCAGCAACATCTTAGGGAATCAGTTGGCACAGGGATCACTGTGAACTTCTCATTAACCAAGAATCTTAATCTGCTGCAATTTTAAAGGCAAATCTGTGCTGCTTCTCTTAGGTGTGGTCCAAGCAATGGGAGGGCATGGCAGCTCTACAAAGGCTTCTGAAGTCCGCATAGGGAAAAGGACAGCCTGGTCCTAGCTCATGGCATTCTGGAAAGAGGCTGCTGTCTAATACAGATGAGGCACAGACATTCTGTTGTCCCTACTGACTGTCAGCCCTCAGCCATCAAGCCTGAGTCCCTGTCAATTTATCAGGAGGCAAACCAGCTGACTTCCCTCCTGTCTAAATCCTGCATATTTCCTTGTATGCTGCACAAAATGCAAAACAGAAGCTAAAATTAGAAGACGAGGTGCTAGTGAGGCTGATGTGTGTGGGAAGAAGGCAGAGTGGAGACGTCCTGGGAAAGGATTCATGGAGAGCTGCCTAGGGTCCCTTCCTGAGCTGTCACAGAGGCCTGGACAAGGAATACAGGGAAGGGGGACAGGGGCTGATAGACAGCCAGTCATTATAGCTGCAGAGATCACTGTGGGTTTTTAAAATTTTTTTGTCCCCTAAAAGCTCCCTGACCTACTTTTTCAAATGTTGTTTCCTTATCCATCAAAATATATTCTTAGTGAATTACAATCAAGTTTCCTGTCATTATTCAATACAAAGTTTTAGTTTAGTTCCTGCACTAGGGGCTATCATCTGTGTCTCCATGCAAAATAGTAATATAATCAACAGGCTGATGATGGATATGATGAATTTCTCAGTGGCAGACAAGCTGCAGTTGTAAATGACTCCATCTGAAAAGCTCTGAGCAAAGGTTTGAGTCTATTTAAGAACAGAGAGCTCACGTGTGATGGCTGGCTGGCTTCAATCCTCAGCTAAGGGACAGAGCCTTATGGAATGTGCGTATAAACGCCTTAAAGCAGAAGTAAATATAATGCCTTGGATTTAGAGGACACTTCTCTTCATACAACTTCAGGCATTCCTAGGTATGGTGTAATCCTGTATCTTCTGGGCAGAGTGGCCAGGACAATTCGAAATCTTAGCCATAGTGAAAAGTATGGCAGTTCTACAGGGAGGGGGAGAAAAACTAGGGAGAGAAGTAAATGCTTCCCCAGGGATCTGCCAGGGCGGCCTTGCTCTGAGGCAGGTGGAGCCCCACTGAGATCCAGGGCACGTGATTTCAACAGCTGCCTCCGCCTTCCCCTCCCTCATGTGGCAAGGCTATTGAGAAAATGAGAAGGGTGGTGTGGCCAGCCCATAATTACACAGTGGCGTAGGAATCAGACCATCAACCAGTCACCTTCCCATTTCTCCATCTCTCAGCTGCTCAGCAGCCTCAGATGGGGGAGGATTTGGATGGGTTTCTATAAGTGTCTCTGTTTGCCTCTCTTGAACTGGAAAAAAAGTGGTCAGTACAGGCAGCTGTACAATGCAAACCCAGGTGTGGGCGCGGGCTGCGTGCTGCCTGGCTGTCAGAGGTGGGGTGATGGACGTTCCCACAGCCGCGCTGGGGACCTGGGCCCCACAGCACCTGAGGAGGGCAGGGTAGCACACCCGCCTCTCTGCAGAGCAGAGGCCTTGGCAGAAGGAAGCAGAAGGTTCTTAGAAGGAACACAACCATTCCTATGCTTCTTTCTTCTACCTTCTGAGGCTGCTGCTCCCAACAGGTGTGAATTCTCTCCCCGTCCCTGCCTCAGTGCTGTGGGCACATAGGAAGAAATTGCCCTGGGGCCTGGCACCCCTGGAGAAACGAGAGCCCAGGCTCAGGACCTGCCTGTCCAGCCTCACACGTGTCCAGGCCTCCTGAGGGGCCTCCCTCGGAGCCTGGACCTGATACCCAGGCCTCTCACTCTTCCTCCACTATGCTTGTGCCTCTTCCACTGCTCAGTAGCCGGAAGACAAGCAGGGGAAATTAGAGAACTTGAACCTGAATAAACTAACTTAGAGATGGTTAAATAAATGTCTGATGAGTTTTCTGTGTTTCTTTGCTCCTCTGGCTCCCATTCTAAGGCAAGTAAAAAATATGTGTGTGAGTGAAGCCCTCCAGCTCTGGCTAAGAATATAGCGTTGTTATTATTAGAGCCGCTGGGAGCGAGTCATGCAGTCTCCGGGCAAGGCTCGGGTGGGCCGTGTGGGAGGCCACTGTCAACAGCTGCTGGGAGGAGAGCTTGCTTATTGTCAGCAGCCTGATGCAGAGATTAAGACAAGCCTGGTCTCCACATCACACCCACAAAGCTGTAGGCTGCGGCTGCTCCAGACATTGCAGCCAACTTTCCCCAGGGACCCTAGTCAGGGGCAATCCGACCAACAAGGAAACCCAGGAGGCCACCAGGGCAGCTGGGGACATTCCCATAGGGCCACCCAACCCAACAGGCTCAGTAGAAACATGCATCGAATAACACCTTCCCCAACAGAATAAGCACAAGAACCCAGAACCAGCTGCAAACCCCACATAATAGCTCTGTGTCCTAAAACAGTTTTTTGTTCATTCACCACAAACTTATCGTTCATCTTCTCTGGCAGATACCGTATGTGGGTCTGGGAACAGAGCAGTGAAGAAGACCATCCCAATCCCTGCTCTCATAGAGTTGACTGTCTGGAAGAAATCAACTGCCGTTAAACTGGTTACTATGTGATGAGTGTTTTATCCAAGGCAGTTCAAGGAGTCATGAGCTGGACAGTAGGGGAAATCTAAACTGACCACAGGGAACTGCCTTGATAGGGAAACTGTCACTAAGAAACACTGTCAAGTTAAAACTACTAGGGTCTCAAGAGATGTCAGCCTAAAACTGTCACTGCTTTCTCTCTTAGTTCAGCTAATTGAACTTCCAGCTAATATCTACCTCTCTGGCACCTGTTCTATTTCATTACCAGTCTCTTGAACATAAAGCTCTGGGAATAATTAATTATAATTGTAGAGCATAATTAAAGTATCCAGAATTCTCTGGGAAGCATGACAGACCCCTTTATCCATTGAGGTCACTTAACCAGCCAAGCTATTATCACCTGCCATTATTCTTGCTTTTCTCTGACAGGGATAATCACCAGGAGCCTCTTCCCAAAGAAGGACCAGCCCTTCACAGCATCATGTAAGCAGCCTCATATCCACTAAGAGCAGCGGATGCATCAGACATCTCCAATCCCGAAGACAGAACAACTGAGATGATGAGAAGTTTCACTTACTTCCCCAAGCAAGAAACCAAGGCGACATTTTAAAATGTCAGATGATGTCCTCCTCTGTTCAAAACCCTGCAATGTTCCCCAGCTCACGCTGACTAAAAGCTGAAGTCCTGACAGTGGCCCTCCAGGCCCTCCACGATCATTCCTCATTTCCTGTCTGACTTCCTCTCCTCCTGGCTTCCTCTGCATCAGCCTGGTTCTCCTTGCTGGTTTTCCTGAACGCGCCAAGCACACTCCCTCCTCAGAGCCTTCACACTTCTCTCTTCCTCGAACTTTCTTCCTCCATATATCCACATCCTCACTCTCTCACTTTCTCTGAGTCTCTGCTGAAATGTCGTATTATCAGTTTGTAAGTGACACCTCCCCTGGTCACCCTATTTATGACAGTAATACCCCCTCCACCATCCTTGTCCTCCTTCTCAGCTTTGTTTTTCTTCATGGGTGGTATCACCATCTGACACACCATGTACTTTGTCATCTGTCTCCTCTAATAGAATGGATGCATCTTGAGGACAGAGGTTTTTTCTGTCCCTACCCCCACTGTTTTCCAGTGCCTAGAACAGTGCCTGGCACACAGTAGAACTTTAATAATAATAATTGAATAAATGGATGAATGACAAACTAGTTGAAAAAGGAATAACTTTAAGAAATGGTGTTGTAATTTTGGTGTTCCAGATAGAAAATGATAGAAATCAATTTTCTACCTCTCACTACACACTAAGCAAATTCTAGATGGATTAAACACCTAGATATAAAAAGCAAAACCTCAAAACTTTCAAATCATAATATAGGAGTCTCTCTTTATGACTTCAGGGTAGGGAAAAATTTCTTAGATAAGGAGTAAAAAAGCACAAACCATATGGCAAAACATTAGAATTCAGAATACAAGAAGAATCATACAATAATGAAAAGGTAAATCCCAGTAGAAAGGATGAGTAAAACAGAAAAGCAAGCCACAAAAGCAGAAACTTGAATGGTGAATGATTTTAGGAAAAGCTGCCCAGCCTCACTAGTAAAGAGGGAGACATAAATAAAAGCAATGAGCCACTCTCCTCCATTGAAAATCTAATAAAATTAAATGTACGTGAAGTTGTGGGGAAAAGTGAGACCTCTTATTTGCCACCAGTTGGAGTCTGAATTTGTGTAGCAACCGTGGAGGGGAACATGGCCACCCGACGGCTAATGCACACAGCATTCAGCTCAGCAGTTCCACTTGCTCTGGACAAGCCCTTGCACACATGTGAGGACACTCACGGCAATTCTGTTTGTAAGAGTGAAACACACAAGATGGCGGGAAGGAGACGAGACTTCGGGTAGTCAGCACCCAATGGAGTATACAGATGTTGTGTTATAAACTTGTACACCTCAAATTTATGTGGTGTTATTAACCAATGCTACCCCAGTAAGTTTAATGCTCTAAAAAAAGAGTGAAACACTGGAAACAGCCCCAGTGTCCATCAGGGGGAATGAATTATTTTATACTCATAGAAAGAAATACAATACAAAAGGGCTCAGCAAACTTTTCCTGGGCCAGATGGTAATTATTCTAGTCTTTACAGGTCACCTAAGTCTGTGGTGAAGATCTCTTTTCAATGTGACTGGTGCAGCTCAGTGGGTTGGGCGTCATCTCACAGACCAAAAGGTAATGGTTCCTGGTCAGGGCACATGCCTGGGCTGCATATCAATGTTTCTCTCCCTCTCTTTCTCCCTCTTCTCCTCTCTTTAAGAAATAAATAAATAAGATATTTTTTCAAAAGACTCTTGTTTTAACAACCTCGAAAAATGTAAAACCATCTTAGCCAGTTTTGCTCCCAGGCTGTATATACTCACAGCCATAACTTGCCAACCTCTGCTATCCCAGCAATTAACATGAGCGAATCAGGTCTGTATGCATCAGCTCAAACAAGTCCTAAACACAAACACGGGGTGGCAAAAACAAATTCTAGAAGTAATATGTACAGCATAGGTAAACCTTTAATTCCTCTCAAAATAAAAACCCATATACGTAATAAATCTGTAAAAGTGTATATGGAAAGGATATATATAAATTCATGATAGAAGTTGCTTCTAAGGAATGAAGAAGAAAAACAGATTTGAGTGAGACACCAAAGGGACTTGAACTTTGTCAACAATATTTACTTTATTTTGTATAAAATAATCTGAAGTATGACAAAATGTAAATACTTATTCAGGGCATGGATTACCTGACTGTCGTATTATTCCCTGTACTTTTCTATAGTTAACTTTAAAAAAATACACAAAGGAAAACAAACAAAAAGAATGCTACAGCATATGTCAAAATTTCAACAGTGGTTATTCCTGCTAGGTGGGATTTCTTGTTTTTACTTATCTGTATTTTCTAAACATGTTTCTAAATATTGGAGTTGATTTTGTAATGGGAAAATAAAGTTATAAAAACTTTCCAAGGTGCCAGCCTAAATAGCGAACATGTCTTATTTTGGGAATCCTGGATGAAGAGCTAAACCCCATTACATCACGAGAGCATTCCCACGTCACTTTCTTCCCTGAGGAAGGCACTTGTACGAGATCAAACCAAGTGCCAGTCCTTTTTGCCTAGACAGAAGGCCGGGCCTGCTTTCCCATCTACTGTTCCTTTGTCCTGTGACCATTCTTCTCCTGGGCAGGGCAAGGGCTTAGGGCACTGCCCACCACTCTCTAGCACCATAAGAGAGGACCAGGGCATTGATGACAGTGAAGTATCAGCGGGACATCTGCTATTTCGGCACCTGGCAATGGTCACCTCCAATGCTTGGCTGACCTCTTCTGGGGCCTAAGTCACCAGATCTTGGGATGGGGTTGGGGGGAATAAGTAACTTGAGTTACTTAGCGATGGTTTCCGTTCTGCCCTGGGGAAGTAAGTCTGTCATATCTGTTTGTCAGTACGGAGCCCGTACTTTACAACTTGGATGTGCTGGGTTTCCGTTTTCAGAACACAGTCCTGGTCTATGGGTCCCCTGACTTAACAGTGCTTTCAGGCTCACACTGCAAAGATGCTCCTGCTTCCCCACCAAGGTCTGCGCACAGACCCCGAATTGGGGCTGACTCCAGGTGTGCAGCCCATGCAGGCCCACTGCACCCACCCCTCAGATTTGGTTCAGTGCATCATGACCACCATCCTGAATTCTTAATAATTTTATCTTTGCATGTGTGTTTTGTAAGTGAAGTCGGATGAGACAACAACGTATGTGTGTGAGCAGAGGAGATATGTGAACAACAGGGCACACATGTGCACGTTCAGGCCTGTGGGCACAGCAGGCAGCATGCTGATGGGACAGCTGGGCCCAGATCTGAGCTCAGATTAGTGGCAGTGGTGGTGGCAGCAGCGGAGGCATTGATGGCAATAATGGCCACAGCCCCAGAAGAGTGAAAGGCTCATCGTGGGAATGGCACGAGGACCGTGTCGGGAGGCCAGCGAGCCCAGCCATCCCCAGAGCCCATCTCTGCAGCACTGGCTCGAGCTGTAACCTGGGTGCTGGGATAGGACTTGGCAGTGAGTGCGCAGGCAGGGAGCTCTCTGTCAGTTACCGTGCAATGCCATTGTGCACAGGGGCATTGCAACAAAACCATCAGAAAGTTATTAGAATTCTTTAAAGAGTTTAGGATTTCTGGGTTTAAACACTGTCACAGCACTGTAAAGCAAATATCCACAGGCTCAGAAACAGAAAGTAGACTTCCGGCCAAGATGGAGGCATAGTTAGACACACTGTGCCTCCTCACACAACCAAGACAGGGACAACAACAATTTAGAAACAGAATAACAACCAGAAGTGACAGAAAATTGAATCATATGGAAGTCGGACACCCAAGGAGTTAAAATAGACACGTTCATCCAGACTGGTAGGAGGGGTGGAATGGGGCAGCCGGGCAGAGAGGGGTTGTGGCACAAAGAGCGGTGGGACCGGGCACGTAAGGCATCCTGGGTGCGCAAGACCTCAACAGGCAGACCTAGCAAGGCTGCGACTGTGAAGCAAGGCTCTGCAAGCAACCCAGGGTCCCAGCGCTGGGAAATAGAGCCTCAAAACACTGATTGAAAACACCTGTGGGGATTGAAGCACAGAGAGAGACTCCCAGCCTCACAAGAGAGGTCGTTGGAGAGACCCACGGGGTTCTAGAACATGCACAGGCCCACGCACAAGGGAATTAGCACCAGAAAGGCCCAGTTTGCTTGGGGGAAGCAGCAGAAGGGACTGAAGTCCGAGAGAGAGCAGAACAAGTGCCATTGTTCCCTCTTGGACCCCGCACCCACATACAGCATCATATACAGCAACACATCCACTGACTGGGCTAACCTGCACAGGTGAACATCTAAGGCTCTGCCCCTCATAAGTAACAAGTAGGACAAGACAAAAAAAAAATGGCCTGAACAAAAGAACAGATCAAAGCTCCACAGAAAATACAACTAAGCGATCAAGAGATATCCAGCCTATCAGATGCACAGTTCAAAGCACTGGTGATCAGGGTGCTCACAATATTGGCTGAATTTGGACACAAATTAGATGAAAAAATAAAGGCTACAATAAGTGAAATGAAGGAAAATGCACAGGGAACCAATAGTGATGGAATGAAAGCTGGGTCTCATATCAATGGAGTGGACCAGAAGGAAGAACGAAACAACCAAACAGAAAAGAATGAAGAAACAAAAATTCAAAAAAATGAGGAGAGGCTTAGGAACCTCCAGGACATCTTCAAACATTCCAACATCCGGATTATAGGGGTACCAGAAAGAGAAGAGGAAGAGCAAAAAGTGGAAAACTTATTTGAACAAATAATAAAGGAGAACTTCCCCAATCTGGCAAAGGAAATAGACTTGCAGGAAGTCCAGGAAGCTCAGAGAGTCCCAAAGAAGTTGGACCCAAGGAGGAACACACCAAGGCACATCATAATTACCTTAGCCAAGATAAAAATGAAGGAGAGAATCCTAGAAGAAGCAAGAGATAAGGGGATAGTCACCTACAAAGGAGTTCCCATCAGGCTGTCAGCTGATTTCTCAAAAGAGACCTTGCAGGCAAGAAGGGGCTGGA
>CM052543.1:114701615-114722828 GCA_028533065.1 Trachops cirrhosus | reverse complement strand
TCATCATCACCAAGTCCTTATTTTATGAAATGTTAAAGGGATTTGTCTATGAAAAAGAAGATAAAAAACATGTATAGTAAAATGACAGCAAACTCACAATTATTAACAACCACACCTAAAACAAAAACAAAAACAAACTAAGCCAACAACTAGAACAGGAACAGAACCACAGAAATGGAGATCACATGGAGGGTTAGCAACAGGGGAGTGGGAGGAGGAGATAGGGAAAAGGTACAGAGAATAAGTAGCATAGATGGTAGGGAGAAAATAAACAGGGGGAAGGCAAGAATAGTATGGGAAATGTAGAAGCTAAAGAACTTATAACACATGGACATGAACTAAAGGGGGGGGATGTGGGTGGGAGAGGTGTGCAGGGTGGAAGGGAATAAGGGGGGCAATGGGACAACTGTAATAGCATAATCAATAAAATAATAAAAAAAAGAAACAGAAAGTAACTTTAAAGACCATTGCATTCAACAGAAAGGCCATGATTTTCCTATGAGGCTTCAGACAAGCCAATTATTAACAATAATAACAAAAAATTAATTAATTTTCCTTATAATGGAAGATTAAGCGATAGAATACATAAACATTTTTAATCATACATAAATCATGAAACTGCTTTCACTTTCTTGTCCAGACTCTACAAGTTACAGGGAATGTCAGAGGAAACATTAAAATTTTATAAATTTATATTCAAAATTAAATTCATACTCACATGAAGCTGATCATGTAGTATACTCAAATTTCTGTTGTAAAATAATTTACAAAAAAAATTACCCTAATGTCCCAGCCTGTAAAATATACCTAACATTTCCAGTAACAGCTGTGCCAGTAGAAAGATCCTTCCCAAAATTAACAATTATCCAAAATTATCTGAGCTCCTATATTTGCCAAGAATGACTAATGTCACTTTCAATTATGTCAAGTTGCAAAAATGAAGTTGCTAAAAGTATAACTTTTGATGACCTAACAAATGAATTTGCAAAAAAGCAAACCAGAAAAATCTTATGATCAAGATACCACATTAATAAAGTATTATCATTTATTGTATTATATAATGACACCAAAAGCATTATTTTTTGCATGTGTAAGTTTATGCTGTTATTCGTATAATACTATTATGTGTATTATGCTTATATTAATAGATCTTTTTAAAAAAGTTTTCTGTTTTAGTACCTTTAACAGCACTTTCCTGCTCTGTGGACATGGGCCTGCATTTGTTGCACTGGGCCCTGCAAACAGCCCTGACACCAACTATTTCCCAGAGGTGATGGAGCCACCACTGCCCTTTGTAAAGAAGGCCAGGCATCTATCCCTTAGGCAGCTGGTCTTGGGAAGGAAAATGGCCCATTCAGAGATGAACTGGGGACCTGTGTCCTCACTGTCCTGGGCCACAGCTGAGCAACGGCAAAACAACACCCCGGCCAGTCACGGGCCTCTTCTCTGTGGACCACAGTAGGACTGCCAGCACCCCCCTACACAGACTCTGTGGCAAGTTATGGCTGAGAGCATCACCCCAGCCTCCCCCTCTTCTGTCGATGTTTGCTTCTTCTCTTCAGGGAAGAAGACTGAATTCCCACAGAGGGAACTCAGGATATATTATATTTTTGTTATTCAGACTCCATCAGCCAGTGTCTCGGCCTTTCCCTCTGAATCCTATTTGGAGATTCCTGCTCAGACACCCAGGAACCCTCCCAGGGTCATTTCACTGAGGTTGCCTAAGTCAGAGGGGCAATGGATGAAAGCCCTTCAGGCACTTAAGGATAACTGGGAGGAAAAGAAAGTCAGCTTTATAGAGAGGGGTTTGGGGACAGAAGGTGCCCCAGGTGATGTTCCCCTGTCTTTCAAGGCAAGACAGGACAAACAGATTCTGCTGACAAGGCCATTTCCTTTGGATTGTTTCACTTCATTTCACACAAAACACATTTAGCAACTTTCACAAACTCACAACCACAAATGGGATTGCACACAGACCCTCTGAACACTGGACCCTTCTCCAACTGCCACTGCCACACAATTTCACAACTTGATCACTTCCTGTCCTGTTTTCTGCTTCCATGCATGTATATCACAAGCTCCTCAAGAGAGACAGTATCTTCCTCTTCTTGTGTTCCCTGACTCCAAGTATAACAATACCCTAGCTTTTAGAGGACCTACACCCACTTTCCCATTCATAAACTCATCAGTCCTCACAGACACGCCCCATAAGCCAGGATAATGTTCATTCACAGAGAAGGGGTTAAGGCCTGGAGAAAGTCTCCAGTTTGCCTGTAGTTCCCCAGCTGCTAAAGGGCAGAGCTGGGACTCCATCACAGATCTGAGTCTGTTCTACTACACCTCTGTGGAAGGGGCCATCTCTAACAGGGCAGGCAGTGCTCTTTTTTGCACACCACCTAGCACATCACATTGCAAATGCAGATACTTCATAGAGACCTTGTGGTGACAGATGTTCACAAATCTGAGACTGCTTTTTCTTTTTCCTTCATGGCAGCACACCCTACGAGCACCTCTCCTGTTACTCCATCTGCATTGTTTTGGGAATGCTGAACCTGTCAAGGACTTTGGCCTGGAGGAGATGGAACTCTCCAGAACTCGGGTCTTTGAGGTGGCCTCACGCATTCTGCATCTTTCTGGGGTGGAATGGGCAGCAACAACTGCTGAAAGCAGGCTGTCTACATTGCCTCTTGCTAGCAGTGACTATCCATAAGCCATGGCTTCTGTTTCTGACCCTCCTAAGATGAAGAAGATGTGGAGTTGTGATCCTCCACAGAGGGTAGAGGTTGGTGGTAAGTGGTCACAGCCAATGCTTGCAGCTGACTAGCCTAGGTAAATCTTTCCCATTGATCAGCCACAAGCAAGCAAGACTCAACTACAAGAAGAGGGTATACTCAGCCCACACAAAGGGCACACCTCGAGTACCCAGCTTGGGTTATAGGGGAGGCTGTGCCACTGGACACTACAGGACACCTACTACATTAGGCCACACTACTAAGACATGGAATTAAAGCAGCTCTGCCTAATACATAAAAACAAACACAGGGAAGCTGCTAAAATGAGGAGACAAAGAAACATGGCCCAAATGAAAGAACAGATCAAAACTCTAGAAAAAAACCTAAACTAAATGGAGGTAAGCAATCCATCAGATGCAGAGTTCAAAACACAGGTTATAAGGATGCTCAAGGACCTTAGTGAAGACCTCAACAGAATAAAGGAGATCCAGTCAAAAATGAAGGATACACTAACTGAAATAAAGAACAATTTACATGGGAAACACGGTAAAGTGGACAAAGCTGAGAGTCAAATCAATGATATGGAACATAAGGAAGCAAAAAGCAACCAATCAGAACAACAAGAAGAAAAGAGAATCCAAAAAAATGAGGATAGTGTAAGTAGCCTCTGGGACAACTTCAAGAGGTCCAACATTAGTAACACAGGGGTGCCAGAAGGAGAATACAATGGGTAAGAAATTGGAAATCTAGTTGAAAAAATAATGAAACAAAACTTCCCTAATTTGGTGAAGGAAACAAACATGCAAGTCCAGGAAGCACAGAGAGTCCCAAACAAGATGGATGCAAAGAGGCCCACTCCAAGACACATCACAATCAAAATACCAAAGGTTAAAGAGGATCTTAATAGCAGCAAGAGAAAAGAAGTTAGTTGCCTACTGGAGGGTTCCCATAAGAATGTCAGCTGATTTCTCAAAAGAAACTTTGCAGGCCAGAAGGGATTGGCAAGAAATATTCAAAGTCATGAAAAGCAGGGACCTACAGCCAAGATTGCTCTGCCCAGCAAAGCTATCATTTAGAATCGAAGGTCAGATAAAGAGCTTCCCAGACAAGAAAAAAACTAAAGGAGTTCATCATCACCAAACTATTGTTATATGAAATATTAAAGGGACTTAAGAAAAAGAAGATCAAAACTATGAATAAAATGACAAAAATACATATCTACCAACAATTCAATCTAAAAAACAAACTAAGCAAACAAGAGAACAGAGACAGAATCATGGATGCAGAGAGCATTTCGATGGTTGCAAGATGGGAGGGGGTGTGGGGAAAGGGTGAAGAGGTGAGGGGATTAAGAAGTACAAATAGGTAGTTACTAAATAGCCATGGGGATGTAAAGTACAGTGTAGGAAATGGAGTAGCCAAAAAACATATGCATGACCCATGGACATGGACAATGATGGAGGGATTGCCTGAGGGAGTGGGGGGAGATGGGTGGGGGGAGCAGAGGGTGAAAACTCAGCACAATTGTAATAGCATAATCAATAAAATATAATTAAAAAAAATAAAATGTGGAGTTGTAGCCACCCTACATGGTGTCTCTTATGTATCTAAGACCAAGCAGATTCTTACCTACAAGATGGTCCTGGCTCATTGTAATTTTAATAAAAGGTTTTCACATGTTTATAACCATGTGGGTAAGAAAGGCCTATTTAAGGCACAAAAACACAGAAGCCACAAAGAGAAAGACTAAAAACCTGGCAATATAATCCAAAATTTGCAACAATAAAAGATGTAACAATCTGCTCTTGCTGGTGTGGCTCAGTGGATTGAATATCGGCCTGCAAACCAAAGGATCGCTGGTTCGATTCCCAGTCAGGGCATATACCTGGGTTGCAGGCCAGGTCCCCAATAGCGGGTGGGTGAGAGGCAACCACACATGGATGTTTCTCCCTCTCTCTTTCTCCCTTTCTTCCTCTCTCTCTAAAATAAATAAATAAAATATTTTTTAAAATGATATAATAATGTTAAATAAAGTGACATTAAAATATCTAGAGCATGTATAACTGGCAAAGGATTAATATTCAGTATGTCAGTGATTCTTATAGTTCAGTAAAAAAAAGGGGAAGAACTTAATTAAAAGGAGATAAGACTATAAAGAGGTACCTCATCATAAAATAAACAGCAAACAGCAAAGGAAAACATGCCAAACTCACAGTAAACAGACAAATGCAATCAAAACACTAAAATATTATTTGTTTATCAAGTTAGCAAACCTTAAAAAGAATAATAATATCCAGTGTTGACCTTTAGCTATATTTACCACAAAAAAGAGAAAATGCAAATAAAATTATAAACAAGAGAGGAGACATTACAAATGATACCACAGTAATACAAGAATCATAACAGACCACTTGAACAATTATAATTGGACAATCTAGAAAAAACTGGATTAATTCCTACAAACATAAACCTGCCAAGACTGAAATATGAAGAATTAGAAAATCTGAGCCGACCACTGAGTAAGGAAATTAAATCAGTAATCAAAAACCTCCCAACAAAGAAAAGCCCAGGATGAGATCTTCCTACCAACATTTAAAGAATTAATGCCAAATCTTCCCAAACTCTTTCAAACAATTGACCTGAATAAACTTCAAAAAAAACACATACAAATGAATAGCTAACCAGTGCATGAAAAAGTGCTTACTAATCATCAGGGAAATGCGAATCGAAACCTCAATCAAATGCCACTCATACCTGTTGGAATGGCTATTATCAAAAAGACAAGAGACAGGACATATAGTATAATCTCATTTATATGTGGAATCTTAAAAAGCTGAACTCGTAGAAACAGAGTAGTTTTGTAGTTGCCGGGGCAAGAGGGTAAGGAAAATGAAATATTGGTCAGAGTACACACTGCTAGTTAAAAAAGGAATGAGTTCTGGGGATATAAGGTACAACATGATCCCATGATAACAATACCATATTGTGTATTTGAAAGTTGTAAAAAGAGTAGATCTTAAATGTTCACACCATCACAACAATATGGTAATTATATAAGGCAATGGATATGTTAAGTAACCTAATTGTGATAGTCATTTCAAAATATGTGTGTGTAAGAAATCATCATATCTAAAACTTACAGAATGTTCTATGTCCGTTATATCTTAATAAACTAGAAGAAAAGAGGAAAGGACATGCACTGTTGGGAATTAGCAGGGCAGTCTGGTTGCATCGGACTTTAAATTTGTATGCACTATGGCCCAGCAGCCTACTTCCGACGGCCAACCTAGAGAAACACTCACGCTTGGGCATGAGGAAGCCCGTACAAAAATGTTAATCCCAACGTTGCAAACGCAGAACACTAGAAACAACCCAAATGTCCTTTAGAAAAGACACGGCCTAATAAGGCACTGCACAGTCCAGCAGGGACATTATGCAGCAGTTAGAAAGAACAGTGAGCACTGACGTGGAAAGGTTTCCAAGACACATGAAGTCAAAAAAGTGAATCGCTTAACCATTTGCATAGTACAATCTATTTATGCTTTAAGCGCGCCTACCCACAAACCCACACATTTCCACACGTACAGATATGTATGTGCAGAGGGACGGAAATACGTCTGGAGGAATACATGCTAGACTGGCGGTAACGGTTCTCTCCGGTAGGGAAGTGGGCCCGCGGACACAGCAGCGGAGGGACTTTTGCTATGGCTGCTCTGTTGCTTGATGTTTTTTTACAAGAAACACATATATTACATGTGCAATTTTTTAAGAAAAAGGAAAAAGGAACTGCTTAGGTGCAGGGCAGCTCAAGGACAGACCTACAAAATTCACTAGGCCTGCCTCCCCTTTCGGGGCGCAGGCAGCCTGAGTGCGGTGTGGAGAGGGGACCAGGTACAGAAAAGGAACCACCACCTGCCAGGTCAGCCCTGCCCAGATGACAGCATGTTTTTTTCCCCCAGATGGATTTTTCCTGACTTTCTGACACCCCCTATAGACTAAATCTTTCCCCAAAGCCCCTTCACCTGTCTTCCCTCCCTTTCCTGATTTGATCCTGTGTTTATCTGTTTGACTGAGGCCAGCGTCCCCTCCACTTTTGTATCCTTAAATTATAATTCTTATAAATAAGACTTGGAAAGTACAATAATGCATCAGCTGTGTGTCACACCAGGATTCCTACTTCTAAGAAACTCCCCGAAATGACAGATGTTATTTTCTTTTCCGCTGAGCCTCAGGTCGGTCTCGGGAAGCAGACTCTGACTCTCTGAGATTCTCATGTAAGTGATTTGAGGGGCCAGCTCTCAGCAGCAAGACCTCTAGGGGCACAGAGACAGGTTGGGGTAGAGGATGAGGCTGGGCTGGGACGCACTCCCAACAAGGGCCTCTCCTCAGCCCCAAAGGAGCTCAGTTGCTGAGAGGACCCTTTGGAGTTGCTCCCAATGAGGAGAGTGGGCTGGGCCTTGGCACCCCTGCATGGACCGGTCAGTGGACGTGGGTTGTCTCTGGGGAGATGGTAGCTTTGGCCCAAGCAACTCCCTTCAGTGGGGGGCCAGTCCTGGGCAGACTCAGCTGTGGTGGCAGCCTCAGCCCCAAAGGGGAATCTGGAACTCAGTATGCACTCATCTCTGAGGCTGGAGGAAGTAAGGAATGGCTACACGTGTTTATCTCCACTTTACAGAGAGAAAAACAGAGTTCTTTCTGGTATAGCCCTGACAGTCAGCCACCAATGGGAGCATCCTGGGTGCCCAACTCCTTCTTCGGAACTTATGAAGCTCTGTTTAGAGGGGGGAATATCTAAATTATTGAGAGGGAAATGCTTTGACCAGAAATAGGGAGTAACGTGTAAGGTTTAAATGCCCTGGTAATTATTTCGTTTTAGCATGCATATCTAGAAAGAACTTAATTCACAGTAAATTGGGTCCACTGCTTGAAAAGCAAAGAGACAAGAAGAGGAACACCGCATTTGTGCTGCGGTTAACGTCTCAGCTGTCTGGAATTAAGCCCCTGGCTCTCTCCCATGCCGGTCCCTGCAGCCTGTCTGCTTCAGGCCCTAGCGCATGAAGTCCATGTTCTGTGGAGACTCACAGGCTTCTCTCATCCTTAAAGGCTGAGCCCAGTAAGGACCCACAGTTATCAGCCTAAAAATGTTTATTCTTATGCCATTCATCCTCAGAAAGGAAGTTCTGGCTCTCTCCTCACAAATTCTGAAGAAACATGTATGGCCTTGTTTGGTCCTTATGCTTTTATTTGGCAGTTCTAGATCACTAGAGGGGAGGGAGGGAAGGCAGGACTTTGAAAAATTCCTTCAAAGCTGGTGGACTACAAAGCTGGAAGAATGACTCAGAAGGATATAGTGCTTCCAAACACTTGGATTTGTTCAATTCTTACAGTCTGGCAGGTCCAGAGCTAAGCCCCTAACATGCACTGTCTTCTTTAAACCTCACAACTCTGAAGTGAGTAATAATATTCTCTGTTTTATAAGTACTGGTATTATTTGTTTTACAGATGGGGAAATTGAGGCTCAGAGAGGTTAAGTAATTTGCCTGAGGTCTCAGAGCTACCAGGTAACAGAAAGGTTTCAGTCCAGGTGTGGCTGCTTGTAGAGCCGCCAAGAAGGAAGGTATCTTTGCACAGACTCGGACAGGTCGTCCAGGACAGAGAAAAATAAGAGCCACAGTGTGGAGCCTTAGGGAGGTGATGCCTGCCATTAGCTCGAACACCGGTCAGCACAGAGAGGCCCAGGAGCCACACGGACGTCCTGGGCCTTCTGTTTGTCTTCGCTGTGTAAATAAAATCAAGTATTTAATGCCCTAAATAATTATATGCCACTATTTTAGCTATTTCAAAAACAAACATTTGCTATTTATTATGTGTACTAATATTTATGGAATATTCCTATATTTTTAATACAAATAGGTATAAAGATATGCAGGAGGGAACTAAACACCTGTGCAGGGGCTGGATGGGAAAAATTTCAGGGGCTTAACTTTGTATTTACAGTTTATAAATTCTTCAGCTCAGTGATGGGTACAATATTCATTATGTTATTGTCTCTAACAAAGGTAAAAAGAATAATGTAATACCTTCTGTATTGTTAAAGAGTTCATAATTAATTCTTAAAAAGAAAAGTATATAAATAAGAAAGCTGATAACAGCTAAACGGTAGCACAGTATTTAAACTTGTAGTTGGTGTCCACATTTATTTTGACCCTTACTTTAACTTGAGGCGTTATATAGCTTAAAATAGAAAGTGTGCATCAATAAATCTGCAAGTGAATAAAGACTCATTATAGAAAAAAGACAGGTGCGTGAGTGCAAAGGATGGCCCACGTGCTGCGCCTGCAGTCTGCTCTAATGACAGAGGCACCTGCCGTGTTCCTCGTCGGCTGCCTTGATCCTTTACGAAGTAGGACAGAACTATAAATACATGTGCACTGTACATGCAGGACTGTATGCTTATCTTGTCAGTATGTGTACAACCCCGCATGTACATTAATATAGGTAACAAGGACTTGTAACAAAATAATGCCATCAGCACACCAAATATAATAAATGATGTGTTTGATTTTCCTGATTGACTTTAAAAGTATCTTTTTATCACTGGTTTGTTTGAATCAGTAAAAGAATACTTGGAGCTTTAAAAAGTATTTTAAAAAATACTTTGAAAAACCTCCAGGCTGTGGCCCATGAGCCAGGCTGTGCTTCAGTCCTGCGGATTCCAACCCTGCCAATCACTGTGCCTCCCGCCCCATTCCCCTGATTCACTTGACGCCCGGCCCTTCCTTCTACCACAGCCTTTCCCTCACCTGGTCACGGAAAGGTAGGCTTCTCTGGCCAAACACATGGGCTCCACCTGGCCTTGCCTCTGTCCCAAGGGCTTCTGCTAGTTCTGAGGACATCCCTAGCTCTCCTGGACTGCAGATGACCCAGCTGCCTCCACCTAAGATTTGGTTGCGAAAGAGCTTGGGGCTGAATTCCTGCACAAGGGGCGGTTGAGAAGGAAGTGCAGAAACCAGACTTGAAGATCACACTGCTTCCAGCGGGTAAAAGCCCCATGACGCCCGAGTCACCAAAGCAGTCCCTTCCCTGAAGAAAGTGGAATACTGGGAGACCAGTAGCATCCTTGGCTTCTTGCGGCCTCAGGCGTCCTGTGCCAGTCCCTCCCCGGAAGGCCTGGCTGGGAAGCGCGAGGGCACTATGCGGCCTCTGGCTCCACGTGAGCTCGGCACAGGACCCGGCAGGCCCGGGAAACGACCTTCGGACAACAGGGCTCGTGGCCACGACCAACACATTTCTTTCAAGTATTTTTTTTAATGCTTTTTAAAGCTCGAAGTAGTCTTTTACCAATTTGAACAAACAAAAGGTATTTTTAAAAAGATATTTTTAAAGCCAATCAGGAAAGAACACATTATTTATTATAGTAGGTGTTGGGTGTGCTAATGGTATTGTTATTACAAGTCCATGTCTTTTTTAGAGACCTACTGAAGTATGTATGAATGGGATGATATGACACCAGGAATTTACTTTCAAAACCACCAACAAAACGGACCTGGGAAGACGAGATGAAGCCGGATGGCGACATGCTCACTGCCGAAGCTGGGTGACGAGTATACCGGGATTCATGACACTGTGCCTTCTGCTTTCCTGTGTGCTTGAAGCTCAATAAAAATTAAGCATGGATGGACCTAGAAGGTATTATGGGAAGTGAAATAAGTCAGACAGAGAAAGGCAAACACCATATGATTTCACTTATATGTGGAATCTAAAGAACAAAAAGAAAACTAACAAACAAAATAGAAACAGACTCACAGATACAGAGAGCAGTATCTCTGATGGTTGCCGGTGGTGGGGAAGGGGTTGGGAAACTGGGTGAAAAAGGTGAAGGGATTGAGAAGTACACACTGGCAGTTACAAAATAGCCACAGGGATGGAAAGTAGAGCACAGGGAACACAGTCGATAATACTGTAATAACTGTGGATGGGGCTCGGGGACACTCTGTAAAGTATATGATTGCTTAACCACTATGCCGTACACTTGAAACTAACAAAAATAACAGTGAATGCAAACTGTAATTGAAAAATAAAAACAAACAAAATTAGCCAATCAGCTGAAAAAATAAATAAAAAGTTAAAGATAAATACAGGGTGGAGCAAAAGTAGGTTTGTGTCCCTTCTTGCCTAGGCTCTGCCCGCTCTCCCCACAGGTGTCCCTGTCGCCCTGTCCAGACCACACCACCCCACTGTTGGCAGGGGGAGATTTAAACGCCCAACTGCCTCCTACTAGCTCAGCATCCCCCGAGGCTTCCACCACCTGTACAACTACATCTCACATCCCTTAGAGGGCCAAAGCCCTGGGCGGCCTCATCCCTCCGCCCCTGTGTACTCCAGCAGCTCCCCTTCCTCCCTGCCCTTCCCTTTCTCTCTCTCTCTCTCTCTCTCTCTCTCTCTCTCTCTCTCTCTCTCACACACACAAACACACACACACACAGACTCCTCATCCCCACATCAGCCCCATGTTCCCTTGGCCTGTGTGCCTTGTCACGTGGCCCAGCCTGGATGGAACACAAAACCCTCCCTTCTACCAGGCTCGGTTTGAGGCGTCTTCTCCAGAGGCTGTCCCCAAGGCCTTTGGACCTACATGTACAGTGCAGCGCCCTCTATACCCACCTCACCCCCACTAATCTGTCACCTCTCCACAGCAGCATCTAAGCCTTCAGTTTGGGGAACTGGAGTGCTGGAGACAGATATTGAGAGTGATCTGACCTTGGCAGTAATTGCCTTAGGAAAGCGGAGATAAGGAGGGCACGTGAGGGAGGAGGGCCGAGCCCCAAAGACATCACTCTAGGCTGGCACCAGGATTCCTGACCCAACCCAATGTGGAAAGAGGGTCAGGGGTGATCTCTGAAGATAGAATAGTGACTCTAGCCTCTCCCTGAAGAGCCCTGGGGAAGGCTTATTTTGTCATGGGTGGGAAAGCTGTATGGAGATTAAAACACAAAAGAAATAGAAAGAGGTTCCTGCCTTTAATAATTAAGAAGATAGAACAAACATACATAGAAGGACATCAAAATATTGGATGTCCTGTGATTTGTCCAGTGTCTTAAAAGGAACAACAAATAAATGTGACTTACAAGACAAATCAGCACCAAATTAAGCACATGCTCATTGCGTTCTTACAGTGCGCTCAACGTTGTTTGAGAGCTATGAGATACCGCACATGAACCTGAGTCCCCTGTCCTTGTCCATACTGTTAACACTCATACTGGGGAAGCAGAGCTGCACACACGAAGATGTTGGGGAACAAATCGATCACTAGGTGGGGAGGACCAGTTGCAAAATTCACAGGTACCTGGACCAGGGCTTCCTAAACTTTACTGTGTATACAAAATACCCAGGGGTCTTGCTCACATATGGATTCTGATTCAGTAGTTCTGTGGGGGAGCTCAAGATTCTACATTTCTCCCATGTTGTGAGAGGAGGCTGCTGCTGCTGGCCTGGGACCCATTTTGAGTAGCCAGGACCTTAGTGAATGGAGAGAACCAGGTAAGCTGGAGCCCTCCAGGGAGGCTCCATAAACAGAGGACCAGGACCTGAGGCAAGGTGGACTGGCCCAGGCAGGGGGGGCTGCCAGCTGGGGGCACGGCCTGAGCAGAGACCTGGAGCAGCGGTAAGCACACAGGTGGGGAGAACCACAGGCCCAGGAAGTCAGTGCACTGGAACTGAAAATTCTCATTAACCAGCAGCAGGAACGGAAAGGGATTAAAGTATGTGGAGTCTTAAATGCCAGGCTGAGGAGTTCCAATTTATTTAAAAAGGGAATAAAGAGCTGGGATTGGTTCTTGAGTCGGACTTTGCTGGCACATTCAGGAAAAGTAGAAGGGTAAGGAATGTACATTCACGCAGAGGATAAGGCGAAATGGAATCCTGTTTCTCTCACTTTCTACTTTAAAAGATTCAGTTCAGCTCCTTGCACTGGGTTCCCATCCCCCACCCTCCATCCTCTCGCCTCAATCCAGGCCTTGCTCTCTGGATCCCTGGCTCTGGAAACCTATTAACAGGAGGACTAAGTGTCAGATGACCCATGAACATGAGGAAAGGAACCTTCTTCTGCGGTTCTGTGGAGCCTTTCTTTCTCTCCACGGATGTATAAACAATTCAACAGCACATGATAAAAGTAAGGGAGGGGGGACCCCCATTAATTTCCTTGAGGCAAATGATAAGCTGGCAGGTTTGGCTCTGTGGGAGGAGATAAACGCTGCAAACAAGGCCAAGTGACTGTGGAGATCCGAGCCTGGTACGGATGCAAATTAAAATAAAAACTATATAAACAGCAGCACAATCGTACCATTCAGGGCTCCATCATTAGCAGCCAGCTCTCCAGGGCCATAGCCCACAGAGACAACTCCCCTTTCTTCTCCGTGCTCACTAATTTCCAAGCTGGTCAACAAAAGGAAGTGAAGGACAAAAGCAGTTCTAATTGATGAGGCCCTGGGAGAGGGTCGCTGGGGAGATTCATTCTATGTGTGCAAATGAAAAAGCAAATGTGATGTGTCAGACCAGCTGAAGACAGCCTCCTGCTGAGGACTGTGGAGGTGCCTAGTTCCTCCTCTCAAAGCTCATCACAGCCAGAGGACAACCCAAGAGTCACGTCCACCAGCCCCGGCTTCCCAGGACCGGGGAGCGCCAAGTTCCCAAGATGCTGCCTTGCACAGGCGGGCCCCATTCAATAGCCAGCGCTGTGATGTAACACTCACTACCGCAGCAGCCGCCCTTGCCTGCGAAGGGCAGAGCTCCGTCGTTGGACTGTCACGATGTCTCATTATGGTGGGCAGTCATTAGGGTGAGCAGACACCGCTTTACCGAAGCCCACCTCTTACCCAACGTTCAGGCTCCCACAGGGAACCTCTACTCACAAACCACAGGTTTCCCTCATTTTCTTCCCCTTTGGCTGACATTCCTGATCAGCTCTGTGACTCCGAATGACAGAGCTCGCCAACAGTTTGTTTCGCCCACATGTCCTGCTCTCCAGCTGTGAAGATTTCTTCACTCTTCCAGACTCCTTCACACTCAACCTCCAGCCCAGGCTCCACCCCACGCTTGGAACTCCCTACAAGTTCCCTGTTGCCCGTCTATCCTCTTAGCCTCGCAACCTCTGTTTTCTTATTTTAAAATGGGACAATAATCCTTGCTGTCCTTATGTCACGGGCTGTTGGGAAACTCAAATGAAATGAAGCACATGGGAGCAACTCTAAACTGTACACATGTATTCACAGAAATGTCTTGATTGAGTTATAGCCCTGGGCCGTTTAGTGACTGCCAAAGTCTCCCTCTGTATTGTTAAATGAGACAATTGTTTCTCTCTCTCTTTTTTTTCAGCCAATAGGGCAGATGAAGATTCTTGCACATCAACACCAAGATGAATGTGCAGCATGTTTAAATTATGGAAGTTACAACAGCCTCTGCGAGCCTTTCCCCACCTTGACCCCTCAGTGTTCCTGGGAGTGTCTCCCGCGCACATGCCTGGTACTCACTCTCTGCGTCCTCAGTTTCTGCTTCCGCCCGCTCCTCTGAGCTCAGGTGGAAAGGCGGTGCCTGGGACAGAGAAAGACCAAGGAGAGTTGTGAGGGTGGGAGGATTTCTTTTCTCTAAATGTAAGTGTCGCTTTACTTTGCCACTTAGGGAAGATTTCGTCATTTAGAACAGGGGCTGTGCTTGAGTCTAACAGTAAACGCTGTGCTCTCCCAGCTTGTACGCTACAGAGTGAAGGGGCAGCAGAGAGAGGAGAGATGTAGGAAAGTCCTCCGACCAGGCTGCCTGCCCTTCCACCCCTCCCCAGCCGCCAGCGTTCACTGAGCTGCATGGCTGGTCTCTCATTTCCCCTGCTGATAAGGAGAAGGGAGAGGTTATCTGCAAGGACAGCCCCTGGCGTTAAGGGACGAGAAACCCCAGCACTGTTTTCTTCAACACTTCTAAACTCTGGCTGCATCAGCCCAGGCAAGGCTGGTGAAGAATAATAACATGGGGTTGGTAGGCTCCCTTCTTAAACGTCTTTTCCAAATGACACTCACATCACCACTTTTTTAGTTTCCTAGGGCTGGATAATAAATTACCACAGCTGGGTGGCTTGAAACAACAGAAATTTACTCTCTCACACTTGTCCAAGTGAGAAGTCCAAGATCAGGGTGTCTGCAAGATGAGAGGCTCCGAAGGGGAGCCAGCCCCTGGCTCCATGGACCAGGCCCAATCTCGGGCATGGTTTGGCTTGTGGCTATACTGCTTAATTCCTGCCTGAGATGTCACAGAACCTTTCCTTGGTGTTCGTGCGTCCGCTTCTCTTGTAAGGACACCTGTCAGTCCACCTAGGGGCCATCCTATGTCCAGAACGATCTTTTCTCAAAATCATTACATCTGCAAAGATCTTTTTTCCAAACAAGGTACCTCCACAGATTCCCAGGGACCACTATTCAACCCACTACAGCACCCAAACAAAGGGAAAGAGTGAAAATGAGGAAACCACACGGAGCCTCTGCTCAAGCCTGTAAGAGTTCATGGGACTAGGTAGGGACTGGAGTTACTCAGCCATGTCATGGTAGGAAGGGCCATGGGTTGCTGAATGGACTTTTAGCACGGCTGTAGCAGGGGAGAAGGGGTGCTAACTTGGCGTATGCCCTCCACTGAAACCCACAGAGGACACTAGGTGGCTGGAATGACAGAGTCACAGGGAAAGACCCATTTCATCAACATTTCTCCCCACTCACGCGAACCCTTCCTCCCACCCCACTTCTGCCTGCTGGGTAACCTACCACCAACCCAGAGCTCTTTACCTGCCTGGGGGTGTGAGCGGCCTGTGCCGAGCCCTGAAATACTCCCAGCAGGCTGTGTGTCCAGTATGTCGCCCCCCTGCCCTGTGGAGGTCATCCAACTCGGTTCATTCGGGGACTGCCCAAGTGACTGCCCTCCACAACTGGTCTGTGAACACAGGATCCAGCATTTTACTTTCTTCTGCTGACATTAATGTTTTCAAAAGGAAAAACTATAACTTAGTTAACCAAATCCAATCTAAAGATCAGAAAAAGGCCTACCAGTTACTAGAATTATAAAAATTCCTTCCTCTAAGGAAGAAAATATTGAGTGACTCACCATTCCCAAGTTTCAAAAGAACAGTTCCTTAAGTTCTTTAATGTCACCAGTAAATCCCTGCAAGTTGCATAAATAAACAGAGAAGATATGTCCATGATAGTTACCAAGAAAACTTCTGAGACCTGAGATATACTTTGGTCAAGGCCACCTCGCTGATATATGCCTTGTTTGTCAGGCCTGGGGCCCATTAGCAGTTGAAAGTCAAATGTTTCCCCACAGGGTTAGAAAAAGGAAGTCTGGCAAATGTGGTCTAAAACAGTTTGTGCCTGAGTTAAGGGGTTGAACTTCAGCAGGTACTTAATGAGTGTGTACCTTGTGCTGGTCACTCTAACAGACGTTAAGGACTTAGCCATAGACAGCAATTCAAACCTGCCCCTGCCAACATAGAGAGAGGAAGGGGGACATTAAATTGACTGTTACACAAATAATTGTAGTTGAGCTAAATGCTGCAAAGCGAGAGTTTGGGGTGTCATGGAGGCATGCAACAGGGCCCTGGGCACACCGTGGATGATTTGAATGGAAGCACAGGCCATAGGCACTTTGCCCCCAGTGATAATGAAACCTCCAGTGGGTCTCCTCTGAAGGGCTTACACACTCTCCCGCTCTCTCAAGGACAGCAGATGGAGGTCCTTGCCCCTCCATGAACTATAAGTATTTGAAGGAAATCTTCAGACAGCTTTGGGGGCTGTGTGCCAATGAGTCCAGAGGGTACCCTAAAGCCCCTCAGGGTGGGAGAAGGGTGCTCTTGGACAGACGAATGCAACAGAAGCGGGTCCCCAGAGTGGAAGTCAGAAAACAAGACTCTAACCACCTCATACTTATTAGGATGGCTATTAACAAACAAGCCAGAGAACAAATGTTGGCAAGGATGTGGAGAACACCATCGCACATTCTCATTGCTGGTAGAAATGTGAACTGGTGCAGCCGCTATGGAAAACAGTATGGAGGATCCTCAGAAAACTGAAAATAGAGCTATCCTATCATCCAGCGATCCCACTTCTGGGTATTTGTCTGAAAGCATTGACATCAGGATCTCAAAAAGACACCTGCCCTCCCATATTAGCTGCAGCGCCATAGTCAAGATGTGGAAATAACCTAACTGGCCATCAGCAGACTAGTGGGTAAAGAAAATGTGGCACACACGTGCAATGGAGTATCATTCAGCCTTTAAAAGGAAACAAATCCTGCCACATGTGACAACATGGATAAACCTTGAGGGCATTATGCTGAGTGAAACAAACCAGTCACAGGAGGACAAACATTGCATGAATCCACTCATATGAGGAATCTTAAATCGTCAAACTCACAGAAGCAAGAGAGCGAATGGTGGTTGTCAGAGGCTGGGGGGAGGGGGTGACAGGAAGTTGCTGTTCGGCAGGAGCTTAAAATCCCAGTCATGCACGATGAGTGTTCTGGAGGTCTGCTGCGCAGCACCGTGACAGCAGTGCAAAGCACTGCAGACACTTCCAAATTCATTAAGAGGCTAGGTCTCACGTTAGGTATTCTTATCACAATGGAAGGAAGGAAGGAATGAAGGGAAAATAAGACTTAAGACCAAGGGTTGACAAACTCATGGCTTATGTGGGGAGCAAATCTAGTCTTCTGCTTGGTTTTTTGTTTTTTTTAAAATAAAGCTTTATTGTACACTCATTTATTTATGAATTGTCGATGGCTGCAGCAGCAATGCAATGGCAAGTTGAGTAGTTGCGACAGAAACCATGACCCACAAAGCTGAAACTCCTGACTACCCTGTACAAGGGTGTCAGCTGTCGGTCATCTTGGTATTCTCCACATTTCTGGCTTTGATATTTTCCTACTGGAAAACTTACAATATTTCCCCACTGCCTACTAGTCCATCACTTTATCCATGGACTGAGGTTTGCCTTATTTGCCACAATTGTAATTCACATGTTCCAAGGTTGCTGTGTTCAGTAAGGCAGTCAGCAGACTCGTGTGGCTAATTAAATGTAAATTTACACTAACTACACATACCTGGCTTTAGATTCCTCAGAGCTCTCTCCTCACACCAGAATGTGTCAAACATTTTCACTTGGACCGTTTCACAGGGAGGAAGGCCAAAACCCCAACCAAAAGTTCACGTGCTAAGAACATCAGAGTGCACCTTTGACCAGGCTCTGCCTTGGACACATCACTGTATTTAGCCCTCACACCAACCTTGTCAGGTAGGAAGACCCATCCTCTCCTCACACACGAGAAAATGGAGACGAAGAGATGTTCAGGAAACTGCTGAAATGCAGAGCAATATTTGAACTTAGGTCTGCCAGTCTGTGTACTTTATCACCACATTCACTACACTGCTGCTTAACACTTTTCTATAGAATTACCGGGAAGAATTCCATCACTTTGGATAAAAAGATGGGCAGTAGGAACTATACCAAGTGAGTCCACTGTGCACCACGGTTAGTATCAGGCTGCCCCGGTAGCTCACTGCCACTGCTGGTTCCTTGGGGCCTTGGAGTCTTGGAGGGTCAGTTGTGGTTTGGTTCATTTTTGAAGCCTTGCAGTAAGGGTGCAGAGAAGGGGGAACCATCCAGAGTAATGTTTGCCTTACTACAAGGCCATCGAAGACTGCAGTGCTCCCTGCAGTTTTTCATTTCCCCATCAGCCACACTCTAAACACTCCTGCTTCTCATCTTGTTGAGGGAACCGGGATTGTGAGGCAGTTCTGGAAACCGCATTGGCCAGGGACAGCCATGAGCCCAGGGGTGTCTAGTTCAGAGAAAATAAGACCTGATGAAAGCCTGCTAGCGGTGAGTTATTTCTTCCGGAAAGCTTGCCCTATTACTAAGAGCAGCCTTCTGTATGCTCCATTAGAGTAGAGAATGACGACCAATAGTTGGAAGTAAAATGAAAGCATATTTTTGGCTCAAAAGTTGAAAGAATGTTCCAACAACTGGAAGTCCCTAACAATGGAATGAGCTGCTGAGATAATA
Source organism: Trachops cirrhosus (assembly GCA_028533065.1). NCBI lineage: Eukaryota > Metazoa > Chordata > Mammalia > Chiroptera > Phyllostomidae > Trachops > Trachops cirrhosus. Next base: position 114,704,005 of record CM052543.1, on the reverse strand, counting down.
AGCCCATCCAACCCTGGAGTTATCCAAGCAAGAGCTAGATGACGTGTGTCAGGGGTGCTGTGGTGTGGATTTCTGAAAAGCATAAAAAGTGAAGACTAGTTCACCTCTAGGGTCCCGTCCAATTCAAAGAGCCCACAATTCCATGAACAGAGACCAGTCTGAAGACCGTACTGAGAAAAATCAGTGCTGTGGACCCCTTTGCTCTTTCCAACTCCCTCCACGTCCTGATCACAACATCTTACTAAAAGCTGGTGCTTGTTCTCAACAAAGCCCCAGGCACCTAGAGCCCCAATCTGGGACTAACCAAGTACTTATGATGTAAGTATTAGAAGAATGATTTTGTAGTTTGTCAAGAGAAACTGTAATTTATAGTTTCTCTGGCTTTGGAATAGGCTGCAGGGAACAGTTGATCAAAATAATAATGTTAACTAATATTTATACTAAACTTTGCCATTTACAGGGGGCCCTATGATCCAATTGATCTTCACAACTTCCCTGCAAAGGAAGCCAGCCACGGCACTCATGGGCATAGTACGAGGTTCCCTGCTCCCCCACAGTTGCAAACAGCTACAGACCTAAGAGCGACCCCAGAAGACGGTGTGGATCACATTGGTAGATGCCCTCTGACCAATGCCCTCTAGAGACTAGCTGAGAATTTAGGACTATTAGTTAAAATGTGTTCGCAGTTTTTACACTGCAGGTGGTCACTTTGGCACGTGGGACCTGGCAGAAGTGAATACGTTGCTCAGAACGTCATGAACTTACAGCATAAACTGTGGATGAGCCTGCCAGTGTTTTCCAGTGCTGAAATTTTTAGAATGAGTTTCACTTCCTAAGGATGCATTCATCTTGGGAGGCTAGAAACTGCAACAGATAATTATTAAGGCTCATGTCATTTAAATATAGGCTGTTATTATTGTTTATCGTTCATATCAGTTGAATTAAATTTTACATCCTGTTTTCCCATCAGGTCTAGACTGAATCATCTTCTCTTCTGTCACAATACTGGCCTTTGGAGGCACCCAGAAGGAAAACCACCTGCAAATGTTAGTTAACCTACGCGCTGATTAGAGGATGCTCACAAATGATCCCACTTCAGTGTCACTAGGCTTCTATTAGAGTGATTAACGAGCCTGTGAATCACTGGAAATAGCCACCTCTGCTTCTAAAATTGGAAAACATCCCTCCTGAGATACCAGTACATACCCACCAGCCCTTAAGGCAGGCAAAGCTTTTATTTAAAGAATAGGGTTACTAGACTTCTGGCCAAGATGGAGGAATAGGTAGACACACTGTGCCTCCTCACACAACCAAGATAGGGACAACAACAATTTAGAAACAGAATAACAACCAGAACTGACAGAAAATTGAACTGTAAGGAAGTCAGACAACCAAGGAGTTAAAATAGACACATTCATCCAGACCTGTAGGAGGGGCGGAGTCAGGCAGCTGGGCTGAGAGGGATCCCTGCACAAAGAGCTTGGGACCTTGGGACCGAGAGCTTAAGACCACAGCAGGCAGACTGTGGGTGTGCAAGTAGCGGCTGGCAGACCCCAGCTGAGGGGTGGCAACTGGCAGACCCAACGAGGTGGCGATTGTGAAGCAAGGCACTGCACCCAACACAGAATCCCAGCACTGGGAAATAGAGCCTCAAAACACTGATTGAAAACACCTGTGCGGGTGAGGCACAAGGAGAGACTCCCAGCCTCACAGGAAAGGTCACTGAAGAGACCCATGGGGTGCACAAGCCCACTTACACAGGAATCAGCACCAGAAAGGTCCAGTTTGCTTGGGGGAAGCAGCAGAAGGGACTGAAGTGCGACGGAGAGTGGAGCAAGCGCCATTGTTCCCTCTCAGACCACGCCCCCACATACAGGGTCGCAACCCAGTGACTGGGGTTCCCGGCCCTGGTGAACACCTAAGGTCCCGCCCCTCATCCATAGCAGGCGAGACCAGACTAAAAAAAAAGATGGCTGAAACAGAAGAACAACTGAAAGCCTCAGAACCAATTCTTTTAAGCGACCAAGAGATAGCCAACCTATCAGATGCACAGTTCAAAGCACTGGTGATCAGGATGCTCACAGAATTGGTTGAACTTGGTCACAAATTAGATGAAAAAATGAAAGCTACAATAAGTGAAATGAAGAAAAATGCACAGGGAATCAATAGTGATAGAAAGAAAGATGGGTCTCACATCAATGGAGTGGACCAGAAGGAAGAAAGAAACAACCAAACAGAAAAGAATGAAAAATAAGAATTCAAAAAAATGAGGAGAGGCTTAGGAACCTCCAGGACATCTTTAAATGTTCCAACATCCAAATTATAGGGGTACCAGAAGGAGAACAACAACAACAACAACAAGTGGAAAACTTATCTGAACAAATAATAAA
>CM052543.1:114641709-114701515 GCA_028533065.1 Trachops cirrhosus | reverse complement strand
AAGTGCTTCTCAGATAAGGTCAAGTTAAAGGAGTTCATCATCATCAAGCCCTTATTGTATGAAATGTTAAAGGGACCTATCTAAGAGAAAGAAGACCAAAAACATGTATAGTAAAATAACAGCAAACTCACAATTATTAACAACCACACCTAAAACAAAAATAAAAACAAACTAAGCCAACAACTAGAACAGGAACAGAACCACAGAAATGGAGATCACATGGAGGGTTAGCAACAGGGGAATGGGAGGAGGAGAGAGGGGGAAAAGGTACAGAGAATAAGTAGCATAGATGGTAGGTAGAAAATAGACAGGGGGAGGGCAAGAATAGTAGGGGAAATGTAGAAGCTAAAGAACTATGATACGTGGACATGAACTAAACAGGGGGAGATGTGGGTGGGAGAGGGTGTTCAGGGTGGAGGGGAATGAAGGGGGGTAATGGGACAACTGTAATAGCATAATCAATAAAATATATTAAAAAATAAAATAAATGCAAATGAGAAAAAAAGAATAGGGTTACTAGATGTATTACAGAGATCACTTTGTAAGGTATATATCTGTGTTGAATCACTATGTCGTACACCTGAAACTAATATAATATTGTATATCAGCTACAGGGTCCAGCAGAAGTAAGGCCTGCTGGAGTGTGGTTGGTAGGGTAATAATACAGGTGTAATAATTTATAGTTTTAATTTGAACATTTCATCTACAATGTCACATGGTGTGCTTGAATGTGCTATTGTTATGTTACAGAATTACATGCTTATGATTTTGTAATAAAAGATTTTCTCATAAAAAAGAGTGTTATTTGTGCCGGACCCTGTGTAATTTAAAAATGTTTTAGTTAAAAAAAGAATTGGTCAGACTGATATGGGGTAGGGAGGGGCATTCCAAGCAGAGGAGCCATTTGTGGAAAGGCAGGAGGCATGGAAGGAGAGGCCCTTCCGTGTGGCGAGCACGGAGCGTGTGCACGGGGCCACCGGGAGGCTGGGCAGGTGGCTTGGCGCCATAGTGCGACGTCCCTCCAACGACAAGCATCAGAGAGCACCTGACGCTGCAGCCCGGTGCTCACCAAACATGCGTCTCCCAATTAGGACAACAAGGAACATCAAAGGCTTTTAAAATTACCAGATACAGCATGCCACGTATAAAGCAAAATGGAGTTTTTAACCCCAAAATGTATTGTCTTGGGGTCAGCTTTCCTAAAGATGTTTCTCATGTTACATCCCCGCCCCCACCAGCAGGCAGGATTCGAGTTTCACAGCTTTTCTCCCTCCCCTCCTGATCGCTGAGGTGGTGAACGGGAATGAGGCATTATGAGATTTCTTCTGAAACATCTTGTTTCACTTCCATGACAGAGATGGTAACCAGAAACACACAGGTAAGGCCCAAAGATCCTCCTGTCTCGGGAACCCTGACGCAGCCCGAACAGGAAAGTCAACACACTCTTCTTCCAGGCTAATCATTTGCAAAGGTGCTGCCCTGGCCAAGCCAGTGTGTGCTTTAAGGCAGAGCAGGAGGAGGAAGGAAGGCAGAGGTTGTTTCTGTTGGTGTTGTTTCACCAGTGGTAGGCATGAGAGCGAGCTCGTCTTAAATCCTATCCTATTGGCCTAGTGGGTGTAAGAGAAAAACTACAACCATCCACACTGAAGTATTATTGATTAGAGCTAAACACATGGCTTCATTCTATTTATTTATTTTATCAGAGGGCTCCTGCAGTCAAATGCTCTAGTCCAGTCCCACTGGAGAATGTCGTATTCTGAGTCTACCCTGAAGAAGGGACACACTGGCCTAGCAATCAGAGGACCTGGGTGCTTTCCCTGGCTCTGCAACTCTGAATGTGAGCAAGATCCTGTCTTCTCTGGACCTTAGATTCATCTGGGAGAGGAGGGGCACTGTGACTGGCTGTTTGCGTAATCCCTGCCGTCACTGGTGTCCAGGGATTCTGCACCACCTGTGCCGAAGCCAGCTTTTCGGAATGACAGTGCCCTGAGCAGTGGTCATGGCACCACCACCCCACCTCCCCTGGGACAGGTGGTTTTACCTGAACCATGCCAAGTGTGATTCCCTGGGGCCATTCGCATTCACCTGTGCACTGGCCAGGGTAGAGCGGTTTCAGTATAAACAAGTAAGACAATGATCTAGGAAAGCAATGGTCTCATCTGGTTAGAATGCAAGAGGAAGGTCCAATCCTCATCGGCATCACCGAGAACACTTATGCCACAGAGAGAAACAAACACCATCAATCACTGCCGAGGAGGCCACGACACTGCTCTTCCCATGTGGGTCACTGAGGCTGGCCAATCCCATGCTCAGCTCACAATCAGCACTACCTCTCCTTACCCATAACCCCAACCCTGCTGACCGCTGAGTGACGTGTGTGTCAGTTTCCCTGAGCACCCCCCACAACGTGCCTCTCTGAGGGCAAGAGCCAGAGTTTGTTCACCTTTACCTGATCTTTGTTTTCTGTACACATCAAGTCTGCAGAAATAATTAAGAGTACACAAGACAGAGCACGTCACATTTTCTCTGGAGAGGAGGGGAAAAGCTTCAGTTGCTCCACTAACCGTCAGCTACTTGGTACACAGAAATCAGGGCAGTGGCTCCTGTCGAAGGCAAGGCAGGAAATAGAGGACACCAGCCTTGTCAAGCATGCGATGAATCTATAACCTGTAAGGTCTTCCTAGAGGTGAAATGCATTTTCCCAAGGGGCAGCTCTGCTCAATGCCAAAGCCAGTATCACCCCGGAGGCTCCATCTTCCTCCTCCCGCCACCGTCTACAGCAAATGGGCTGTCACCCAACCCGTGTGCTGCACTTCTCCAGGAGAGGACTATTTCCAAGTTGTTCCTGCTACTGTGTGAGTTGTCAGGCGGTGGATGAGAAGCAACAGAACATGGGCAGCGGGGAGAAATGACAGTGGTGAGTGCTGAAAGCCCAGGGGAATAGACGCACAGGACCGTGGAGCGACTGGGGAGGCAAAGGGCCACCCGTATATCCCAGCTGCCTGGAGAGAGTATCACTGAGTTACAGCAAGGCTGCACAATTGTGGTATTGACTGCCCCACGCCATTAAAAGTATATATTTAACATGTAAATTTAAGAAACCAAGACTATACTACAAAAGTTTAAAGTCTTTGAATTTTTTTTTCAAGAGCTAAAGTTTAGATGCTAGGAAAAAGTATGCTATTTGGAATACATCATTCCCTAAGGAGGCTAGAAGGCCAGGAAAATAGAACGTGAGCATATATAAGAACTGGCTCTAAGTTTCTGCCATGTTGTGTGCGTTCGCATCTAAACAACTGAGTAAGTACTAAGGTGGTGATTACCACAAATGGGAAAAAGAAAACTAGCCTCACATATGCTACGTGGATGATGGTTCCATAACACAGAAATGTCACAGGTATTTTGGATGTTGTATACGAAAACTCCTCTGAAGAGCTCACGACGGGCCCTAGGGAACGCTGGTCCTGGCAACGCATCAACAGCACCAGTGGCCACTCTCCGGGTATCAAAGGCTGTGTTCCTCCCAGAGGGGTTGCCGACAGCCCAGCCTCTGACAGAGCTGCCAAAATCTATACTGATCACTAGACAATGCCATTTAGAGGACATCAAACACTAGAGTGATTGTGTCAGGGTGTGATCTGCTAGAGCCAAACGCCTGCATTTCTGAATGGCAAGCCCTTTTCAGGAGCAGATGTACAACCACAAGGACCTGGCTGTGCCGGGAGCCATGGAAACTGTTTCGTAAGCTGCTGTCCTTAGGCAAGCAGTGCTCCTGAAGCCAGCGTCAGTGTGTAATTAAGACAGGTTTCAACTCCTCACCCACCACACCCACAGTCTGAAAGCATGCTAAAAGGACACATATGCAAGCAATGCAATGACCAAGGCATAGTTAACAGCTTCCAGGTAAGCTCTGTTGTCAGAAACCTGGGCTTTCTGGAAGCAGCGGGACACAGGCTGGATCTCCAGGCCCCCTGAGACCACCACCTTTGTCCCCCTGGCGAGTGCTCAGAGGGCGATGCAGGGGCCTTGCTGCATCCCCAAAGTGCACGAAGCGGGAGGGACCTGGGTGTGTGATGAGTGTGCCCCAGACAAATCCTTCCCTTTTCTGAGCTTTGTCGTCCTCCACACCAGGAACATGCAGCCTTCCATACAAAAAATGGCGGGGGGGGGGGTTCAGTCTCAGATGGCATTTCAGCCAGAGGCCAAGACAAGGAAGGGGTGTTGCAGCCCCCACAACAAGCCCCAGCACACATTCTGGGTTCGGTGTCGGCACTGTCAGTGCTATGCTTGGCCCCAGGCACTCCGCAGGTCCCTCTTCTGCTAGGAGCTGGCTCCTCTGGGCCGAGTCCACTCATTTGCCCTCAGATCTGAGGAGAGTGGCCAGGAGTGGGTGGGGTGGAGTGGAAGGGCATGGGCTTTGGAGCAGGGTGGGTTACAATCCTGGCTCTTCTAGTTTTTAGCTGTGTTGCCTATACCCTTTCCACTAAGCTCTCTGAGCTTCAGTTTCCCCAAGTAGAAGGGAGGACTAATAACACCTAGCTTTCATATCTGTTTTATGAACTCAAGATAATAAAACATTTAGCAGAGTGATTGGCAATAGGAGTTGCTCAATAAATAGTAGTTATTATTACTGGTTGCTAATAAGTTATCATTTATTAGTAACTAATACTAATGCTCATTAGTACATGGGGATGATTAAAAGGGAAGTAGGAAAAAAGATATTGGCACAAACAATGAAATAGGCTTCACTTGTAAAGACAGGTTTTTTTAACTATCATGTAAGCTGCCCCATAGAAAATGTTCACTAGGCCAGCCTCCTTCAAAAGTATTAAAAGTATGTGAATATTCTTTGTCATTAAGTTTCCCACAGCCTTGTGATTGGCAGCAGGCAAGTTTCAAACTGTTTTTGTGGGTAGAAGAAACTGAGGTACAAAAGATGACGATTCCCTTACCCAGAGACACCACCCAAAAATAAACCTGGGGCGCTGCGGTCTCTCCTTTGTCTGGACTCAAAGTCTTCTAACAGAAGATTTATATTAGTAGAAATGCCAATTTGAAAAGGCTAGTCCTACAATGTCAATCCTGTTTTTGCAGCCAGGAAGGTGACCTGCAGAAACCCAGCTGGTTTTCCACTGCCCGTGCTCTAGCACCATCCCGTGTCACCTCCTCTCTGGTTGAGCCTGGTCCTCAGAGGACTGGGCACGCGCACAAACAGACCAAATGCTACAGCACATCCTCCTCCCGATGCCCTTATGGACCCCGCCAGCAGTGGTCCACCCTGTCCTACAGGGGACCATGTCCATTCCAGGCCTCAGCCTACCCCTCAGATCTCGGTTTTTGCACTGCACTCTGCAGTTCTTGGGAACACACCTTCCCACCCTGCAGGCTAATTCAGATCAGGTTCGAAGAGCCTGGGCTGAAAACAGGCAGAGCGCCCCCTGCCTGTTGTGTAAAAGGAACCAGCTTCATCAGAGGTGGGCCAGTTTCTACCGGTTTGCAGGTCTCCACGTTGGGTTGTTTCCCACTTGGTTAGATTCTTCTCCCACCTCTCTTGGTCTAATGCCTCCTGCATGCATACCCCTGGACAAGGACCTTTTCTTCTGAAACACGGTCGCCTCACCAAGTCCTGAGCAAGGCAAGGCTGAAGCCTGTGGGCAAATGGCTGGCAGAGACTGCTGAACAGCTCCCTTCTCTCCATGTCCTTCCTACTAGGTGGACAGTTTCATCTCCCCGAGGAACGGGAGGCTGGGATCCCTTGCTCATGTCATTGGACAGTGTCCTGATCGTGTACATTTAGGAGGATAGTACAAGCGAGGCTTTTATAAACAGGCACTTGGTTGTGTGCCTAGCAGTGTCTTGAGTATAATAGGGACAAAAATATCTCTTGAATAAACAAATGAATATACATTTTATCAGTACTCCTATGCTCTTATTTAATTTCTTGCTACTTTTTAATTGTACCTTAAGGGGTGATATGCCAGCTTTTATAAATGTGAATTCAAATTAAGTTCTTTTAGAGAAAATGTTAGAATTAAGCTACGTTTAGGACATGGTCAGGAGAGCAAATGCAAGAACCAGAATTGTCTATCTCATTCGTATTTTCCCAGTAAAGTGACTCAGGGCACCATCAACTGCTCCCACTCCAGGGCCCACAGGCCTTCCTCTGTACTGGGGGGAGGAAACCAAAGCATCTTCTTGTGACAGGTTCAAAAAAGCCAAAGAATCGAATAACCTGGAAAGGCCTCCCTGGGCCTGTCAGACTGTGCTGCCACGGTCACCAAGACAATAGCAACATAACAAACGTCTTCGCATCAGCCCCTGGCTGGAGAGAGTGCTCTCAAACACGTCTGTGCTTGGCCCCTGATTCCTTCCTCTTCTGCTGGCTAGTTCGACTGCAGCCACTCAGAAGCCGTGCACCGCAGAACTGTTCCCTCTCCCCACACATTCCTCATGCCAACCCTCCTTGTAAATGTTTGCTTTAAACGTAATCTGCGGCTTTACTGAGATTGTGTCCTGAGCACACATATTTAGTCATCCAAATCTCTGTGGGGAGAGCTGACACTCTCCTGCACCCTCGGTTCTTACTCCATCTTTATTCCTTAGACTTCCCGGGCCTTTCAGTTCTGATGGGGGAATTTCAGAGGCAGAGCCCCACAGAATTCTTGGGGACACAGATCACTGGCTACCCTTTCTTTGTAGCCTCTACGTGCTTTGCACATGGGAGGGCCTTGGTAAATATTTTTAGCAAACCAGTCTACTCATTGCTCCCTGGACTCATCAGACACATTTCCATCTCTGAGCCCTTGCTCCTGCCAAGAATGCACTCTCTGCTTTTTTTCCATTTATGCAAATCCTGACTGGCCCTCAGGACTGAAACCAAGCCCTCTGAGAATGCACAGAACCCTGTTCTCTTGGCAATTCGCATTGTTTTTTAAAAAATTAGTTTGCGTCTAGGTCTTCTCTCCTCAATTAATCTGAAGTCCAATACCCTCCACCTGAGCTGAAGCAACTTGCCAAGAGCACAGCCTCTGAAGCAAAACCAGTAGGCGGGGCCAAGATGAGAAAGGGGTCCAGTACCAAAGCTTTGTGTCGGGCGTGAGGTCAGGGTTATTTTCAAATCAGGCACTGGGATATTAAATGAAAGATGCCCACGTGAAGGCAGAATCTATGTGAGTGGTTTACACTTGAGGTGCTGAAGCTGAGGTTAGACTGTGGGCTGTCCAGAATGACACCCTTGGTTGGACAAGGCTCAGTTGCTCTGACACTGATACGGAAAGTCCCCTTCAGGCAGGATAGCTTGGCCCTAAAAGAAGTGCTCCCTGACTCTGGCACCGGCACCTCTGCATAGGAACTATTGAATCCCCTATTACCACATATTCATCCCTACCCAGGACTTAGTACAGCCTTATACACACTGTAGGTTTTCTGTTGGAAACAGAGGAAAGAGGGAAGAAGGGAGAGAGTGGATTGTTAGTCCACTCCCCTCTGCCAGTTCAGAAAGCTAAAACAAGCCCAGGTAAACTGCCCTCTTCACACCTGCCTACTCACACTCACCCATGCACCCAGTTGTCTTATCGTGATTACCACATCTTGCGTGCTTTGGGGTATGCTTTATTCTCCCTGGTAGGTCTTGAGTTCCTCCAGCACAAGGACTTTGTCGTATGCACCACTGAGGGACAGGCACTGGCTCCAGCCTCCAAGGAGGGCTTGGGGCTGTCACCGTCCACAAAGGGTGCAGGTGAGACTCTGCTTCTTATTAGGCAAGGGTGGCTGGGACTCCACTGTGGGTTCTGCCATTCTAGTTTCCCACGGTTCTCTTTCTCCACTCGCCCCCCTAAACCCAACCATGCCAAAAGGGGAAGAGAGGCCCCTCTGAAAAGCCTTCTCCAGGCCTCTGCCTGTGGTGGAGGGGACATCTATGACTTCATAGTTTTCCCAGAGCCACCAGCAGAGAGATGGGCCTAACACCAGATCCACAACAATGGCCTTTCTGCGTCCTGCCGAGCTGTCCACTGCCAAGTGCACCAAGCACGGATGCGGTGTGAGCACCGCATGAGTCCCAAGCTTGGGCTTGGGACTGGGGCTGCCCTGCCTCCCCTGACTATTTTTCAAGGCAGAATCACACCCAAGAAAGGAAAGTTCCTATCATGCTCTGCTTCTCACAATGGCCTCTCCACCTAATCATGGGCAAAGCTGGAAAGCTCAGTATTTCAGAGGAATTCAGAGTGGTAAAAACAAAACAAGATTAAAGTACAAAATGCACACGCCTCATAAATGAAAGAATGGGAGATTCTCCTCCATGAGGTGAAATCCAAATTCAGATCCACTAAGTATAGGAGAAAAAAGTCCATGTAACAGGTGAATTAAAGCAGCCTAGCAAAATCCAATAGCAAAACCAAATAGCATGTGGTTATTTTTATAATCAACATGAAAGAGAGGCGGGACTATCAGAGAGAGAGAGAGGCTGACCCAGTCACAGCTGCAGAGAAGCAGCTCCTACGTGGACAGGTGAGCTGGGCTCACCTTTCCTGTTCCAGGCTGTGTTGTTAGCTCTGAGCAAACAAAAGCTGTCTCTTCCAGTTGAGCGGACTGAGGGAGCTGACCCAGCTCCAGAAGCACAGAGAGGTTCCCCCCAACCCTGCCCAGACCACACCCCCATGACTGTAATGTGACATGCACTGTGCAGATGAGAAAACCGAGTCCCAGAAAGATTTACTCCAGGTCTTCTAATAAGAAAACTAATGTAACCAGAACTTGAATTTGGCTGTTCTAACGCCCAGCTTAGAGACCCTGCACTGTGCCCTTGGGGCCTTGACTCTGCGGGAAGGAAAGGGGTAGTCAGCCAGGCACTGTGGGCTTCTTTCATCTTTTAAACAAGAAGTGAGGGCACAGGCTCTGTCTAACCCCCAAACTGCCCTACCACTCCGGTGAACCCTCAGGGCTCAGCAGACTTGGATGGCTGCAAACTGGCCCTTGAACCAGAGGCATCCACTCAGCCACACTCCTTTATGCCAAAGCCTCTTTCCATAAAACAAATCTATAAAAAGAGGTTTCTACTAAGGAGGCCCCACCCAGCAAGTCTGAAGGGAGATAATGGGTGGATGACATGGCTTCCTATTTTAGGAAACCTGTCAGTTCTCTACCAGCACAGACTGGGCCTCTCACCAGAAAGCCCCTGGAGGGAGAAGAGTGAGGAGTCAGGGCAGCTGTAGTGAATGCATGCCCCCATCATGGAGGCCCAAGAGCCCCAGGGAGCCAGTGACTCAGAGCTCTGAGCTCACGCTAGAGGAAGGCCACTGCGGCCTGGCCTGGCTCCCCTTTCACATCCTCAGGGCAGACACAGCATCCGGCAGCCTGGCCCTGAGCCCATGGGTGGGGAGAGGGTGGTGAGGGTGTGCTGCCCTTCCCCCCAACAAAGTGTCCAGAGTAGAACAGGCCCAAATCTACCCTCTACTCCTATTTGTCCTCGGAAAGATGTAGCCTCCCCGCAGTTGCTGGGTGATGCTGGGCAATTTCTTCATTTGTATAAAAGTGACAGCAACACCTACTTCATAGAATACTGGGACAATTAAATGAGACACTCAACTAAAAGGCATTTGATGATTCCCTTCCTCCCGGAACTATTCCGACCTCTGTCGCCTCGGCCCCTCACAGATCTTGTCCTGTGTCGTCAGCTGCCACCTACCCTAAGTCCCAAACACATTTCCCTCTACCCAGCTGCAGATTCCAACTGTAGCTCCTTCAGTCCCATTTCTGGCCCTCAGTTCTGCCAAATATATATTTATCGAGTACTTAAAGAGCATTTGCGACATACCCAGCACTCTTCTAAGACCTTTGCAGATCCAGGTTTCTAGAGAGTGCCAGCAGAATGCACTGGGGGTACAAAGGAAAGATTCACACAGCATTTTGGGCAGTGAGGTGGGAGGCAAGACACCCCCAGGGGCAACTCCCTTCACTTAATTATCATAGCATCTGTCTGATGCTCCCAACAGCATGCATGAGGTGCTAATTTTGCAAGGGAACATTTGGCTACTAACCCTTATTTCTGTTTCCAAATAGAGCATGTTTCTCCTCACCAGGTGTTTCACAGTCGGACTCTGCAGATATCTGATGTTACTGAGTTATTTTTCTTTAAGAGCTTTCCTTGGCTTGGCCCCTCCCACCAGGCATTCCAAGACTGAAGCCACCTCACCAACTGAAGCCAAACTGCTGTGCCTGCCAATTACGCGTGGACACCTTCTCTCCTCAGACCTTTTCAAACTCAGTGGCAAGAAGGTTGTCAGTGACAAGCTGGGGGCCCCAGCAGCGCTGGTGGGGGCAGGCAAAGGAGACAGTGTCAGCAGCCTCCAGAGAAGGAACCAGGCATTTCAAGTTAAAATGCCTGCACAGGCCCCGAGCCAGTGCAGCATAATGCAGTGGGATTGCAGGGAGCAATGTAAAAATCAATGCTGAACCAACGCAGCTCCTGTGAAAAGAGCCTTCTCCTCTGAGGATGCAGCAGCCACGCCTGCTGCAGCACAAACCTTTGAACTTTCCAAACCAAACTAGTATCTTGGGCCTGAGAAACCATGAAAGACACCTCACCAGAGCTCCAGGAGGGGGTTTAATGAGGTCCTAAAGCACCTCTGCAGAGAGAAGCTAAAATAAGATAAGTGCCCTGAAGCGCTGTCAGCTATCAACATCATGGCCCCTATTAACTAGTGACAGTGACAAGGAGGAGGAGGAGGCTGTTGTGGCCTCGTCATCAACCTCGCCATCCAGCACTGCCCCGCCTTCACCGCTGGACACAGCTCCTCCTCAGCCGCTGGGCCTACCTGCAGGTCGATGAGGCAAATGAAGAGGCTATAAAAGGAGAGGAAACAAAGATGTTGGTTTGGGGGTGACGAGAAACAGGGTAAAAGGAGAGAGATGCAGGTGCACACATTCCTAGCAGGCAAGTTCTACTACCAAGCATTTGAGACTACTGATTCCTCCAGCTACGGAAGGTGGCAGGGTGGCCTTGCTTCCGCCTGCCACCCCTTCCCTGCACTTGCTTCCCTGGGATCCTTGCTTTGGAGCATATTTTGAAAGTACCAAGAGACACCAAGTGTGTGGGGCCCTGTCCCACATCTTTTCCTATTTCAGCAAGGACACTCTTTTGCGACTTGGTGATGCTTTACAGACAATTATCTTCTGCATGAGAGCTGGTGCCTACCACCACATCCCACTAGGGAATGAATGCTATAGGAAGGTCGATTTATTATGATGGGTCCAGGACGTGGGGCCAAGGTGTGGTTCATCTAGGACCCGCTGAGGCAGGTCCCCTTTGAGACGTCCAGGGATCCGCACATGTGCCGCCATGTGGGAGCCCCTCTACTCCTGTGCTTCTTGCTCTGAGACTCTTGTCTTGTGAGGACGTCCCGATGTCTGATAACCCAGGCCAAGTGTTTGTGCCTTTCTCCGGGCTAGGGCCTGGCCTCCCCTGCTGCCAGCAAGTGGGCGTCCCACTGAAAGTGAGACGCCCCCTCTGACGCAGGCAATCCTGCTCCTAGCGCCCTGCCAGAGCTGCATCCACCCACCTGCCTCTCTTCCCCTTTCTGCAGCTCACAGAATGGGAAGGGGTTTCTTTTCCACTGAGCCCACAGGCGATGAGCTTTAAGGCACAACCTGACATGAACGTGCTGGTGTGGTTGCCATGGCTCCCTGCAGGGCTACTCAGCTCCCTATCCAGACACAGCCCGCAGCTCTTAGGCAAAAATCATAGACCAGCAATAAGCCTAAAGGTAATGAGCAGGGGCATTGAAATCTTATTTTGGCCAATATACACATTCCTCATCAACCCCGACAGCATTTGACTTCCTTTTATACTTCCTGTCAACCCTACAGAGCAGAGGTTAAGATAAAACATCCAAAGGGCAGGACAGGTGAATGGAGGAGAATGTGCAAGGAACAAAGAACGCTGCCAATCCATAAGGCAGAAAATAAGCCCCTGGCACATGGCAGGTGCTTAATAAATGTGTGTTGAATTAATAAATGAATAAAAATATCTCAAGAATGATTTAAGCCTCTTGAGGGACATTTTCCGGGAAAAAAAGAAAAACATGGTTGGTATTAATAATTGGTACATTTGGTGTATCATTGTCTGCCTTCCAAAATGCTTTCATGTGTTATTGAATTTGATCTTTGCAATAAGAAAGGGCATGAGAGATGGTCTGGGAAATCATTTCCACTTCGCAGCTGAGAGAACTAAGGTGCTGAGAGGTGATCTAGCTGGCTGACTCAGCACGTCAGTGGCGGTCACATGAGGGAACCCATCCCCACATCCTCTGATGGCCCTGCCACAGGCCCTCCTCCCCCTTCCCTGGGCAGCGGACACCGGAGAGGGAGCAGCGGACTCGGGCGTGCACTGGAGCCCTGTCCGTGCCTCGGCTCACTGGGGCCTCCAATGATAAAATATTTATTTGGTGATAAGACCTTGCCCTTCAGATCAAATGGCTGTCCTTGCCTGGATTGCCTTACAATAAAATAGACCCAAAGTCAGTGTCTGCTGGCCCGAGTTGCAGGGGGGTCACTCACTCCAGCTTGCACTTGAGCTGGACAGAACTTTTCCCCACCGCACCCCACCCCACCCCACCCCCTCAGATAGGGGAGCTGAACAACCAGAAGGAGGTTGGTACCTCAGAGGAGCTAGAGACGCAGAGTGAGCGCAGGCCAAGTGCCCCTCCACCCCCAGCCAGGCCTGCTCCTTGGGGCCCTCTGGCTGCTGGCCTTTCTGCCTCCCTTCCTCAATGATGGAACCAGGGAACCAGCCTGTGTAACACTACCACTGCCCACCACATCCCACAGGATTTTCTCCTCCAAGGGAATTCCTGTTGAGCAGAAGACAACCTTCCCACTGTTGGAAAACATTCAGGGCCAAATGCACAAACATGGGGAAACTACAAAGGCTGAGGAAGTGGACAAAGTGCCACAGTCACTGTGCCAGTGACTTCCCTTTGGCCCCAAGCTCGTGAAGGCCGGTCCCCTCTTCTCAGCCTGTCAGCCTGAACACACCCTTGGGCATGAGTGTGCACTGCACCCACGAGCCCCCAGGACTCTGAAGAGGCCCTGGCTCAGCCTGCTTTAGAGCAATTTTGAGAATGAAATGAGGCAACATATAAGAAGCTATAGGAAATGATTGGAAATATATATATATATATTGGTCATTGGGTTAGTTTCAGGCTACTGGTTGTTCTCCATTTGACTCACCTCCTCGTTCGTGTCCTCAGCCCCAGGAGGCTGGCCCCTGAGGAAAGCCCCTCCTGGGCACCCTCACTGGCTGGCTCCTCGCTTTGGCGCCCTGTCCCCAGAGGACCTTCCTCCATGGCTCCAGCACTCGCTGGTTCAGGCACCAAGGTCTCCTTCCTCCCTTTGCCCTTTAGCCCCAGGGAGGGAATGACTCCCCGCTGATGCAAGCCTGTGGGCACTTCAGCATTCCATACGTGTTCCCCTAACCCTGCCTGCACCTCTGTGAATCCCTTTATTAAAATCTTTCTATGTGAACCACCTGGGATGCATTCTGTTTTCCTTTCAGGCCCCTGACTGATAAGCTCAGAGATAGGCACAGGTGTGTCTGATCAGCTGAAAGGTCCCGCCTCGTCCTCATTCATTACTAGGAGCTGAGAATCTACAGTGTCCAACTCGGGTGAGGTTATCTTCAACGCCAAACTTTCAACTTCCAAGCAAGGCGAGCTTGACCTTCCTTCCTCCCTGCTTCTTCCTAGAGGCAGTGGCCTAGCTGCACTTTCTGACAAAGCGGCGCAGTGTGGGCTGCCAGCAATCTGACATCAGGATGGAAGAATACAGAGGCCTCAGAGGTTCTGCATTCTCTGGAATCTAATGATTCTGCTGATCCTGTGGTGTTTGGCAATAGCTATTTCAGTTTCGAGATGCTTAAATCGCCTCTTTGTTCTTTCTGCTGTTTAACTAGGGCACCACTCGGAGTCTGAAGGAACTGCTGTTTGGGGTAGGCGGGGGGTTTTTTGGAGGAGGGTTGGTTGTGGGAGGTTGTTTGGGTTTTTTTTTCCCCTTCTTCTGGAGGAGTCATACCATGCACTTGAAAGAAGGTCAAGTTTGTCTGGGATTTTCTCCTGCAGTAGGTCCACAATTGATCCCTTCTTCAAATGGTGCTCCTTCTGTCCCTTGGCCTCTAACATGACTCCTCCTCTTGCTTCAGGGTGGGTGTCTAGTTTGAAAGATCCACGGCTTCTCCTCCTCTTTTGTATATTTACCTACCTGCAACTTCCAGATAGCTGCAAGCTTCACTGCCAAGTGCCATTTGTTACACATTTATTTATCAGAGGCCTGCCGTGTGCCAGGTGAGATGCTGGGATCAGGGAAACAATGGTGACCACACCCTGACCCTGCCTTCTAGGACC
The DNA here is from genome assembly GCA_028533065.1 of Trachops cirrhosus. Classification (NCBI taxonomy): domain Eukaryota; kingdom Metazoa; phylum Chordata; class Mammalia; order Chiroptera; family Phyllostomidae; genus Trachops; species Trachops cirrhosus. The sequence goes on along the minus strand of CM052543.1, from coordinate 114,687,119 downwards.
TCACAGTGCAGCAAGAGGGAAGACAAGACAGAGCTCAGGGAATGAACAGGAGCACCCTGGGAGGGGTGGGGCGGGGGTCCAACTGGGCTCTGCCTCCTGACCGCGAGAATTCTAGGGCAGGGATCAGGTTCACGGCTAGCCTATTTTCCACACCTCAGAGGGAATGTGCTTCATAAATAAGTAACCACACCTGAGCTACTATGCAAATAGCCTCAGCTCTGTGCTCTGAACAGCCAGGTTCACTTTTCCACTAGCTCCTTCTCTCCCTCTGTGCGCATTTATGCAGTTCATTTATCACGGTCTGTCATTACCTAATGACACAACCAGCCTGGAAAAGAAAGGACAATTTGAAGGGTCTTTACCAGGTGTCCTGGAGCCTGAGTTCCTTTCAAAGGCCAGTGGTTACTCTGGCTGGTCTTAGGCAGGAAAAAAAAAAAAAAGGCAAGTGCTACAGAGAATACTGACAGTGACAGCTAAATCCATTTAGATTGAGAAAAAGGGAGAGAGGCCAGCAGAAGAAAACTCTCTCGCTGGAGCGGCTCTCCTGAGCCTTTCAAATTCAGCTCAATGCAAGTCCTTTATTTTTATTAAAGATTTTATTTATTTATTTTCTGAGAAATGAGAAGGGAGGGAGAGAAACATTGATTGGTTGCCTCTCACATGTCCCCAGCTGGGGACCTGGCCTGCAACCCAGGCAGTGCCCTGACTGGGAATCGAACAGGCAGTTTTTTGGTTCACATGCTGGAACACAACCCTGGCTGGAACTGAACCACAGCAGCCAGGGCTCAATGCAAGTCTTGATTCACATCACTTACCTCACCGGAGAGCCTCCCAGACAGGCCAAAGGCAACTGCAAGATGGGCAGCTCAGGACGTCCTGGTCCAATTCAGACTGGTTTTCACAATGTTCTGGGGGTTCTCGACCTTCACTCCCCCAAACGTGTCAGACTACGCCATAACTAATCTCATGTTTCGCATTGACTTGGGAAAGGAGGCTCAAATATTCTATGTGGGAGAGATAGTGAACAAAAACTAAATGGGGAACCTGCCATCCCTTTTTGTTCCCAAGTCAGTTTTGTGAAAACCCTTCAAATCAAAAAGTTGAGTGTCAGAGTTAAAAGAGATGTTGGGGTCACTTAGTCCAGCGGCTTCCCCCTACTTTAGAGAGCTAATCAAGAAGACAGGCGGTGCGCGATCCAAGTCCCACAAACTGGGGGCTGAGCTAACCCAGGCTCCAGTCCAACCTTCTGCCGGCTGCACCGCTGCCCTGGGAATTCATGCAAAAGGCATGGGCAGAGGCAGAATAGGTGCCCACTGAAGGAAGAAACCAGCTGGCATTTAGCTTGCCATCTAGGCTGGCTGTCACACAGCTCAAACTGAAAGCAGGTGAATCTGCTGATGAGAGGTGAAGGAGGGAAGAGAGGGAAATGGGGAGGGAGGAAAGAATACATTTCAGAACAAACAACTCTGTGTACTAGGGTGGCAAGGGCCAGATGGGATGAGGGTGCAGGAAATGTGTTCCTTAAGAAGGGAACATGCTTCTTGTGTACATAAATAAGTAAAGGGTAAGGGCACATTTCAGACATGAGAAGACAAGGAAAGCTGCTTGGGGTGAACGCAGAGATGTGCCCCCTGAGCCCCTTTCCTGAATGAAGGGTTTATTCCCCTACATTGCTGCGGGAATGCTGCTGGAAGAGGACCCTCAGCTGCCAGTCCTCTTTGGCGAGTACCTGGGCTAAAGGAAGCCGCCCTGCCCAGGTCACACAGCCCCCATCTGGTGCCTCATCCACAGCAGTATGAGAATAAAGGCTGGCCCTCCTGCCCTCACTGGGGACACCTCCGAGGGCCCATCCCAGCTTCAGAGCTTTCATGTGGTCAGCTGAGTCCTTTGTTGGGGTTCTTAGAGCTTAACCTCTCCCTCTGCACAGTCCTGCCATCTCACCCTCCCGTCCACAGTGCCGAATCCAAGAGAACTCAGTGAGCAGCCTATACACACACCTCCATCTCACCATCATTTGAACCCAAATGCCACTGCTTATCTGAATAAATACACAGAGCCCCGCTGAAGGCAGGGGGAAACCTCTACCTGTTGAATCTGGTCAAATAGCTCGCACCTGTGAAAGGACAGTGCCCAAGTCCTGATTTAGAGATTGAAGCTAAACTGTCCAGGTGACAGCTTGTCACCTCACTGCCAACCACAACGTACATATTAAGCCTTCCAAGTACCGGAACAATGAGACTGAAAAGGCCCCTTGTGAGACCACACCCTACCCATGCCAGTCAGCCAGGGACAAGTTCAGGCAATTCATAAAGACACTTAAAGAAGATTCTAAAACCACTCTTGGTACTGACGCCCCTTGTAAAGTTGATGAACCTTAACTATCAGAAATGTTCCCTGCAATAAATTTAAATTCCTCACACCCTGTATTAATTTCTTTTTGTTATCTTAGGCAAAGGTAAAAGGCATTTTTATAAGCTTCTCAGTTTAGGAACCCTCTATGATTCATCTTCAAGCTTTTCTTCAAGATGAATGATCCCATCTCCCCTAGTTTTTCTGCAAAGGGTCATGCTTTCAATCCTGTCACCATCTCTGTGGCTTTCTGTAAAGGCTGCAAAAGACCCTCTTTCAAATCTTGGTTTGAGTGTGAGTCAATTTAATGGCTATGCCAGTTTCTCATGACTTAGAGCCAACTTCACCATCCTGTGTGGCAAGTGGCACTCCTGTACAATAACAAGTCACTATCTACAGGCCAGCAAGGGCGCTTGCCTTGGTTTCCACTCTGCAAAGCAGGTATTTCCACATCCTGAGGGGGCTTCTAACTGCAGAGGGAGGGAGGGATCAAGAGTTGAGAATAAGAAAGGTTAAACCTGAGGCTGCATGGTTCCCAGGAACAGAGAAGCCACTGTGCCCCCAGGGAAGAGGGAGCAGGGGAGACTCTGCAGAACTGGGCCAGAGGCAGGCCACTCACGTGTGGGGGTTATGTGCTTCTGCCTCTGAGAGAAATCTGAGCACATTAGCTACTTCTTCCCTGCCAAGAATTCTTGAGATATTTATATTTCTTCCTTATGAATTGAAAGTAAGGTAACTCCTATTTTATTTGTTTGTCTCCCTGCACTTACCTCAGGACACTTTCTGGATCTGCATGGAAATAACAATTTATGTGGGAGAAAGAAACTGAGGAGGTACATTCACTTATTTTACTATATTTGATCCTATTTGCAGGAGAACCAACCAGTAATTATTATGTTTAACTGTGGATTGGTAGAGTTTTTATACTTGCTAGGAAAAATGGTGGTTTTCAACCATTTCGCAAGGAAGGCTTGGAGACATTTCCCTGGTCACGGCTGGTTGGGGTCGGACAGGGAGCGCTACTGGCCTCTAGTGGAGAGAGGCCAGAATGCCGCTGCACGTCCTCCAGGGCACAGGGCAGCCTCACACAACAAAGAATCGCCTGGGCCAAAATAGTGATAGTGCTGAGACTGAGAAACCTTGGCTTATGAATAATTCCATGCCCTCCTAAATGCATTCACCTCTTCAGAAGACTCAGGCATTGTTGTTTCTCCTCCTCTTGACACTCACCTGGCCTGGAGAAATTACAAGCTGTTTGACCAACACGCTCAGTGACTTGTTTTTGATGGAAGCAGAGGAACAAAGACAAGTGAAACCCAGCTCTGAGTTGAAAACAAGCTTGCCGTTGGCTCATGGGCCCCCGGCAAAAGGTATGAGCATGAAGGCTGAGTCACAAAATAACAAGGGAGTCTCCAAATTACTTTCTAGGTCTGGGTCTTGTTCAGAGGCACCAAGAGATGTCTCTTGCTTCCAACTCTGTAATGATCTCGTCTCCCCACTTTGAATGAAGGATTGAACACTGTGTAAGCAGAATGACCAGGTATCCTCTCAATTAGTTTCTCAATGATCTTGAGAAAACAGACTCCCCACAATCTGGCAATAAATTGACCAGCTGAGATATTTTTGTGTATATATTTCTTGCTTTTCTGAAGAATAGACTGGGCAAGTCAACATTTTTCAAAGCTAAAATTATGGTATAAGCATTAACTTCACAGCCAGCCTGTGCTTCAACCTGGAATGGCACACACAGAAAAGTCAGCCAAGCCATGAGGGCCTGCCCAAGCATATGACAGCGTGGGATCGCTGTGTAATGGGCAGAACCCTACTACAATACAGCCTTTGAAAGGTCTTGAAAAGAAACCCTATGTCTAGAAAACAAAGCCCTCATCTCCAGGCCCCAACTCACCCTACCCTCATTCTTGCTTCAACTGAAAAGCTCAAAGAGAAAAAGTCCTAGAATTTTAAAACATTTTAATGTAGAATATAATTTTTTTCTTTAAAGAGCCATCCTCCTGAGAACACAAGCCCCCCAAGAATGGTCCTCAAGGAGGATTCTGGGAAGATGGAGGAGTAGAAGGCACCAGGAATCTGTCTTTCCACCAGGAAAACAACTGCACTGGCAGAATGTGTCTGACATACTATTTTGGAACGCGGGAGTCTGCAGAAGTCTTCCAACTTCCAGTGGAAGGCTTGGACAGTACATTGCAGTTCATTTCAGCTGCTGTTACACAGTAGCAGCTACCCAGCCCACACTCCAGCCTCATGGCAGGCAGGAGTTCACCTATTCCTGGAAGACAGATTGCAGGAGCCAGGGAGGGCAAAAAGGACCCCATCTCTCAGATACAGGGGATCTGTGCTCTGATCATTGACTGCTGCTCCTGATCTCAGAGGCGCCAACAAAGTGATCTCAGTGGGCCACTGCTGTTGCACCTCCCTCCATTTTTGCAAACCCCCTCCCCTTTCAGCTGAAGAGACTTCCAGGGGATTTTAAAAACCAGCCAGTACCCTTTTTTCCCTCCCTTCATTTTTCCTTTTTCCCTTTTTGGGAGGCAGGCATAAAAGAGTAGGGCATTCAAAAACAACTTTATATACAAGGAAAATCAGAACGTCATCAGACACACCTGGGGAAAGGTGCAGACTCAGAAAACACTGGAGAAGACTTTAAGTTTACACCTCTGGCAGATTGCCAGCGCAGAGAGAACCTACAGCAATCAAAACAAAACAAAAACAGCAAATCCTGAACGGTGGGATCTAATTCCCAGAGTTACCACATTATTAGATTCAAATGTCCAGCTTTCAACAATAAATTACAAGGCATATAAAGAAATAGGAAAGTATGTCCCAAACAGGGGTGGGCGGGGACTGGGATCAACAGAAACTGTCCCTGGAAGAGAACTGATAGCAGATCTATTAGGCAAATACTTTAAAGTAACTGTCTTAAAGATGCTCTGAGACCTACAGGAAGGCATGGGAAAAGTCGAGAAAATTATGTCTGAACCAAATGGCAATATCAATAGAGATAGAAGAATCTAAAAAGAAACTCAAACAAAATTCTGAAGCTGAAAAGTACAATAACTGAGAGGAAAAAACTGACTAGACAGATTCAAAGCAGAGTTCAGCAATGAAGAAAAAAATCATCAATCTTGAAGATAGGACAAGGAAACTATTGAGCCTAAGCAACAAAAGAAATTGAAGACAAGCTAACAGCACCTAAGCGGCCTGTGGGACACCACCGAGTGAAGCAACATGTACACTGTGGGGACCCCAGAAGGAGAGATATTTTAAGAAATAATGGCTGAAAACTTCCCAAATTTGATTGAAGACATGAAATAAACTTCCAAGAAGCTCAACAAATTTCAAGATCAACTTAAAGAGAGCCGCACTGAGACACGTTATAATCAATCTTTTGAAAGACAAAAACAGAGACTCTTGAAAGCAGCCAAAGAGAAGCAACTCATCGTCTATGGAAAATCTTCGATAAGATTGCCAGCAGATTTTTTAGCACAAACTTTGGAGGCCAGAAGGCAATACTGTTCAAAGTGCTAAAAGACAAAAAAACCCTGCCAACCAAGAATCCTACATCTGGCAAAATTATTCTTCAAGTGCCAGGGAGAAATGAAGACATTCCCAGATAAACAAAACCCAGGGGAGCTCGTTACCACGAGATGTGCTGAAAAACGAGTTCCCCAGGGCGTCCTGCAGCGTGAAAAGGGAGGACACTGGACCGCACCAACGCGAAGCCACATGGAGAAACCAAGATCTTGGTAAAGGCAAACACATAGGCAATTATTGAAGCCAATATTGTAAAAGTGGTTTATAACTCCACCTTTTGTTATCTACATGATTTAAGAAACTAACACATTTTTAAAAATTATTAGTGTAAAAGCTAGTATTATAACTGGTTTGTAAATTTTGTTTTCTACATAATTTAAGAGACTAATGCATTTAAAAGAAATTAGTTTATGGTTTTTGGCACACAGTATTTAAAGGTATAATTTTGTGACATAAACAACCAAAAGGCTTAGGAACGGAGTTGTTAAAGAAGCAAAGTTTAGGGATGCAAGGGACTTGCTGCATCCCCACAGAAGGGAGAGGGACCTGGGTGTGCAATAAGGTTGCCCCAGACAAATTCTTTCCTTTTCTGAGTTTTGTCCTCCATACTGCTTGGAACCAGCAATATGCAGGCTTTTATTTAAAAAAAAGGGGGAGGAGGAAGGGCTGGTCTCAGATGACATTCCAGCCAAAGGTCAAGAAAAGAAAGGACAGGGCACTGTACTGTGCCCACCACAACCAGCCAGTCACAGAAAGACGAATACTGTATGTTCATTTATAGGAGGTCCTTAGTCAAAATCATAGAGACAGAGAGTAGAATGGTGGTTGCCAGGGGCTTGGGGAGAGGGGAGAATGAAGAGTTATTTTTAATGGGTATAAGAGTTTTGTTTTTACCAGATTAAAAGAGTTATAGAGATGAGTGGTGGTAATGGTAGCACATCATGAACTTATTTAGTATCACTAAACCATACACTCAAAATAGTTAAGATGAAAAAAAATAAAAAAAAATAGTTAAGATGATAAATTTTATGTTTATTACAATTTTTAAAATTAGAAAAAAAGGAATAGTTCTCAAATTACCCAAGCTTGCCAACAGAATGCTATTTTTCTAAATATGGCTAGCAACAATAGAAGCCACCTTACTTCTTCCCCATTGTTTTTTTAAAATAAAAACAATTTAATTTGCTGAAGCAGAGGTGAAGTTCTTGCTGGCATCTCTACTGCCATCTGCTGAGTGAAATTATACCATATTCTAGTAAACCCTAACCGAAAGAAGTCTTGTGCTTACATATGCTTCTGTTTCAAATCTAACCACTGAGGTCTCGCTGCCAATCCCTCTCCCACCCTCATTATTGTTCCTGGAATCAGCAAAACCCTGTTTCTGGGTGGGGTCCAGGAACTTACCAATACAAGTGCTCACCCATTAGAAGCTGGAAAAAATAGCATGCTGACTTTTCACTCAGACTGTGTGCTTTGCATTGGTCAGAGCCTACAGTTGAAAACCCGCAATCATTAGCCCATAAATCCCTAGATCTTTAAGCAACTTGGCCGAGATCTTGAGATGGCATTGGTGGGAGCTGCTTCCAAAATGGACATTCTCACATTGGTTCTGTGCTTTCAAACTGTGTACGCATGTGTGAGGTGGGAGAAGAGTTTCAAAAGGAAAAGGATGGGGGTTTGTGATTAGATGTCTCAATCTGTGTACAATTGAAGAGTTCGAGAGTGACATGCACTTCATGTAAGCATATATGCAACTAAAGCTGGTGCTGTTTGTAATAGTGTCATATGATCTGACCCAAGAAAACAAGATAACAGACTGTAACAGAATCCTTCTCAATGGCCTTAGTGGTCAGTATACATGGAGCTTGAGGGCAGTCTGCACTCAGCGCAGGACTGAAGAGGCTTAGAGGCAATATTCCTGCAAGCAGTTTGAGAATACAGCATGATAACGGCAGCCCCAGAGCCACAGTGGAATTTCCACCGAAGAGCTAACTGAATAGAAACAAGGATCCATTTAGGAAACTCTTCCAAATGTATCTTAGTAGCCTCTTTTTGACAACTGTAATATTGCTTCTTTCCCATCTTCATGGAAATAGAGCTGAGGAAGGACACTGATAGATTAATCCTTTAGTGTGGGAAATAAAGGTGCCAAAATTATTTAAGAAGCACGTACCTTTTCCTCTTTCTACACACATATTATATCTGTGCTACTTTCCAAGTTCCTGTGCATTACAAACCAAAATGATCTCTATTCTGGACTGGAAAAACGTATAATAACTCTATTTGTTTGGTTATAGAATCCTGCCTTCTATTACCAGGGCATCAGTAAATTGGGCATTCTAAAGCACCTTCTTCTGAATGAGAAAATATGGCAGCTCTTTACTTGCATTATCTACTCAAAACCTTCAATAAAGTTAACAGAAACAATTTGGTTTAAAAAATTAAATCTGGACTCCTGAGTTTAGGAAAGAGGTTTCAAATGGATAGCCAATAGATTGAATTTGGTCTGTAAATGTGGCCTACACAGTACTCTGAAAATCAAGACTGCTCACATCATATATACATTTCCAGCTTCTGATAGGGTTATTCTTAGCCCATAATCCTAAATTGCAAAAATTGGCTGGAACTCACCACAACTGACCTTTGAGAAACTCCCTAAATCCCCCTGTGCCTGAGTGTGAAACATCTCACTCCTTTACAGTAGTGCCAGGCCTCTATAGGTACTTGAAAGTGACCTTTCGTTTGAAATCTAAGAAAAGAACATCAAGGAGAGATCAACACAGATTCCCAAGATATGGAGGGTACTTGTAGATAATTGACAATAAAAAAGGAAACAAAAGGAAATAGCTACATAAATGATAATATCTTCACTATGTATCTATTTTTTATTCAAGAACATAACGAATTATAACTACTAGCAAATTGACAACTTTATATGCTCAAAAAGTGCTATACTGGTTTAACTTTGTTAAAATGTTGTTTTTACCAAAAAGGAATTAAAGAAATTTATGATCTTTCCATGAAATGGAAAAAAAGTTTAAAAAAATGACACCTGTACTCTGATTTTTAACTTCTGTTTTAGCAATCTGACAGAATAAAGGCAACTAAAAAGTAACATTTTCATATGTTAAGGTTAAAAAAGTGACTGAATATAACGGTTATTTCTTAATTAATCCATGATTTAGAAAAAGTCCTAAATGTTAACAAAATTTTTCACTGGATTAAATTTGTATTTCAGAAAATTTCCAAACCTTTTCAAATGAATGAAATTAATAGAAATTCATTTTGATAACTGCTTGACAACAATAATTAAACAAAAATGTAACTAGCACAGTTCAATCTTTCAGACTCTGGAAGGAACATTCTCTCTCTTCCATTGGTATGATGGAGAGAACACCTAACTGGAAGGCAGAGAACCTTAGTTCATCATGCCCTTGCAATGTGATCCTCAGCATGTTTCTTTACTCTCTCAACTGCCTTGTCTTCACCTGTAAAAATGGGGATAATAATATCTTTCACAAAATTGTTGTGAGGATTTAATAGGAATATTAAAATAGCTAACACAGTGTCTGGAGCACAGAGAGCACTTTAAAAATATTTGTTCTCTTCATACATGGCAGGCAAAGAGGTGCCCCCTAAAAAACGAAAAAAAGTCATGGGGGATAAGTCAGTTCGGCCCAGGGGATTTTTTTGGGCAGTGAAACTTTGCCTCTGATGCTATGCTGGAGGACACACGCCATTCATTATAAATGTATCCAAACCCACAGAATGTACACCAAGAGTGAACACTCATGTTAACTATGAGCTTTGGGTGACAATGCTGTGTTGCTGTAGGTTCATCAGTTGTAACAAGTGTATCACTCTGGTGGGCGACATTGACAATGGGGGATGCTGTGCATAGGTGAGGCAGTAGGTATGAGGAAAACCTCCATTTCTTCTGCTCAGTATTTCTGTGAACCTAAACTGCTCAAAAATATTTTTTAAAAAGTTGTGGGTTTAGAAAAATATGACTAATGTTGGCTATTTCTAACCCAATGCAGAATTTCTATTATAGCTTTTGTCATTGCAACTGTCGGAGAATAATATTACAGATCAAATGTTAATGCAGTGCTGACCCTGAAAAGTATAGCTACCAGTATGACCTAATATTCAGTGTAAAAGTATACAACCTACAAAAAAGCAGGAGTCCAACGGAGATGCACACGTATGTTTATGTACAAGACATGTACAAGAGTGTCTGTGAAATGCGTATCAGCCCCACTGGTAACAACTTAAATGTCCATCAACTGTAGAACTGTGGTATACTTAAACAATGAAATGAAAAACAGTGATGAGAATGAATAACTACGCACAACATGGAAGAATCTCACAAAGTAATAAAGAGCAAAAGAACCAAACACACAAAAATGAATACACTATGATTTCATTTTTATAAAATTCAAAATTCGGCAAATGGGATGAGAAGTCAGGATATCTCTGGGAGGGGGAACAGTGACTGGAAAGGGGCATCTAGGATCCCGGAGTGTTCCGTTTCCTCTCCTGGGAGCTGGTCACACAAACGTACAGTCAGTCACACCTCGGTACTCGTCAGCTTCAGACCTCATCAAACCCGATACTCACCGCATTTTGATGAGAAAAACGTTTCAGCACTAGGCACTTGCTCAGGACTCATTGCATTTGCTGGAACTTGTACGAGTCATGATGCTGCCCCGCAAGAGAAAATGCTACATCACTTGGCACTGGTCGGTTTCAGCACTCATCACGAGTTCTGGACGACTACCGAGGTACCACAACACACTTCGTGAAAAATTAGTGAGCTCTACAGTTATAACCCATGTATTTTTCAGAATGTATTACTTTATATATGTATGTTTATATACCAACAAAATTTACAAAAAAATAAAGCAAGAGTAAAATTAATTCACAAGATCGGCATTAAATGTGAAAGTTACCAGGTCCAGCCTAGGCATTTATTCATTCAACTACTTACTGAAATTTACTGTGTGTGATTTGGGTAACATAACAGCAACTATTATGGGTTGAGTTGGGTCCTCCCAAAATCCATATGTTGCAACCCCAAACCCCAGAAACGGAAAATGTGACCTTACTTGGAGATAGGGTCTTTACAGAGGTGATCAAGTTAAAATGAGGTCATGAAGGTGGCCCTTAAGCCAATATGACTGGCACTTATAAGGTGGACACACACATGCATAGAGGGAAGATGACAAAGAGCCACAGAGATGACAGCAACCTAAAAGCCACGGAGAGAGGCAGAGGCCTAGAACGGATTCTTCCCTCCCAGTCCTCCAAAGCAACCAACCCTGCCAACGCCTTGACCTGACTCCAAGCCTCTGGAACTCTCAGACGATACCAAAAGGCAGAGATTTTCAACTAGTGTGCTGCAAAATTTTTTAAACATGCAATACATATTTTGGTTGGGGCACTGACCTCTCTTTCCTTAGATTGTCATATTTAAAAAAATGACAACAGCCAGCACAACGATAACCATCCAATGTGAATGAATCAAAATTATACCTTTTTTGGTCAGGTCAGCAAAAAATATATTTTTTTGGTGTGCTGCAGAATTTTGGTAATTAATTTACATGTGCTATGAGATGAAAAGGTTGAAAATCACTGCCATAAGAAAGCAATTACACAAATCTAAATTTCTGATGGTGAGCCACTCAAGTTTCTGGGACTTTGTTTTTAGCAACGCAAGGAAATACAGTAAGTCTCCCCCTTTCCCACACCCTCCAAAGGTGTTGTGTTCACGCTCAATAAGAAGTATTATCCGTGACTACGAACCATGATTGGCAATAGAGGACAGCCTATAAAAGGAAAAACTGGCATAATTAAGGAAGTCATCAAAGCTTCCTTAAGGAAATTTTAACTAAGCTAAGATCTGAAGTAAAAGAAATTATTAACTAGGTGAAAAGGAAGAGATGAGCCCCCAGGTAGAAGAAACAGCACATTATAAAGCCCTTCACAAAAGGAACAGACAGAAGGCCAGTGTCTGGTTTGAAGAAAGTGAGGCGTATGGTAGGAGGTAAGTCTGTAGAAGCAGCTAGAATCCTGATTCTGCAGGGCTTTTTAAAAGCATATTAAAGATTTTGGGCTCATCTCAAAAAGCAATGAGATGAGACAACCAAACATTTGATAAAATGTGAAGTACTCAGTATCACCTATAAAGTATCCTTGACAAAAGGGCTGAATCTCAAGTTAGTCAAGTCTTTAGAGCTAACTTCCATTTATAGGAAATATGGGAAATAGAACAACAAGTTAACACCATAAGGAAACAATCAGACAACTCTAGAGTGTGAAATATTCCCTGTAACAACCAAGCCAGGCCATCCCACAGGAGGGAAAAAAAGGAAGGGGAGGAGGCATACCTAGAATTCAGGGGTGTCCAATCTGTGGCCCGCCTGCCGCATGCAGCCCAGGACGGCTGTGAATGCAGCCCAACACAAAATCGTAAACTTAAAACATCATGAGATTTGTTTGTGATTATATGTTGCAGTGTATTTACTGTGTGGCCGAAGACAACTCTTCTTCTAGTGTGGCCAGAGACACCAAAAGTTTGGACACCCCTGCCAGACTGAGAGACACAATGACAAAATAGAACACATGTACTTTGTTTAAATCCTAAATGGAACAACACAACTATAAAAGGGCATTTTTAAGCAATTGGTGAAATTTGAATATCAAGTGGATATTAGATGATACTAAAAAATTATTGTTAGTTACTTTTTAAAATATGCTGAGTCTTCACCCTTAAGTTGTAATCTTGATAGGAGCGCCCGTACACGGAACAGGTGTTCAGAGTGTACTGGTGACTCTGGTGCTGATGGTGGTACTGAAAATTTAGGCAGAAGTTCACAAAGCACCGGGAGAGCATACGTACTTTTGTGGAATTACTGAACTTTTGTGTTGTAAACGACAAGAAGAATTATCTAGTCAAAACCAACTCGTGGGGAAAAGGACACAAAGCGAGGCAGGCCCCTGTGCCCTAAGGCTCTTCCTGTAGCTCCTGCTCCAGCTGGCGGATGGGCACGGGCTCACCTCCCCCACGCTCCCTCCGGGCAACTCACAACCCGTCCTTTCCCTTCCCCCACTGGACTTCATATTCTTGCTCTTTCTCTCAACTCTACCTCCAGGCATTCTAATTTATATTCACTTGACAAGTTTCTCTCGCCTTGGGAAAACTGCCAAAGGTAAGGCTAGCAGAGAAGGAATAATAATGAGTGGAGGAAAAACATTTTAAAACCAAAGCAAAATTAACAGTAACAGCGGTAGCGGCTACTATTTCAAACTTTTTCCAGATTTACGTTCTACTTCATCCTGCAGGTTTTCAAGGACACATTTTTCCCCCAAGTTCTGTCAATAGACATGTAATAGTTTTCTGTCATCATACAAGTTTCAAAGAAAAAAAGGTCTTAAACCATTGGTACATAAAGAACCAATGCCACTGAATTAATCTTTCTTTCCTTTCTTTTGTCCATCCTTCATCTTTTCTCAAAAATCACAGCTAATGTGAAGGCCAAAAATCAAAATATTCTTAGTTACTATAAGCCTTGTAGTAATACATTGCTGTCTAAACTATATGTGCTTTAAAAAATACTACATTTTAGAAAGCGGAATTATAATTATCTACTACTGTGTTTAGCAACATATGGAAAAATTGAGAATTCAGCCAGTATTCCCTTGGATTTATAAAATAATCCAAGCACCCCTAATACTAGTTTAGACAGATGGCTTAGTATAGACAACAAGGTATGTCAATATATAGATAAATACACAGGATTTAGGAAGTATAAACAAGTGAAGGAATATGTATTTGGGGAAACTATTACATAAAAATAATAGTTATCTTCTAAGTTCCTCCATTATGTTATATACTTACGTTACACATACATATCACTACTCCTCACAACAAACTTTTAGGGTGATATTACTGTCCATATCTTACAAAGATTAAAAGATAGGACCAGAACTTGAATAAAAGGCTCTGTGATTCCAGGTTATTGTTTTTTCCAGTATAAAATTAAAAATACACATTCAATTTAAATTTAGGAGAGAAAAGCTTATGCTCTTTACTCTTAGTCTCATTTTTACCATGTTTCATGAGCAAGGCCGACATTCAGCTGGGCTGCTCCGGTGCCGCATCAGGGCTGAAAGCTGTTCCGATTAGCTGGGCATCTGTTCTGTTTGACTGGTGCCTGTGGCATAGTGACCATTAAATATTTTGAATACCACACCTGTTCATGACACAGAACTATTGGGTTTTTAATTAAATAATCAGATACTTGAAATCATTCACAACCACTTTTCATGACATATTGTCTGTGCCTACAGGTATCCCAGGTCTGCTTCTATGAACAATTTGTCTGGTCCTCTCTCTAGGTAAGAACATGCTAAGATGCCCAATTTTTATAGAAGCCTCACACTTGACATTTATATATACCACTCCATGGGGCACAACTTTAAATTAGTAGTAGTACAAAATTACTCCATGTTTTCACCAGTGAGTCCAACGTTGAAATGACATCTTGCCTTCCTTGCTAAAAGTCACGTTTGTGGCACTTGATATTTGGGAAATCAGTCTAATAGACAGGATATGATCACACCTTCCTCAGTTCTTGCCCTCAAATTAGATAACCAGAAAGGAGCATTATCTACACATTAGCTTATATTCTTAGATACCGAAACTGAGTTTTATTCAAAGTTATATTCTTGGATTTTATCAAGATTCAATACAAGAAATGACCATATAGAAAAGAGAAGCAATAATATAAACGTTTCAAAAACAAATCAAAATGTCACCATAACAAAAGAATCATGTTTACTTCTAAGAGCTTCATATTCTAGATTTATTCATAAGTTAGTTACTCAAAAATCAGTTTGCCCAACCAACTACATAAAATGTTGAAGAGGCTCCCTCAACTGGTTAAGATACAGAACTACCAGAAAACATGCTCCATTAAGTTGACTGTATCGTCCTCTTCAGAAATTTCGGTAACTCCAGCCTGAGATCGAAGAACGGACATGATGTCATCACATAATCTGTCAAAGCCATGCTGTAAACATATACTTGCCACTTCTTGCCACCTTTCCAGGCAGCAAAATGGATTGTTTATCATAAGATGTTCTATCACACCTAAGGAAAAAAATACAATATCATAGTATGATATTTATTCTTACTTGATAATCCACACTCAGCAACTATTCAAAAAAAGAAAATGATATCCCTTCAACTCAGCTACTGTCAAAGCTGATTCCTGTACCCGGGTCCCTTCACCCAGGAGTGCTTCATCCAGCTCACGGTAACTCCCTCCTCACCTTTTTCATTAACCTTTTCAGGCTTCAGCTCAACCCTCTACCATTCATTTCTCATTCCCCACTCCTCCAATCATCTCCTTCTTGCTAAGGTTAGCAGGCATTAAAGGCTACAAGGAAAGGAGCTCAGAAAGTGAAGAATGTGGGCTCAGCCTCATTCAGAGTCTATAAGGCATCAATAGAAGCAATCAAATAACTGAGAGCTTATTGGTCTACTTTTCATGACCCTTCAAACACTCTTGTAAATGCCCTAGTGCTGCTGACCCAAAGGCTGAAAAAACTCCTTGGCAAACCCTCCAGCCCATCTCTAGATCGAGAGCTCTTAATGATGGGGCTCCTATAATAAGTATTTTTCTAAAGGAAATAATATCATTTACTTTTGAAAACCAATTATAGTGACCCTCTATGGTAGCTATATCTATTTATGGAACTCATTTCTTATCTATTACTTGCATTACCTAGTGATACGCAAAGAAAGAGTATTTTATTTTAGAATACCTTAATCACTGTTAATTTATTTCTACCATTATCATTACTTTTCTACCAAATAAAACATTTTAGTTGATATCTGTAATGATAATTTAAAAATTATCTTCCCCAATGTTTCCATGTAATTTACTATTCTTTCTTTGACCCCATAATAATAACTTAAAATCCAATTGTCTGCTCAAGTTCTTAATTTAGAGAAAGGAAAGAAGTGAAATCTAATTAGTCATTTTTGATCTCACTACAGAATAGGTTCACAGTAAATATCATATAAAACTGCTATTTACATATATATTTAAGAATAAAAATATAGTTTATGTCTAAACATTTAAAATCCATATAAAAAGTACTAAATATACACATGTGCTAGTATATAAAAAGTTTTTATACTGTTAACTATTATAGTTATGATGTTCCCCATAAGCTTCATAAAGATTCTCTCTTCATTCTAATTTCCTCAAAAATATATATACTATTGCTAACAGACTATCACTTACATGAAGATCTTTACATTTAAAAACTAAAGTTTACTCTTTACAAGAAGGAACTCTCAGAAGGTTGAATTATGGACTTCCAGTCAAGATGGAGGTATAGGTAAACACAACTTGCCTCCTCATACAACCACAGAAAAGTCACATCTTAACTACAGATTATCACTCAGAACCATTAGAAAATTGAGCTGTTTGGAAGTCCAATAACTAAGGAATTAAAGAAACCATATTCATCCAGATGCATAGGAGGGGCAGAGGGTGGAAATATGAAGATGTGGAACCAGCTACTCCCAAACTCACGTATGGTGGATAGAGAATGGAGGGATATCTCAGGAGTGAGGGATTCCAGCCCCACACCAGACCACCCAACCCAGGGTTCCAGGGCCAGGAAGATAAGTCCCCATAACTTCCGGCTGTAAAACCCAATGGAGGTTGGGTTGGTGGAAGAAACGGTGGGAATCTCAGGCCTGTCCTCTTAAAGGGCCTTTGCACTGCACACAGACTTACCCAGACTCACTCCCTCTGGGCTCCAGCACCAGGCAGCAGCTTGAAGGGCACCAGTGGCATATGGGGAGGAACTAAAGTGTCTGGCATCGGGGGAGAGCTAGGGGACAGCTTCTTCCCAAACAGAGCTGCAGTGGCCATTGTACCTGTTCTGAGCCCTCACTCCCACACAGAACCATAGTGTGGTCGCACCATATCTGAATCTTCATCAACCTGGCTCACACGGTAAGCCCCTCCCCGACAATTACCTAACAGTCCACCCCACCCGACCTATGGGCCCACCCGAGTTGGTAACAGTGGCTTTTCCATATGAAGGGCTGAGCTAGGCACAGGCTTCAAAACTTCCTAATCCTCTCAAACAAGCAACAGCTGAGCCCAGCCCCCATCCCTGTCCCAGAGTGGCCCCAGGCCTGGCACTAGCAGCAGCAATGTGCTGATTGCTTTATAGCTTACACCAAGCGGTCCCAGACAAAACACCAGGTGGAGGCTGACCCTGGCCTGCACCACTCAGGAAACTCCAGAGCATACGCACCTGGCGGACAATTACAAACCATGTTTGAGCGCCACCCAACCACCTCCACAAGCCACATTGGGAGGTGGCTGCTGGCCAGGGGTCACAGCCAGTCCTACCAGCTGTCTGGACTTGGTAAATCCCTCCCATTGACCTGCTTGGGAGATAGAGGAGGCTGTGCCACTGGACCCTACAGGACACCTGCTACTTTAGGTCATGCTATCAAGATACGTAGTCAAAGCAGCTCTACCTAATACATAGAAACACACACAGGGAGGTTGCCAAAATGAGGAGACAAGGAAATATGGCCCAAATGAAAGGACAGAACAAAACTCCAGAAAAAGAACTAAACAAAAATGGGGGAGTTCCGGCCAAGATGGAGGTATAGGTAGAAACTCTTTGCTTCCTCGCACAACCAAAAGGAGGATAACAACCAATCTAAAATCAATAAACAACCAAAACTGCCAGAAAATCAAACTGCATGGAACTCCGACAACCAAGGAATTAAAGAAAAAATCAACCAGAACAATCAGACCGGTAAGGCAGACCACGAGGGCCGACTCAGAAAAACCATGGCCAGGCAGCTGGGGGGACAGGACTGACTGCCAAGTTCGGCAGAGCTGCGTGGAAGGGACAGACTTACGGGGAAAACTGAGACTCACAGCTGACTGTGGGCTAAGGCTGGGGTTGCCACTGTCGGAGATACTTCAAGTCTGACATGAGGGTCTGTTGGAAAGTGTGCTAGAGATGAGCAGGCAAGCTGCATTGTTCCCTCTCTGGCCCCTCCCCCACAGGCAGCACAGCAAAGAGGGTTGCCCTGCCCAGGTGAATACCTAAGGCCCCACCCCCTTACAACTCATCACGTGCACCAAGACAAAGAAATATGGCCCACATGAAAGAACACAGCAAAACCTCAGAAAGAGAACTAAGCGATGAGGAGATTGCCAACCTATCGGATGGAGAATTTAAAGCCCTGATAATCAAAATGCTCACAGATCTGAGTGAGCTTGGTCAAAAAATGAAAGAACAAATGAAAGATACCCAAAATGAAATAAAGCAAAATATTCAGGGAACCAACAGTGACAAGAAGGAAAACAGGATTCAAAGCAATGATTTGGAACAAAAGGAAGAAATAAACATCCAACTGTATCAGAACGAAGAAACAAGAATCAAAAAAAATGAAGAGAGGCTTAGGATTCTCTGGGACAACCTGAAAAATTCCAATATCTGAATTATAGGTGTGCCAGAAGGAGAAGAGCAACAGCAAGAAATTGAAAACTTATTTGAACAAATAATAAAGAAAAATTTCTCAATCTGGCAAAGGAAATAAACTTCCAATAAGTCCAGGAAGCCCAGTGAGTCCCAAAAAAGTTGGACCCAAAGAGGAACACGCCAAGGCATATCATCATTAAGTTACCCAAGATTAAAGACAAAGAGAAAATCCTAAAAGCAGCAAGAGATAAGGAGACAGTTACCTACAAAGGGGTTCCCATAAGGCTATCAGCTGATTTTTGAAAAGAAACCTTACAGGCAAGAAGGGGCTGGAAAGAAGTATTCCAAGTCATGAAAGGCAAGGAACTACATCCAAGATACTTTATCCAGCAAAGCTTTCATTTAGAATGGAAGGGCAGATAAAGTGCTTCTCAGATAAGGTCAAGTTAAAGGAGTTCATCATCACCAAGCCATTATTATATGAATCGTTAAGGGAACTTATCTAAGAAAAGAAGATAAAAAGTACGAACAGTAAAATGACAACAAACTCACAACTATCAACAAATGGGCCTAAAAGAAAAGAAAAACAATGAAAACAAAAACTAAGCAAACAACTAGAACAGGAACAGAACCAAAGAAATGGACATCACACAAAGGGAGTTCACTGGGGAAAGGGAAGGGAGGAATGGGGGGAAGAGGTACAGGGACGAAGAAGCATAATTAGTAGGCATAAAATAGATGCGGAGAGATAAAAAAACATGGTATAGGAAACAGAAGACTAAAAGAACTTATATGTACAACCCATGGACATGAACTAAGGGGTGGGCAGAGAATGCTGGAGGGTTGGAGGGGCAGGGTGGAGGGGGGATAAAGGGGAAAACATTGGGAAAACTGTAATAGCATAATCAATAAAAAATACTTTAAAAAATTGCCAAACTTTGAAATGAAAAATAAAGTAATAAAATAAAATTTAAAAAAAGAACTAAACAAAAATGGAGATAACCAATCTGTCAGATGCAGAGTTCAAAACACTGGTTAGAAGAATGCAGGAATTCAGTGGGTACTTCAACAGCATAAAAAAAGACCCAGGTAGAAATGAAAGATATACACACTGAAATAGAGAACAATTTACAGGGAATCAACAGCAGAATGGATGAAGCCAAGAATCAAGTGAATGATTTGGAACATAAGGAAGAAAAAAGACATACAATCAGTATAGCAAGAAGAAAAAAGAATCCAAAAGAATGAGGATAGTGTAAGCAGCCTCTGGGACAACTTCAAGAGCTCCAACATTTGCATCATAGGTGTGCCAGAAGGAGAAGAGAAAGAGCAAGAAATTGGAAACCTATTTGAAAAAATAATAAAAGAAAACTTCCCTAATTTGTTGAAGGAAATAGACATACAAGTCCGGGAAGCACAGAGAGTCCCAAATGAGATGGATGCAGAGACCCACTCTAAGACATATCATAATTAAAAGTCCAAAGGTTAAAGATAAAGAGAGATCTTAAAAGCAGCAAGAGAAAAGAAGTTAATGGCCTACAGGGGGTTCCCATAAGACTGTCAGCTAATTTCTTAAAAGAAACTTTGCAGGCTAGAAAGAACTGGCAAGAAGTATTTAAAGTGATAAAAAGCAAGGACCTATAACCTAGATTACTCTATCCAGCAAAGGTATTTAGAATTGAAGGGCAGATAAAATGCTTCCCAGACAAGGTAAAGCTAAAAGGAGTCCATCATGACCAAACCATTATTATATGAAATGTTGAAGGGACTTATTTAAGAAGAAGACTGAACTATGCACATTAAAATGACAATAAATACATATCTATCAACAATAGAATCTAAAAACAAACTAAGCAAATAAGCAGAACAGAAACAGAATCATAATATGGAGATCATTGTGATGGTGGCCAGTGGGGAGGGGTGTCTGGGGGAATGGGGGAAAGGTGAAGGAATTAAGAAGTACAAATTGGTAGTTACAGGATAGGCAGGGGGATGTTAAGAGCAAGTACACGAAATGGAGTTGCCAAAGAATTTATATGCATGACCCATGGACATAAACAAAGAGGGGAGGATCACCAGAGGGATTGGGGAGTGCTGGGTGGAGGGCAAAAACGGGGCAGGGGAGGAAATTGGGACAACTGTAATAGCATAATCAATAAAAAATAGAAAAAATAAATAAAATTTCCAGATCCTCTAAAAATAAAAGATTGAATTAACTCAAACATAATAATCTTGAGCCTTTCCCTAAATAACTCACTACTATTCCTTCCACAACATTTTACTTACCTTTCCCACCGTCATTTACTTCTTGAAGTAGCTTGATGGCAACTTTTTTCATATCAACAGAGCAAAGATGAAGTATAACAAGACCAAAAGATAATAATGGAGGTTTTCCATTCCACTCTTTAGTGAGACACCAAATTAATTCATGGTGGGGACATAACTTTATTAGCTGCATTAGGTCATCTGAAAGCAAAAATGAAAAACTATGTCTCAATACCCTAATATGATACTAGAAACTGAAACCAGCTAATGTTGATACCTGCTAATCAACACATCTTTTTCAAATCTTTCCAAAGCCCTCAATGAATAGTACTTATCCTCAAACTCCCAACCCCCAAAAATGATGCTCAGCATAGCAAAAAAAAACAAAGAAAAGCTACATCTTACAAAGAGCACCCAAAAGAAATTTATCAAAGAACTACCATGAAAAGAAATGTGGTATATAATAAAAAAGATTAGATTGTCAATCAGGAAATCAGAATTCTCATCAGTGCTCCATCAGTCACTTAATCTTTTGGATCTTAGTTTCTGAATCTTAAAAGTGCAGACTTATTATATCCAAATTCTAAAATTCTACCTATTCTAAGTTATGTTTGACTATATCTTGTTGCTCATATTTGGGCAAACTTCTGGTGAATATAACATGTTTCTTTCTGTGCCTTGCACAGAAAATGAGCATCAGTAATTTTTTAAAAAATCAAGTATTTAGAAACTCAAAAATGAATATTGTAAGAAGCCATAGCTAGTTCAAGCAGAGGTTGAACCATATGAAATTGCTACATTTGACCATTTTTTACTCCATAAAATGCAATTTCATATGGTTTAAAATCTATTGTTAACTATGGAGGTAATCAAAACCTACAATCATGATTTACGTTGTTAAAATGTAAACTTTGTGTTAATTTGCTATACTTTTTAAAGTAAAAGTATTCTTCTTGGACCACAACACAGGTAATTTTCAGAATAATTTCTGAGAGCCTTTCAAGAAGTATCATAAACATAATTTGCACTCTGAAAGGCAATACAAAATAATCTCATGTTTATTAAATACATACTTATTGTACTGGGAAGTTACACATATTAAATTACTGCATGTAATATTCAGTATAAGTTAGCTATTATTATTCTCATATTACAAGTGAAGAAACAGGCTCAGCAAAGCTAATTTTCCCAGCTTATACATATGGTATAAAGTACAACGGTTCATCTGATCCCCAGAGTCCATGACCTTCCAGCCTACAGTACTGCTCCTCCAAAACAATAAATGTGTGCATGTGCACTGAATGTGTGTACGTACACGTACACAAGCACACACGCACAGAGGGAGAGAGAAATGGTAAAAGGGGGAACAAGGGATAGCATAATATAATTCTGTACCAACAAAGTCAAACAATTAAAAAATTCCCTAAGGAAGAGACAGGAAATTATGATTTGGGTCACTCAAACTATCCCCCACTAAGGTGAAGCTATTTATATAGCACCCCCCAGCCTCCAGCATTTCCTTTCTCGCTCATCTCTCTCCTTTTCATTCAATCGGGTATTTGAATCCCCTTCTCCGTGAATTGATTAACCAATGTTTACTCCATTAAATGCAAGATATGGTCTGTGACTAACCAGAAAGGACACAAATTGAAATCCTATGACCTTCCCCCACTGCTTATGACACTTCAGAATCTATTTCCTTATTCCTAGGTTTGACACGTTATTAATTATAATTTATCTCATGAATATTATGTTTTAATAAGATTATAAGGACCTATATACCAAGTATGGTATTTGTTTAACTCACAATTACCTAGAACAGTGGTTCTCAAAACATGGTCTCAGATCTAGAAAGTCAAAACTACTTTCATGAAAATACTAACTTGTTACTTGCCTTTTTGACTGTTATTCTCTCACAAGTATACACTGGTGTTTTCCAGAGGCTATAGGACAGGTTATATTGCAACAAACTGAATATGGGAAGCCAGAAATCTTCTAATAAACCAGACATTATAGAGATTTGCAAGAATATAAAACAATTCCACTCTTTTTATGAAACTGTTTACTGTTGGAAAGTCATTTTCATAAAACATTTCATTTATGATAACATGTAAAGGTTTACTGCTATTATTTTAAATGAATACATTAATATTTTAAAATTTTGTTTTAATTTCTAACAGGATAAATATCAATATATATAACCAACATAAAAGTTCTTTGGGATCCCCAATACTTTTTATTTTTATCTTTTAAGAGATTTTATTTATTTATTTTTAATGAGAGGGGAAGGGAGGGAAAAAGAGACAGAAACATCAACATGTGGTTGCCTCTTGTGCACCCCCTACTGGGGACATGGCCTGCAACCCAGGCATGCGCCCTGACTGGGAATTGAATCAGCTACCCTTTGGTTCACAGGCCAGGGCTCAATCCACTGTGCCACACCACCCAGGGCTCCAGTACTTTTTAAGAGTGTGAAGGGGACCTGAGACCAGAAAGCTTGAGAGCATCATCTCAGATCTGGGACAACCCAGTTTCCACATAGGTACATTTATTTGTTTAGTGATAATAGAAAACTGAACAAACAAATCATCTCAGGCTTTATTCTAGAAATTGTTAGGAGGGGGAAAACAAAACAATTCTTTACTTCTAAAGCAGATACTCTATTAGACTTTTGCTTTAAGAACAAAAGACTTTTCTAAGATTTTACTGCTTTTTAAAAAAAATTTGTAAATGTAGGCCCTCCCTGGCTAGGTATCTTAGTTGGTGAGAGCGTTGTCCCACACCGAGGTTGTGGGTTCAATCCCTAATCAGGGCACATTAAAAAATCAACCAATGAATGAATAAATAAGTGGCAAAACAAATAGAAGTTTCTCTCTCTCTGTTTCAAATCAATTTTAAAAATCGTAAATGTAAACCTAATAGTCTAAATTTGAGAGAGAACATTTTTCTCTGCAAACAGAAAGTATTAGCAAAATTTACCTCTCCCGTGAGGCCTTGAAGAGATGGAGTTTTGGAAAGCTGTGGTTGTTTCTCATTAAAAAGTAAATAAGGAAAGTAATTTTTCAAACAGTGTTTCTATATTTTAAGCTTAATTTTTCTCAGGTTATTATTATTTTCATCTTATGATGTTATGCTAAAAAATTCTGCAATGAATATCAAGGTTCTAATTACATAGGAGTGTTATTACTTCTTAATTATTACATATACATTTAGTTATTTTAGAGTTTAATGCACTTCTACAGAAACAGAATAATCATGTTCAAGAGTAATTAAAGCCTATATTCCATGTCTAAACCCTAACTAAAATAATTCTTACCTATAGAAAAATAATACAGAAACTGAATCTGTATACTTAGATAATAAAATATATAATTTGAAAGTGTATATAAAATGAATATTGAGTAGTTCCTATTATGCCAGATTGTTCTGTTGTTGTGTGCATTTAAGCAAATTACTTACCTCTCTGTGTCTTAGCCTCTCTAATCTATAAAATTGGGATTATAGTAAAACCTACTTCACAGTTAACGTAAGGGTTTATGAACGTTAAGGGTTAAGTGAGATAATGCATGTAAAAAGCTGAACTATTAGCTATTGTCCTAATAGTATCAGGCATGCTGTTACATAGTGAGTGAAGAAATTAGTAACTTTAATAAGAAGATCCTAAGTAAAAATTCATTTATTGTTTGAAAATGATCAGATTCAACAACCATAAAATACCTTGTTTCCTGGAAAAATGTGATCTAAAAGTGCTATGTTTTATCTCATTCTGCAACTTGTTAGAACTCAGGTACATAGCCTGTATGTACACTGGGACGGGCATAGGCCTGGGATGTGGGGCAGAGCCAGGACTGCCTGCACATTGACATTACTGCTGAACTGGGTTCATGATGAGATCAGATCATTCAACTAGGGTCACCCTAAAAGGTCCACAATTCTCCCGAATCACTGCCCAGTTGCAAACTAGGTGTTTCAAATTTTGAAATGAATTTTATTTCACCAATTCTTCACTTCAGATGCTTATATCATAATTCAGAACATTATATATCACTTAAATCCTTTAAGTAGCACGGTATAACATATCAGCAAAATTTATCTTTAAAACTGTATATTTTAGGACCATCCTGTTTATTAAATGCTTATGTACTGAGAAAATACATAATGTATTTGAATGTCAAGCATGAAGGTCAGTGAGCTTCAGCTTAACTGTTTTCCTGAAAATTACAAAAGAAATGTACTTATCAGTATATGTAAAACAGACTTTATAATTTAAAGCCAAAATATTGCCCACTAACATGGGTGATCATACAATTAAATCCAGAATTCGAACGTACTCAAGTAGGTAGGCATTGTTACTTACCAGAAGTAAAGTCCTTGAATTGCTGTATATACTGCATGGCCTCATGGATCTGACCCTGTTTACACAGGCAAAGTACAGCTTTGTTGTGCACATTACACTCATTGTAGATAATCTGAGCTAAAGCCAAGCACTTGGCCTTGTTATGAGTATTCTGCTCCCCATAAGCACAAATCACATCCCCAGCCTCCTCAGAAAATGTGAGCCTAGAGCAAGGAGATCAATAAGACACATCTTTGAGAGTTCTTGATGACAGGATGAAAATGAAGTACAGTCATTCCTCAGTATTCATCAGCTTTGGAGCTCATCAAACCCTGTCCTCCTTGCATTTTGACAAGGAAAAAAAATGTTTTAGCACTTGGTGCTTGCTCAGGATTCACTGCACTTGCTAGAACTTGTGTGAGTCACCAAGCTGCCCCGTGAGAGAAAATGTTCATCCTTCAGTACTCATTGGTTTCGGCACTTGTCACGAGTTCTGGAATGAATTAATGATGAGGACCAAGGTACCACTGTATGTGAAAATTCATTGTGGTGGAACTGGATTTTCTATGGTCTTCAAGAATTCCAAGTTAAGGCATGACCAGACCAGAAAAAAAAAAAAAGACGACTCAAACAGAAGAACAAATCAAAGCTCCAGAACCGATACTTTTACATGACTGAGAGATAGCCAATCTATCAGATGCACAGTTCAAAACACTGGTGATCAGGATGCTCACAGAATTGGTTGATTCTGGTCACAAATTAGATGAAAAAATGAAGGTAACAATAAGTGAAATGAAGAAAAATGCACAGGGATCCAATAGTGATGGAATGAAAGCTGGGTCTCACATCAATGGAGTGGACCAGAAGGAAGAAAGAAACAACCAAACAAAAAAGAATGAAGAAATACGAATTCAAAAAAATGAGGAGAGGCTTAGGAACCTCCAGGACATCTTGAAACGTTCCAACATCCAAATTATAGGGGTACCAGAAGGAGAAGAAGAAGAGCAACAAGTGGAAAACTTATTTGAACAAATAATAAAAGAAAACCTCCCCAATCTGGCAACGGAAATAGACTTCCAAGAAGTCCAGGAAGCTCAGAGAGTCCCAAAGAAGTTGGTCCCAAGCAGGAATACACAAAGGCACATCATAATTACATTAGCCAAGGTAAAAATGAAGGAGAGAATCCTAGAAGCAGCAAGAGAGAAGGAGACAGTAACCTACAAAGGTTACTGTCAGCTGATTTCTCAAAAGAGACCTTGCAGGCAAGAAGGGGCTGGAAAGAAGTATTCCAATTCATGAAAGGCAAGGACCTACATCCCAGATTGCTCTATCCAGCAAAGCTTTCATTTAGAATGGAAGGGCAGATAAAGTGCTTTCCAGATAAGGTCAAGTTAAAGGAGTTCATCATCACCAAGCCATTATTTTATGAAATGTTAAAGGGACTTATCTAAGAGAAAGAAGATCAAAAACATGTCTAGTAAAATGACAGCAAACTCACAATTATTAACAACCACACCTAAAACAAAAACAAAAACAAACTAAGCAAACAACTAGAACAGGAACAGAACCACAGAAATGGAGATCACATGGAGGGTTAGCAACAGGAGAGTGGGAGGAGGAGAGAGGGGGAAAAGGTATGGAGAATAAGTAGCATGGATGGTAGGTAGAAAATAGACAGGGGGAGGGCAAGAATAGTATGGGAAATGTAGAGCTAAAGAACTTATGACACATGGACATGAACTAAAGTGGGGGAATGTGGGTAGGAGAGGGTGTTAGGGTGGAGGGGAATGAAGGGGGAGCAATGGGACAACTGTAATAGCATAATCAATAAAATATATTTTAAAAAGTACAAATTGGCAGTCACAGAACAGCCATAGGGATGTAAAGTACAGCCTGGGAAATGGAGTAGCTAAACAACACATAAGCATGACCAATGGACGTGAACTAGGGTAGGGGGGTTGCCTGAGGGGTATGGAGTGGTGGGTAGAAGGGGGAAAAGGGAGAAAAAATTGTGAAAATTGTAAGAGCATAATCAATAAAATATAATTTAAAAGGAAAAAAGAAAGAGAAAAAAAGAATTCAAAGTTAGTAGGCAATTAATATAGAAGAAATTAAATACATCTAAAATTTAACAGCAAGAAGAAAAACAACAATCAGCATGTATTCCTTTGGCGGAAGATATTTTGGTGAAATTAAGTCAAGTTTCTTCTTTTTTTTACATTTGATAAACATTCTTGTTATTATTTGTTAAAATTATATTTTTATTATGCTATTATACTTGTCCCAATTTTTCCCCTTTTGTCCCCCTCCACTCAGCTCCCCACTCCCTCAGGCAATCCCCACACCTTTGGCCCACGACCATGGGTCATGCATACATGTTCTTTGGCTACTCTATTTTCTATGCTGCACTTTACATCCCCACGACTATTCTGTAATTATCAATTGGTACTTCTTTTTTTTTAAGATTTTATTTATTTTTTAGACAGTGGGGAAGGGAGGGAAAAAGAGAGATGTGTGGTTGCCTTTCACGCATCCCCTACTGGGAACCTGGCCCACAACCCAGGCATGTGCCCTAGACTGGGAATCAACCAGCAACCCTTTGGTTCACAGGCTGGCACTCAATCCACTGAACCACATCAGCCAGGGGCCCAATTGGTACTTCTTAATCCCTTCGCCTTTTTTGCCCATTCTCCACATCCCCTCCCATCTGGCAACCATCAAAAAATTCTCAGTATCTATGATTCTGTTTCTGTTCTGCTTATTTATTTTGTTTTTTAGATTCGATTGTTGATAGATATGTATTTATTGCCATTTTATTGTTCATATTTTTTATTTTCTTCTTCATAAAGCAGACCATTTAACATTTCACATAATACTAGTTTGGGGGTGATGTTCTCCTTAAGCTTTTCTTGTCTGAGAGGCTCTTTATCTGTCGTTTGATTCTAAATGACAGCTTTGCTGAGTAATCTTGGTTGTATGTCCTTGCTTTTCATCACTTTGAACATTTCTTGCCAATCCCTTTTAGACAGCATTGTTTCTTTTGAGAAATTAGCTGACAGTCTTATGGGGGCCCTTGTAGGTAACTAACTTCTTTTCTCTTGCTGCTGTTAAAATTCTCTCTTTGTCTTTAACCTTTGGCATTTCAATTATGGTATGTCCTGGTATGGGCTTCTCTAGGTTCATGTTGTTTGGGACCCTCTACACTTCCTGGACTTGTATTTCTATTTCTTTCACCAAATTAGGGAAGTTTTCTGTCATTATTTTTTTCAAATAGATTTCCCATTTCTTGCTCTCCCTCTCTTCTCCTTCTGCACCCCCAGGACATGAATGTTGGAGCACCTGAAATTGTCCCAGTGGCTCTTTACACTATCCTCATTTTTTTGGATTTTTTTTTCTTCTTGCTGTTCTGAATGGGTGTTTTTTGTCTTCTTATATTCCAAATCACTGATTTGACTCTCTGCTTCAAGGGAGAGAGGCTGAGAACAAAGAATGTGAATTGTTTTGAGTATTCTATTATATCATCTCAGAATCCTTAAAAGCAGTAGTATTTTCCCAGTTTATGCCCTGACCAGGGATCGAACCCAGAACCTTGGCATAGCCGGACAGTGCTCTAACTAACTGAACTACCCAGCCAGAGCAAGAATTTATACTTTTTTTAATTTTTATTTTTTAATTCTTGATTTTTTTTTAAGAGAGAAGGGAAGGGAGGGAGAAGGAGGGGGAAGCGTTGATATGAGAGAGAAACATCGATCAGTTGCCTTCCATATGCATACCGGCCTGGGACAGAAACTGCACCCCAGGCATGTGCCCTGACCAGGATTTGAACAAGTGACCTTTCGGTTTGTGGGAGGATGCCCAACCAACTGAGCCACACTGACCAGGGCAAGAATTTATATTCTTACAACTAAGAGGTAGAATGGGTCAAGAACCATCAGTACATGTAAGGAAATTAAACTTAGCTGAGGTAACTTTGCAATACATAACAGGTGTTGGTAATGAGCATGAACTTTCTGATTATGTCCTCACATCTGAACCATTTCCAGTGCTCCCTGACAAGTACTTTTCGTAGAAGGCACAGAGTGTAACTAGGCAGAGAAACAAAGGAGGAAGAGTTAAAAGAAGTGTACACACAGAAGAAGTGTCCTAGAACAGAATTATGTGAAGGCCCAGTAACTGAAGGCCATACAGAGGTGGTGGGAGGAAGACCCTTGGCACTGGTAAATGGTAGTGCCATCCATCCAGAATAGCGTCAGGACTATCCAGAGTCCTGTAGGGAAAGTGGTGCGTTTGGAATGGGCGGTAGCAGTCAGTAGCATGCAAATCAGCATTTTTATGTTTGGGACATTTCTAAGTCACGACTTTGTTATTTAGGAAGTGCTTACATTAGTCCATCCACCTCCCTTATGATATACTTTTATTTTTTAACTTTTTAATTCATTTTTTTAGAAAGAGGAAAAGGGAGGGGGAAAGAGGGAGAGAAAACATAGATGTGTGAGAGAAAACATCTATCAGTTGTCTCTTGCAGGCCCCCAACTGGGGACCTGGCCCACAAACCAAGTGTGTGCCTGACTGGGAATTGAACCTGCGACCTTTCAGTTTGCACACTAGCACTCAATCCACTCAACCATGCCAGTCAGGGCTAATACACTTTTTAAAGATGATAACTGTAACTCTCTGAAATGTATCCTATGTCCCCATGCATTCAGAGTTAAGGAAACACAGCCCTTCGGCTGCAAAACAAGCAGGCCATGACTACTAGAATGATGACAGGGAGGCCTTTCCTCATTCTGCCTTCCCATACTCACAGCCCAAACCACGTGCACACAGACCCAGCAAAAGCTGGTGTCTCCCCCTACGTTGATCTTCATAAGCTGGTAGACGCTGTTTTGCTGCCTCACCCAGGTCCCCTCTACTGGACCAGTGCCTTCTCCAATTGACTACAAACAGTTCACAGATGCCCCTTCTCTGAGAATTGCTCTCAGTTCACTGGAGCCACCTTGCCCAGAAGATTATGTTTATCTTTCAGTCCCACAGTGGTCTAGAGCTGATGGCTAACTAGTGGTCTATCAGGAGCCCCAGACTCACAGAGCCTAATGCAGGCATGGGAAGCACAAATTCCCTGTGATGTTTAATTTTATGTGTCAACTGCACTGGGTCAAGGAGTGCCCAGATATTTGGTCAAATATTATTTTGAGTGTGTCCAGGATGATGTATTTGGATGTGAGTTAACATTTGAATTGGTATACTGAGTAAAGCAAATGGCCCTCCTGAATATGGGCGGCAATCAGTTGAAGGCCTGAATAGCAGAGAAAGGCCAGTCTGCCCTCAAATAAGAGGAAACTCCTCCAGTCTGGCTACTTTAGCTGTGACATCAGTCTTTCCCAGCCTTTGGACTCAAACAGAAGCATTGGCTCTTCTCAGGTCCTGAGCCTGCCAGCGTTGGGACTGGAATTTACACCGTCGGCTCTGTTAGGTCTCTAGCTTGCTGACTGCAAATCTTGGAACTTCTCAGCCTCCATAATTACATGAGCAAATTTCTTATACTATATGTACAGAAAGTATACATATCCGATTGAATCTGTTTCTTTGGAGAACCCTGACTAATACACTCTCTAACTGGGCTTCTGGTAGTGATAGCTGAGCACAGCCACTCTTTACTTTTCAGAGCCAAGTATGCTACCTGTTGGGGATACAGCATTATATAATTGTCATTGGTTTAAAGAGTACACTTCATCCTGAAGGATGTCACTCCATCTTGGCCACCACCTGAACCATCCGTGAACCAAGTCTCGGTTTTTTATGCCATGATCTGCTGGTCTTAGATAACCCCATGAGGCCACAGGTGAGAGCTGTGCAGGAGGTATCAGTCCTTCAGTGGTAGTTGGCATGGGTTCTGGGCCACCTATTTGTGAAGCTTACCTATATACTCTAAACCTGCTTGAACTTGGTCTTGGTTGTACCTGCTTTTGAATGGGCTCTTCTGGGCCCACCTGACCTTATGACTTGGTGAGTCTGTCAGAACCTAGTTCATGATGAGTAGCTCTAGTTGCAGTCATTGGTGTTCCATGGATAAACACTCAAATTTCAGCAGGACCCAGTAGTTGATTTTTGAATGGTATATAGTTGTCTGTTACAGGTAGCCGATGATCTGCTGGGATATCTGTGAGTAGTCCTGTGCCAACTGAAAACTGTAGGTGGGTAAACCAATAACCATGGTTTGATAAAGGCATGGTTACCACAATCAACCCACTAGACAAACCATCAACACCAACAGAAGGAAGTGTACATGTGAAAAGAATCTAAAATGGGTAATAGAGGAGAAAGATGATGAACACTAATTAATACTGATGACTCTCAAGGCAATCATAAGTGCAAGAAGTCAGACCAAGAAGAATAAAAGAATATATAACATACGAGATTGTTTATATAAAATTCTAGAAAAAGCAAACTAATCCACAGTGACAGAAAGCAGATCACTGGTTACCTAGAGATGGAGAGGAGTGTGAAATGAGGGGGTGACAGGAAGGAAGAGGCATTATAAAGGGACACAAGGAAACATTTGAAGGTCATGGATATGTTATCATCTTGACTGTGATGATTTCATGAGCATATACATATGTCAAAACTTGTCAAACTGTACACCTTAAACTCGTGCAGTTTTATTATATGTCAATTATATCTCCATAATGCTTTTTTTTAAAAAAAAAATTCATCAGATTGTACACTTTAAATATGTATGGGATACTGTATATAAATTATATCTCAATAAAGTTGTAAAAAACAAATTAAAGCTAAAGAACCAATTATAATGATTGGGGCTATTAATTATAATAATATAAGGGCTACACAGTTCATCCCACTAACCCTCCTCTTCTTTTTTTTCCTTAGAGAGATGGGAAGGGAAGGTGAAAGGGAGGGAGAAAAATGCCAATGTGAGAGAGAAACATCAACTGGTTGCCTCTCACACAATCCTGACCGGGGACCAAACCTGCAACCTAGGCATGTGCCCTCACAGGGAATCGAACAGGGCACCTTTCACTTTGTGGGGTGGCATCCAACCTACTGAGCCACATCAGTCGGGGTAACCCTCCTCTTTCAAGCTTCCCCTAGAATTATGACCACAGAATCCTAGAGAAGATGTGTCTGATGGAGTGATCTTACTGTGAGAAGCAAACAGATCTAGGTTATGCAAATAGATGTCTGATGTATATGCTGTTTTCCTGTTGTGCCCAAACCCTCTTTACTGGGCCAGTATACTCAAAGATAACTGACTGACAGTGGCTCATAGGTCCCTCCCTTCCAGTGAATTGCCCTTGGTTGGTGAGAGCCACCATGCCCATGACATTAAATGCTCCCACTCCATCCGGGCAGCCAACCACCCCTGAATAACTGATAAAAAGGTATAAAAGGCCAGCCCCTTGCCTCAAGGTGAACTAGCTCTGTGGTGGGGTTTACACTCCAGAGCCACCCCTCTATAAATAAGGCCAAGGGTAGAACATGCCTGTGATCATATCCTTGCTTGGCTCTTTCCTCCTCCCTATTCTGCTTCACTTACACATTTTCTTCGAAGGCCTCCCTCTATCAATCATGTGCACCCAAATCCTTCTTCAGGCTTTGGTTCCAGAGAACCCAACCTAAGGGAACCCTGGTACTAATATGTTAACCGGTGCTGAGACCCAGCTCCAAGAAGCCACCTCCTGCCTGTCCACTCTGGTTTGTATGTTCTCCTAAATGCTGCCTTGATCCATGTTCCCCTGCTTATAAATTTTCTCCTGGGTTTACCCTTTACATGTACCCACAGCCTATCTGGGATCTGGTTCCTGCCTTATTCTTCTAAGCAGCGTGATACTAATCAATCCTTTTCTATCCTTACTGATCAACTTCCATTCATCATTAAGTGGTCATAATCATCTAATGAACTGGCATGAGTCAACTCCTGATCAGTTATGACTAAGCCCAGTACTCCATGAATGCTTAGCATTCTAATTGTATATAGAATGCATAATTAGAATTAGCATTCTAATTGTAATAGAGACCTGAAATAAATGCTCAAATAATGTATTGATAAGAAAAACTATTAAATTTTAATAACAACTTCCTTAACCAGATATCAAAATTAAGTTGAAAGTTTAACTTTGCTTACCTTTCCTGAGTGACCCAATTGATAACTAAATCTAGACGTTTTTCAGATAATCCACATTTGATTCCTTCCAGAGTGAGTTCTGCATTAATAGGACGTCTGTGAGCATGACTTGTGCTGAAGATAGCCTCAAAAAATAAGAGTAATGGAGAAGGCTTTCCTCTAATTTTTCCAACAGCTACAGAGAGAAGAACAGTTTTTATGTCAAGTACTTTAAGTAATAGTTTGCTTTTTCTTACTTCATGTTATTTTCATCTTCTTGCATTTTCTAAAAAATTTAATCTAAAATTACATATTTGTAATTTTTAACTAATGCTTATGTATTAAACTTTGTATTTTGGATAATGACTAAACATTACCTGCTACATGAAAGCCAAGGCAGAGATTGGAGTGATGTGTCTATAAGCTAAGGAATACCAAAAAATGTTGACAGCCACTGAGAAGCGAAGAGAGAAGCATGGAATGGAATCTCCCTCAGAAACTTTAAAAAGCTGAAAGAATATACCACCAGCAGGCCTGCACTGTAAGAAATGTTAAAGGTAGTCTTTCAAGCAGAAAGAAAATGATACTAGATAGAAATACAAATTTACACAAAGGAATGAAGATCAAAAAATGGTATATGCTACCAATACAAAAAATTAGAAATATTCTGTTTTTATATAATATAGCAAGTGATACAATGTGATAAATGCAAGATTTAATCTATAAACCCTAAAGCAACAACCAAATAAATCAACAAAAAATTATAGCTCATAAAGCAACAAAGGAGAAAAAATGGAATCACAAAAAATTAAACTAATCCAAAAGAAGGCAGAAAAAGAGAAAAAGTAACAAAGAAGAGTTGAGGAAAATAGAAAGCAAATAAAAATCAATGTCACAATCATTAAATGTAAATGATCTAAACACTGCTTTTTCAAATTGTATAAAAAAGTAGGATCTAGTATGTTATCCAGAACATATTGACTTTAAACAAAGACACAAATAGATTAAAAGTATAAAAAATATACTACACTAATATTAGTCAAAAGAAAGATAGACTGACATTTCCAATCTCAAACCTTACTAAAAAGCTATTGTAATCAGGATGGTATGATACTGGCATAAGATAAAAATCTAGAGCAATAGAATAAAATAAATTCTGGTCAATTGATTTTTTTACAAGGAGCCATAAAATTCAATGGGTAAAGGCAAGTCTTTTTCTTAACAAATGTTGCTGGGGAAACTAGACACCCACATGCAAAGGAACACATATGGACCCCTACCTTACACCATGCACAAACACTAACTCAAAGTAGATCACAGACCTAAATATATAAAACTCTTAGAAGAGAACACAGGATCTTAAGTTAGACAGCGTTCTTAGATTCAACAGCAAAAGCATAGCCATAAAAGAACAGAATGATAAACTGACCTTCATCAAGGTTAAAAAATTTTGTGCTTCAAAAAACAGCATCAAGAAAGTGAAAAGATAATCCAATAGACTGAAAGAAAATATTTGAACATCATCTATCTGATAAGAGATTTTTATCCAGAACACAGAAAGAACTCTTGCAATTCATTAATAAAAAACATAAATACTACAACTTTTAAATGAGCAAAGAAAAGAAATATCTCCAAAGAAGTCATACGAACAGCCAACATATATATGAAAGGACGCCCCACCTTGTTAGTCATTAGGGACATGGAAATCAAAGCCTCACGGAGATACCACTTCACACAGACTAATGAGTGTTGATAAAAATGTGAAGAAACTGGAACCCACATGCACTGCTGGTGGGAATGGAAAGTAGCACAAACAGCTTAGCAGTTCCTCAAAGTATTAACATGCAGGTACCATATAACCCAGCAATTCCACTCCCAAGTATCTAACCAAGAGAAATAAAAACATGTCCACACAAAAACTTGTGTGCAAATGTTCATAGCTGCATTATACATAATAGCCAAAAAGTGGAAACACCCCAAATGACCACCAACTGATGGATAAACTTTGATATGTACCTCACACCATATATAAAAATTAACTCAAATTGGATCACAGGCCTAAAACTATAAAATCCTTGTAAAAATTTAGGAGAAACATCTCCACAGATTAGGCACCGATTTCGTAGGTACAACACCAATGTCACAATTCATAAAAGAAAAATTCTCAAATTAGACTTCAACAAAATTAAAAATTTCTAACCTTAATAAAGATACTGTTAAAAGAATGAAAAGATATGCCACAAATTAAGAGAAAATATTTGTAAATCATTTATCTGATAAAGAACTTATAGTCATACAATGGAATACCACTCATAAATAAAAAGAATAAACTATTGATAAGTACAACAAAATGGATGAATTTCAAAATAATTATGCTGAGTTTAAGAAGTCAGTCAAAAAAGAATACCTACTATATAATTCTATTTATAGAAAATACTGCAAAATGCAAAGCAGACTAGCGGATGCTTAGGGACCAGAGGGGAAGCTGTGGGAGGGAACAGTGGGTGGAGTGAGAAGTAGAGGGAGAGAGGGATCCTCGAGGGGAATGAGGGAAATTTGGGGTGATACACATGTCAAAAGTTATCAAACTGTATACTTTAAATAGGTATAATTTGTTGAATGTATATCAACTTACAACAGCAAAGCTGTTTTTAAAAGGAAGAGGACGAGTGGGTACAGGGAGGTAAAGGAGGGTATGGGGGGATAAATGGATGGAGACTTGACTTGGGGTGGTGAACACACAATACAGTGTACAGATAATATATTACAGAATTGTGCACCTGAAACCTGTATAATTTTGTTAACCAGCATTACCTCAATAAATTCAATAAAAAAAAAATTTTAAGTTAAAAAAATAAAAGGAACTGGAACAAATTTGACAAAATACTAACATTTATTAAATCTTGATAGTTGTACATGGCTGTTTTGTTTCTCCATACTTTTCTGTATATGTAAAATATTTCATAATTTAACTTAGAAAACCTAATCAAACTTTTAATATTATTGCTAAGGAAACTAAGTAAATGGTAGAGATAAGATTGGAGCTTAGATCTTTAGTCTTGCAGTTCAGTGCTCTTCCCATTCTATCACAGGGAAAAGGTAAAATTTGCATATATATATAAGGTTCTAAGAGAATTCTATGCTTACCCTTAAATTTATCCACTGTCCCAATGTTTTGAAGAATTCTTCTAGGACTTCTTGCTGCAAAACAAATTGCCTTCTCATATTCACCAAGTGAGATTAATTCGTTGAACCTACAGCCATTGTATTTCATTATACATTATAAAAAGTATACAAAAAAGAAAACTGATTAGAAATGCCTAATACAGACTAAACATAGTGGCATAGTAATATAGAAAAGGAAATCTAATAAATTATAATTAGATTCACTCACTCTGTAAGATGTTTTTCACTTTTTTCCCTAATTTTCTGTCACTCTTATAGCCTTAGAATAAAACTCTCACCTGCCAGCTGACTTTGAACCTGATCCTGTACTTTATTCCTATGGTATTTATACGAGCCTTAGAAAATGTACAGAATTTGAAGTGAATTACAATGAGCTCAGATTTTTTCTCCCATGTCATCTCTGAGTAAAAGGGGGAGTCAGGGGAAAGAAGGGCAATCTGCTTAGAAGCTCACCTAGGGGAAATATGGAAATAATTGAACACAAAGACTGCCAAGCTGAAAGATCAAGAGGTGTCCTTGGTATTCAGAAACCTCTGTTGCTCTGCCAGGCATCAGAATCCCAGTTAAATATGAGACTAACACAAGAAGAAAAGATAATAGTTCAAATAACTTAAGCTTCCACTCTTCTTCCTAAGGCAGAATGTCTTCAAATCAGCCCTTACCTTAAATTAATAAACCTAGGGCAAACACGATTTACACAGTGTTGCAAATAAATGTGGAACCCCCAGAGGAGAAAAACACCAAAGTAATATTATGCAAAATACATAAAACTTTTAATCTCATTATGGGTTTTCTCTCATAACTAAAGCTGGGAGACTTAGAGAGGAATACTATGTAAGGAAATAACACAGGCTTTGGTGTCTCCCAAAATAATTTTTACTCCTTATTTATACCATATCAACATGCAAATAAACAGTTAAAACTGTTTAATATGTCAGGAATATATAATATTAGGAATATTATATATGTTCATTACATATTGACCTTATAGCCTATGAATTAACTTCTTAATGAATAAAGTCTTAAATTTCCTTGAGCCCCTATTATACACTATATATAATAACTTAAGTATTGGGCAAAAATAAGCCTTTTTAATATGTCATAGGATAAAAATAATGAGGAAAAAAAGCCTGAATTGGTTAGGATAATCTGATGACTCAAGAAGACATTCTCAAAAACATTTTGTAACATCAAGATGATGGGGAAGCAATGCAGGAAAAATATAAATAAAAGTTAAATCAACACTACAATCCACCGATAGTCTCTGAAACATTTCCTAGCTTACCAATCTAGTATTTTTGTCATAAAGAACCTATTTTTTTAAATTCTAGCTTATTTTCTAATTTGTCCCCTAGGGTAAGATTTTAAAGATACAAAAGCTAGAGGCTACAGCTTATCAAAATGCTAAATAAATAATACACACATATTAAATGTTAATTAATATGTATTTAAATACATATTAAATAAATGCAACATTATTTTAATATGGAAAAATAAAAGCTTTTAAAATATTTGCCTTTCAATGTAGTAAAGCAGAATTTCAGCTTCTTTTACCTTGCTTGGATCTTCACATAGTTCTTCAACAATGCCTTGGTCACCTATAAATATTGAAAGAGCCATCAGATAACATTTAAGGCTCTAAATCAATAGAAAATAATAAGCATGTAGATGTTTAATACCAACAACTAAATGCTGCAGTTTCTATTAGCACCAATCTCTTCTAAACTGAGTGGCCTCCCGTCCCCTTTCTTCCTTATTTTAAGGTATATTTTCAAGCATCATCTCTTTGGCTCACCAAGTCTACTCTTTACTACTCATCTGTTGAAGGAAGACCCCCAGAGGGTAACAGAGACCTAACAGAAATAAGTGCATTTTCGCTTTCCTTAAACTACCCTAGGAAAATCCCCACTCTTTTGCTTTCTGTGTGTGTGGGCGGGGGAGGGAGGAAAGTGTTCCATTATTTGTATTAATTAAATACATAGATAAACTACCATATAAATCTTTAGTTTTCTCCATTTGCTTCATGAAGTCTTGGAATGAGGTGCTCATATCAGATTTCACCCATGAAGTAAGTGCATAAAAAATAATCTGCAGTCTTTGATGACTATAAAGATAAAAACATCAACATACGAACCTAAAGTCAAACAGTGGAATACTACAATAAACACAAATAAAAGCTTCAAACTTAAAAAATATATAATCAACTTGCATACCGAAACTGTAATTCTTTGTTGGTATTTTCAGCTTCATCTCGCCGTTTTAATATCACAATCATTTCCTCCTCTAAATGTGCCTTTCTCTGAGCTGGTACATATTTTTTTGACATTACTTGTTTAATTTCTGCATATTTATCTTCAAGATGTTTCAGGTATTTATTGAGAGCATCTAAATTGACAGATTCTTCAAGAGTCATGCCTATGGGTAAAAGGGTCAAATCAAACCAAGCCACATGTGGGACTCTTGTGCTCAAAAGCAAAGTAGGTCAGAGAGTTCTCTGTGTCAAGACATAATTAAGAAATGGTAGCATGAACTTGTAGTTTACTGAACATTAAACAGAATTAGCATACAGTTTCAGATGGCTAGTAGTTTTTAAGCATATCAGTTAAGACTCAAATTGTCCAAACCTTAGTATCTTAAGATAGAAAATTTTAATGACCTCATCACCACACCTTGCAAACCCCTAAATAACACTGTTAATAATGCTAAGAGCTTCTGTCTAACAATTCAGGATTTCTGCCCAGTGATTTCTGACCAAAGCATCTATTAAACTACTAGAGCTAACCCCAGGATAATCTGTTTATTCTTTCCAATGAAAAGCTTATAAAATGCAGGCCATATCTCTAGTGCCCTCTCCCTCTAATTGCTCCTTCTACTCATTATTCATAACAACACAGACACACACAGCTCAAATGATATCCCTTCTCATTCAGGCTAATTGGTGTCTTTATTTATTTGTTTGTTTGTTTATGAGAGAGGAAGAGAGTGAGAAAGAGAAACATCAATGTGAGAGAAAAACATCAATCGCCTCCCATATGGCATGTGCCCTGACCGAGAATCAAAGCACCAACTCTTTATTTTGCAGGATGACTTTCAATCAACTGAGTGCGCTGGTCGGCGCTAATTGTTGCCTTTAAAGGCATACCTCAGAATTCTTCTCCAGAAACCCCCCTGTATTAATCTTACTCAATTTTAATCATTCCCTTACTCTGAATCCTCTCATTATTTAAACAATTTGTTAGTTATTCTGTACTAACTCATATGTATCTTATCCATATTTTGTTAGTCATAATTTTATTTTTGAAAGGGAATCTAGTCCCTGCCTCCACTGAACACAGGCTGATCATCCAACCTCAGCTGAAATTGTCTGGTGTGGAGTAACTCATTATTTCAAGACATAGCTTCTTCCATTGAATCCAAATCTGCCTTCCTAATATTTCCACCTATTGATTCTGCATCTGGATAAACACTAGTTAAAATCCATAAGAGTTTTGAATACAGTTATCTATTCTCAAAGACTTTCTTGTTTCCAGGATGAATATTTGTAATTCCTCTGTCTATTCATCATACAAACTTCTCAACACCCTGGATAAATGTAGTGTAAGGATACACTACAATTTCTTAAAATGAGGCTTAGCTGAAGATGAGGAAACAGTGAATGCTGACATCAATGTGAGTCAACAATATTCCCCATAACTTAATACACTACAGTTTTTACATGTGTTATACCATGGGTTCTCAAACTTTAAGTACATAAGAATAACCTGGAGGATTTGTTAAAACACTGACTCTTGGAGCCCTGGCTGGTGTAGCTCAGTGGATTGAGCACTGGCCTGAGAACCAAAGGGATGCAGGTTGGATTCCCAGTCAGGGCACATCCCTGAGTTGCGGGCCAGGTCCCCGGTGGGGGCCACGGGAGAGGCAACCACACATTGATGTTTCTCTCCCTCTCTTTCTCCCTCCCTTCCCCTCTCTCTAAAAATAAATAAATAAAATCTATTTAGAAACACTGACTCTTGGACTCTAGCCCTACCCCCACTCCACTCCCATCCTTGGGGTTCTGACACAGTAACTGTAGTGGGGCCAAAGAATTTGCATTTCTGACAGGTTCCCAGTTAATGCTGATGCTGACCAGAAACCACACTAAGAACTGTCATACTTTATATAATTTGATTAGACTGGAACTCTCTTAATCTTTTAGGGTTTTCTTATTCCCTTGTTTCTGCCCAGAATCCTGGCTAAAGTTTTTTATAAAATAAGGATAAAGTCCTGATATACTTGGAAAATATACACATAGCACATATATATTAATTTATATGTGCTATTTATACATGCATAATAAGTAATAACGGGACAGTTTGAATTTCTTTCAAGTATTTTATACAAAATACAGTACCTGGAATAGGTCTTGAAGGACCTTTGGAGAAAGGAAAATGTTTTACTTCTTTCATGTCACGCTCCGCCCTAAGTTGTTTTATTTTGTCTATCTGCAATTGAATCTTTGAGGAATTATGTTCAATAACCCTCATTCTGAAAAACAAAAAGGCTTTCTTATGTTTCTTTCAACTAACAGTTATTTAATCACCATATGTATAATAAACAGGTTAATTATAATTTTTAACCATTATGGATTTAGGCGGAAGGTTACAAAACAGTGCCCAGCCAAAGTATACTAACCTCACCATAATTTTCTTTCAAGGCAACAGTAAAATACTATGATTCATAACCTTATTGGAACTTTGTAAGTGTTAAACATAATAATCTGGCCACAGAGTACTGTGTCTATTCCCTTTAGTTGAAAATTACATTTGCAATTTAAAATTATTTTTCTATAAAAAATAAAATTTATTTTTGTAAGTAATTGTATACATTTCTTAGGGTTGCCATAGCAAATGACCACAAACTTGGTGACTTAAAACAACAGAAAAGTATTCTCTCACAGCCCTGGAGGCCAGAAACCAGTACCACTGGGCCCAAAACAGTGTTGTCAGGACCATGCTTCCTCTAGAACCTCTCGGGGAGAATCCAGGCCTTGCCTTTTCCAGCTGCTGGGGGCCACTGGCCTTCCCAGGTTGCATCACTTCTATCTCTGATGCTGTCTGGGTTAACTCTCCTTCCGCCCCCTCTTATAAGGGCACTTGTGACGGCCTACCTGGATAATCCGAGATAATCTCCCTGTCTCAAGATCTTTAATATAATCATATCTGCAAAGACCCTTTCCCCAAATAAAGTAACATTTCCAGGTTCCCAGGATTAGGATCTGATATCTTTAGGAGCCATTATTCAGCCTAGTATAGTACCATATTTTGCCAGGATAATGCACATTATTGTCCACATGCTGAGGGGAAAAATAAAGATGCGCATTATACGTGGGTAGTATGAATTCCGAATCTATATAAATGTTTTTAATTCTTTAATGTTTTTCTTTAAATGTTTTAATTTATGCCTATGCATTAAAAGTGAAACTCTAGAAAACAATGATATCCATATGCAAAATAAAACCCTGGGATACAATAATCAGTTTTGTTTCCAAGTATAAATTAAAAAATTGAATTAAAAAATTAAAATGAAAGATTTTGTTCCTGAAAGTTTAGGCCAAAAACATGGGTGTGTATTATGCATGGGAGTGCATTATACATGGCAAAAATATGGTAATTTTGGTCATAGAGCTAAAAGAATGATAGTGCTTCTTTAAGGTAAAACTGAGTTACTCCTGAAATGGGGATCTTAAAAAGCAAGAAGCAGATACAAACTTTTAAGCATTATATGCAGTTTGCTTCCTAGCTTATCACTGATATGTTGGCCAAGGGAGAAAATAACAGATTAAAATAAATTAGATACATAAATGTCACAGGGTTTGGCAAATTAAAAACAAGCCTGTCGGTATATAACTGCTGTCTGCATGTGTTTCTGGAGTTCTTGGTAACTACAGATTGCTCAGAACAAGAGCTTAAG
The DNA here is from genome assembly GCA_028533065.1 of Trachops cirrhosus. Lineage (NCBI taxonomy): Eukaryota > Metazoa > Chordata > Mammalia > Chiroptera > Phyllostomidae > Trachops > Trachops cirrhosus. The sequence continues at coordinate 114,644,820 of CM052543.1, read as the reverse complement.
TGTTTATGGAAGAAAGACTGTGGAAATAAAATATCTTTTGGATTTCATCCAAATAAATTATGCTTGTGGAAAAAAAAACAATGTTAAAAGTAAACAGACATTTAAAAGAATTGAAAGCAGGGACCTAAATAGATCCTTGTACATGAATGTTCATAGTGACAAGATTCACAACAGCCAAAGGTGGAAAAAATGCAAGTATTCATCAACAGATAAGAAAACAAAATATGGTATATACATATAATGGAACATTCAGTCAAAAAAAAAGGCAATGAAGTCCCAATATAGGCTGTAACACATTGAAAAGTATCTAACTGTTGATTGGGTTCCAGTTACAGGTGAGATCATATGGTATTTGTCTTTCACAGCCTGGCTTATTTCACTCAGCATAATGAAACCCTTGGCCAAGGTATCATTGGCAAATATGTTTTCCCACGTGGTTGGTTCTCTTTTCACTTCAATGCTGTTTTCTTTAGCCATGCAGAAGCTTTTTATTTTGATGAGATCCCATTTGTTTATTCTTTCCTTTATGGCCCTTGCTCTAGGGGACATATAATTTAACATTTAAAACATTGTCAAAAACCATGAAAAGTTGTAAAGTCTAAAAAGTTGTAAAGCCAACATATTCTTTCCAATTAAAACACTAATTAATAACAGACTAATTTATTATTATTCATGAGATCATATCAAATGGCAAATGGGGGGGTGGATAAACTACCAATGCAAACTATTGAAAAGGCAAAGTAATGAATGCATTTCTTGTCCTTTTTTAACCAAAATCTTATTACTGATTTCCATTATCTCTGGTTGACTTGCACAAACTCAGACTGCACATCCAAGAGTCTGAATTTATTGACCATCAGCCCTGCTCCAGTGTTCCAAGCCTTTTCACACATTAGAACATGGGTCCAGATGTTAGCAATGAGCTAAAAAAATGAACTTAATTGATCCTTAATAACAGTTATATTTGCACACCCTGCATAAATGGACCTCAGTCGTCACTTTGTATCTGATGAAGAGCTATCATACTGACCCACAGGTGAGACTGAGTGGGAGGTGGGGATGGCTGGGGCGGGGAGTGGGGGCAGGAGTATTGGAGGGAAAATGGAGATGACTGTACTTGTACAACAATAAAAAATGTAAGAACTAATTAAAAAAATAAATGTTAAATTTTCAAAAAAAATTATCTAATGGTTGTCCCTTTCTGTAGCTGCTTTTGTGATCTCTTTATCTTTGTCAATTTCACTATAATAAATCTAGTTGAGTATTTCTTATTTACTTGGGATTCTTTGGACCCCCTATATCTGTAAATTGTTATCTTTCACCAGTTCTAGAAAATTCTCAGCCTTTATCTCTTCAAATATTGTCCCTGACCCATATTATCTTCTCTTAGAGATGTGATTACACATAATGACTTTTCCACTCTATCCTCCATGTCTTTTTTTATAATAGCTTTATTCGGATATAGTTCATATACCTTAAAATTAACCCATGTAAAGTATACAATTCAGTGAATTTTAGTATATTCGAAGTTGTACAACCACTACCATTTCTAGTTCCAAAATATTTCATCACTCCCCAAATAAGCCCTTGTTCCTATTAGCAGTCTGCTGAGCAGAAGGTTATTTTCCATGCTGCCCCCCAAGGCTGGGACACTTACCCTTGGTTCACTCTGCAAGGGTGTAACGCTTTATCATCCCAGCTTTATACAGGGAGGATTTCCCAGTAGACTACACCCCTTGGGAAGATCCTGGGCTCTGTCTTTTGTCCCCCTGTGCCACGCTAAAAACTGAAGTTTATGATCACTAGTTTTAATAAACGCTCTCAGGGCCATAGAAGCTTTAGTGCTCCTCTTTTGTCTTCTGTTATGATTCTGCCTGAAAATCTCTTATTGTCTTGTCAGCTTCCTGTTGCTTTTGGAAAAATTTAAAAAATAATATATTTTTATGTAGCATTTTTCCCCAATAGGAAGATTCAACATCTAGTCAGCCATATTACCAGGTCAGATTTTGCATAATTTTCCAAGTTGATTTAAAATTATCTATAAAAATGATTTCCGGCCAAGATGGAGGCACAGGTACACAGGTAGACACACTGCCTCCTTGTACATCAAGATAGGGACAACAACAATTTAGAAACAGAATAACAACCAAAACTGACAGAAAATTGAATCGTATGGAAGTTGGACACCCAAGGAGTTAAAATAGACACGTTCATCTAGACGGGTAGGAGGGGCAGAGTTGGGCAGCCGGGCATGGGTTGTGGAGCAGAGAGCATTGAGACCGAATGTGTAAGGCAATTGGGGCGTGCAAGGCAACCAGGACAAGCAAGCGGCAGCTGGCAGACCCCGGCCGAGGGGTGGCAACCTGAAGACCCAGCGAGGCAGTGATTGTGAAGCAAGGCACTGGGTGCAACCCAGGATCCCTGCACTGGGAAATAGAGCCTTGGGGCACTGATTGAAAAGGAAAGCCCCATGGGGTGCACAAGCCCACCCACACAAAAACTGGCACCAGAGGGGCCCAGTTTGCTCAGGGGAAGCGGCAGAAGGGACTGCGGTCCAACCGAGAGCAGAGACAGTGCCACTGTGCCTTCTTAGACCACATCCCCACATACAGCATCACAACCCAGTGACTGGGGTGCCCCGCCTTGGTGAACTCCTAAGGCTCCGCCCCTCAGACGTAACAGGCGCAACCAGACCCCAAAAAAAGAGAGATGGCTCAAACAGAAGAACAATTGAAAGCCCCAGAACCCATCCTTTTAAGCGACCAAGAGATAGCTAACCTATCAGATGCACAGTTTAAAGCACTGGTGATCAGGATGCTCACAGAATTGGTTGATTTTGGTCAAAAACTAGATGAAAAAATTAAGGCTACAATAAGTGATGAAGAAAAATGCACAGGGATCCAATAGTGATGGAATGAAAGCTGGGTCTCACATCAATGGAGTGGACCAGAAGGAAGAAAAAATATACAACCAGAAAAGAATGAAGAAATAAGAATTCAAAAAAATGAGGAGAGGCTTAGGAACCTCCAGGACATCTTGAAATGTTCCAACATCCAAATTATAGGGGTACCAGAAGGAGAAGAGGAAGAGCAAAAAGTGGAAAACTTATTT
>CM052543.1:114614721-114641209 GCA_028533065.1 Trachops cirrhosus | reverse complement strand
CTGGGTCTCACATCAATGGAGTGGACCAGAAGGAAGAAAAAATATACAACCAGAAAAGAATGAAGAAATAAGAATTCAAAAAAATGAGGAGAGGCTTAGGAACCTCCAGGACATCTTGAAATGTTCCAACATCCAAATTATAGGGGTACCAGAAGGAGAAGAGGAAGAGCAAAAAGTGGAAAACTTATTTGAACAAATAATAAAGGAGAATTTCCCCAATCTGGCAAAGGAAATAGACTTCCAAGAAGTCCAGGAAGCTCAGAGAGTCGCAAAGAAGTTGGACCCAAGGAGGAACACACCAAGGCTCATCATAATTACATTAGCCAAGGTAAAAATGAAGGAGAGAATCCTAGAAGCAGTAAGAGATAAAGAGACAGTCACCTACAAAGGAGTTCCCATCAGACTGTCAGCTGATTTCTCAAAAGAGACCTTACAGGCAAGAAGGGGCTGGAAAGAGGTATTCCAAGTCATGAAAGGCAAGGACCTACATCCCAGATTGCTCTATCCAGCAAAGCTTTCATTTAGAATGGAAGGGCAGATCAAGTGCTTCTCAGATAAGATCAAGTTAAAGGAGTTATCATCACCCAGCCATTATTTTATGAAATGTTAAAGGGACTTATCTAAGAGAAAGATCAAAAACATGTCTAGTAAAATGACAGCAAACTCACAATTATTAACAACACCTAAAACAAAAACAAAAACAAACTAAGCGAACAACTAGAACAGGAACAGAACCACAGAAATGGAGATCACATGGACGGTTAGCAACAGGGGAGTGGGAGGAGGAGAGAGGGGGAAAAGGTACAGAGAATAAGTATCATGGATGGTAGACAGAAAATAGGGGGAGGGCAAGATCAGCAGGGGAAATGTAGAAGCTAAAGAACTTATGACACATGGACATGAACTAAAGGGGGGAATGTGGGTGGGAGAGGGTGTGCAGAGTGGAGGGGAATGAAGGGGGGTAATGGGACAACTGTAATAGCATAATCAATAAAATATATATTTTAAAAATATCTATAAAAATAATGTACCCATTATTTACCAAATAGAAGGAACAATGGAAATGAGACTATTGAACAAGAGTGAGCACTGCACCTTCTCCTGGTGGGTTACTTACCTTTGTGCATCACAGAATTGAGAAATATAATTCAGAGGGTAATCATGAAATTGCACTATCAAATCTCCCACACAAGAAATTACCTGGAGCAATGATTTACAACCCTCAGTTTGTGATACTACAACGTGCCTCCAATTATCCTAAGAGATATAACATTCTCAAACAGAATTTTAAGTAAAAAATATAGTCATTTCAAGCTGGTAGGAAAGGTAACATGAAAACATGGCTTCAAAATTTAAAACTATAATTCAAAAAGACAGAGAACTACTGGTTATAGTTACACCAGCTAGTTAATATAACCAAGTTAACAGTGATCACTTTTTGGGCTATTTACTAATATACTCACTTTGCTTCAAGTTGGATTGTCCTTTTCCTGTGATATACCAATGTTGTGGGCTCTGCTGCCAAAACTTTAAGTTTTCCATGGAGATTAAATGCAGTTCTTTGGTCTTTCTTTATTCTCTCAATAAAGGCATCATATTCTTTTTTGATTGAAGTAAGAATGGATTTGTATGCAGTGACATATTCTATTACCTGAAATATGATTTTTCTGCCTATGCTACTGAATTTTTTTCTAGAACACTATGGATCAAAAGCCTTGCAAACAGCATTATAGATTGTTTTGTATCTTTATTTTTTAAATATCTTATTTATTTTTAGAGAGAGGGAAAGGGAGGGAGAAAGAAAGGGAGAGAAACATCAATGCGTAGTTGCCTCTCACACACCCCCAACTGAGGACCTGGCCTGCAATCCAGGCATGTGCCCTGACTGGGAATTGAACCAGCAACCCTTTGGTTCACAGGCCAGCACTCAAATCTATTGAGCCACACCAGCAAAGGCTAGATAACTTTTTAAATAAAACAAGATGAGCAATTAGAAGTCTAAAATTTTACAAATTTAGAGTTTTTACAAATATGACTGTGTATTAAAGACAGTATTTCCTGAATTGTGCTCCTTGTGAATCATTACAGTACTGTGAGCTTAAATATGAGAGAAAAATATCATATTTTTCTCTACTTGGAATGAACACATATATTATACGATGTCACTTAAAACCAATACCAGGTCTAATTATCCCAATTCTGGATCTTTTATATATACTTACATATCATCCCTTACCACCTCCAAATCAAGTGTCTGACTTCATTCAGATGTTGAAATCCTGGCCTCCCTTTACCTCCCTGTTTTTCCTACTGGCTGATCAATACTCAGTTTTCAAATGGCATGTCTATACCCAATATATCAAGTAATGTAGGAAACCCCTCATCGCTATACACTCATGGTTTCCAACGGCGTTTAAGCACAGACTACGTTTGGAGAATAATGGAGGAAAACAGAAACAGTGGATGCCTGCAGAGAAGGAAAGGGAAAGAGGGTCTGATATGAGAACAATCAGACTTTCCACTGTACATTCTTTTGTTTTCTTTTGTTTTTTCTTCCTCTCTTTCTTTCCTATGCATTACCCACATAAAAATAAGTAACAAACATTTAAAATATGTTTTTAAATGTTACAAATAATCTATGATCTCCAAATTGTGCTCACGGGGATTTCAGAAGGGAATGGCGTGTAAAGAGATGTGATCAATCAATAATTTTCTCTGAAAGCCACAATTATGCTTTCTACCCCTGCTACAGCTCTAGTCTCTGGCATCTCCCATTAATTTTCTAGACAGAAAATCTAGACAATAGATTTTAGCTAGATAATATCTAGGAAAAAAAATTTCCAGGAAGACATCTGGTCTCTGAAGAAATGACATGAGGGGATTATGGATCAATGGCAAGTACCAGGAGAGGATGTCTGAGGGGCAGTACTGGTTGTCTTTCTGACATGACCGTACTACCTATCAAACCAAATCAGGAGGCCTGCCACCCAGGGACCCATCATAAAATAGAAGCCATTATTCTGTGGTCTTTCAAACTAAGCTGTTCCTGGTTATCCTCCACTCCACACACCTCTCGGATGTGCTACAACAATCCAAGACAACTCAGATGCATTAATGGATAGAAAATAGACTTGTAACGACACATTGATCAGCTCCTGTATCTGTCTGCTAGAAGAAATAGATGTCAGAAGACACTCATGGGAAACTTTGAGAACACAGAGATTATGCATTGAAATAAAGGAGACAGAGAGGCACACCACAAGTTGAATAGTTTTGCTTGATCCACAAAATATTTTAAAATTTAGAAAATTTCACCTGAAAACCATATTTCTAGCTCTTCTATGAAAACTATGAAAAATCTACCAACATGGAACCACCATTCCTTAGAGGTAATAATCAGCTGGAGCATTAGACTTAATTGGCCCTTCATTTACCACTGTCCTCCATGATTCCTTATTCTCTTATAGCCACCCCACTTAACTCTTTTAAATGACCTTCCTCACCTCTATCAGCATTCAAGTTTGGGAGTCCCAAATTGTGGCTTCCTTAAACCCAAGAAAACCAGAGCTACCCTTAGCAGGTACTGGGGTCTGTGGGAGAAGGGGAATGGTATCTATTCCACCTCAGCTTCTGTATATGGATCTAGACTACTTGTACACCATGCTGCCACAAGCACAAAAGACCAGTCACTTTCTGGAGTCCAGCTGCCTTGGTAATTCACCATTTCTATAGAACCTCAATCTTCTTTGCTTACTAAGTCCTTGACTCTTTCTACAACCTACCCTCAACTCTGGTTATGAGCCTCAGGTCCTCCTTGCTTTGATTCAGGCATGGTTCTCCATGTCAAATACTCCATCTTTGATTTTAAATAAAATTTGTTATTTGTTCTCTGATATCAAGTACTTAGAGATACAAGTCGATACTTTCATCTTCTGCCCAACTGGATCCTTTCAAAAGTGAAGGAAGATTACAGAAGGCAGTCATTAATAGTTTATTAACAATGCCATGTGCTGGAGCAATGTGAAAATGGAAAGGCAGGGACTCTTATTGAGGAGCTAGTAGAAAAGTTTCTGTAAGTACCAAAAGATTTATATTTCAGATCTCCTCTTAGCCATGAAGAATAGGGTTCTTCATAAGGTACAAATGTACAATTTATGATTGTACAATATACAAATAGTCCAAATGGAAATATTGGGGGTAGGGAGAAAAGGGCTGTAGGTGTAGATACTATCTTTTATTTAATGCCATGTCTTTTCTTTAAGCATTAAATTTACCAAAATGAGACAGCCGAGCTCCACACCCCAGAGTGCTGCTCCAGGCCACGCTGATCTCTCTGGGCATCGGCTGCTGGAGTTCTCTGCCCTGCTGCCCACCTGGCCCTGGAGATTCTTCCTTGGAAGATGCTGAGCGCTCCCTTGCCCACCATGCTGTCTCCTGGACCCACAGACTGAGACTCTGGGACTCGAGTTCATTTCCTCCAATTCTCTCATGTAATGTTATTATTGATTTTTTCTGAGTGATTAGTATTGTTATTAGGTTAGCATAGGTTTGGATTAAATCTGCATTAACAAAAGTCAAGTGAACCTGCATTAATAAAGTTTGAGTGAATCGCATAGTCAAAAAAATTTACCAAAACTACCTCCAATATGACTTTACTATAACTATACTAACTTAGAGCAGATAGCTCTTCACGAGACTTGGACAAGTGTCAGCATTTGAGCCTTCAAACACAAGCATGTCACAGTTATGATGACTTTCCTTTGTCAATTTCACAATGTAGAGTCTCAGCATGATTCTTGGTATTTATGAAACCTATTCAAAACACTATCCTTAAATATTCATCTAATATATTCCTTAATGACTAAACCACCAAGGCAATCCCTCATGTATCAGACAATACTTTCAGATGGAAGGTCAAAAATATTGTTAGAGGGCACAGCTAGGTGTTGCTCAAAAACTGATTTAAAAAACCTGATAGTCTGCACTTTAGCTAAAACAGTCAAATCACTCATTAACTATCTAGTAATAGATGCGGCATTGCATCTTCCCCATTCACCCTTTCAAACAAGGTGGGAAACATCTCAAAACTGACAGATGGAGTCAAACAAACACTGGTGTTGCTAAGAAAGGAATATTAGTTGTCCAGAAAGACCATTTTCTTCCCCATGAGAATTCCATTGTCTTAAGAGTATTATGATACCTTGTCAAAAACGTTTCGGTATATGATGTAATATTCATCAGCAGGTCCTTCCTCATTACAGCCCACTCTTTCAGTTTCTGTAATTATGTATCTTTGCATGCTTTCCAAAAATTCCTTGTCACTTCTACTAATGATAGGAGGGAGAACTGCATGTTTACTTATTTCTTGAGCCGACATGTCATAATCTGCATACTTATTCACCAGAGAAAAGTTAAGTCTTGACTTGCTTTTGCAACAATGCCAAAACTTTGATATGCCTGAAAGAAAAAAAAGGCCATCAATTAAGCTTAAAATAAATTAAGCTTAAAATAAATTAAGTCAAATAGTCATCTAAAGGAAGTATAAAAAATATCCCACAGATCTCTGAGATAAATATTTCACCCTATGAATTAAAAGGTCTAATCAATTCTACTGTCACATGCTATCCCTCTGGGATAGAAATACCAATAAAGAGCTATTACTAACCATGCAATACGTATATCCTATGAGTGATGGTTTCTCAATACTCAACACTTTCTAACAGAAGGCTTAGCGTTTTGTCTATTTGTTTCACATGGGAACACCAGTTTGGGAGCCTCCTGATGGCACAAGCAAGGTAGAAGACTTCCTGACCCACACGCCTGCCTGGCCAAGCCACAGTCATCCGGTGCACAACAGCTGTAAATAATTCGTGCATTTACTTTGAGAATAAACTTGATTATGATGCTTATCTTTAATATGAGTGTATTAACTGAAAAGTAACAAGTCAGAACTTTTTCTAGACTCCATCCATCAATGATGTCAAAGATCACCACAGGTACCTTTCTGAGTACAGTTTTCAAGCAGCTCCATCCTACTGCTCTCTCAGGAAAGAATCACTAACCAACTCGAGCTGGGCACAGCGGTTGTTCCTGAGATCGTGTCCCATTAACATCAGACACAGCGCACGCTTGCTTAAAAATGTCTAGCAAGGCAAAACATTTTAACTCCTCCCTCCTCCCCCCATTACAGAAGTATATAATTACAACATAAATTTCAGAAAATATAAACAAAAGAAAATTATGTAATGAAAATCCAAATATCATTCAGAACCCCACCACCTAAACATAACAACTATTTAATGTTTTGGTGTATCTCCTTCCAATTTTTTTTAAAGATTGTATTTATTTATTTTAGAGGGGGGAAGGGAGGAAGAAAGAGAGGGAGAGAAACATCCATGTGTGGTTGCCTCTTTTGTGTCCCCCCACTGGGGACCTGGCCTGCAACCCAGGCATGTGCCCTAGACTGGGAATCGAACCAGTGACCCTTTGATTCGCAGGCCTGTACTGACTCTACTGAGCCACACTAGGTAGGCCCAATTTTCCTAATTATAAAAGTTAGGATCACTCTTGTTCAGTTTTGTATCCTAAATTTTTTCACTTAATATTAAAAGTTTAACAACTTCTCCATTTCGGTAAAGTCTTTCCCAATAGGCTGTAAGTTTAACAAGATCAGGAACAAAAATATTCTCATTCCCAATTATTCTTCCCCACCCATATGCATTCTAGCGCATAGCAGTTTCTAGCAGAGTAAGTACCAAATATTTCTTCAATAATCAATAATTGCTGAGGAGTTATCTCTCAGAAGATATGACATCAGAATACAGCTGAAATGATTCTTGTTTCTCAGAATCTACAAAATGCCACTGAGTTACATAAACCAACTCAGATTACATTTCACTCATTCATTCATACTGGACACTTCGGGATACAGAGAAAACCAATCACGAAGGTTCCCAGACAAGTCTATTGGGTTTGCTTAAAAGAGCCCCTGCTACAGAGCAGAGAAGGCAGTGTGACAGAGAGAGGCATCTCACTTGTCTGTGGGAGAGGGCAGGAAAACATGGGACAGCATCAAAGGAACCACATCTAAGGCTATGCTTAAGTTGTGCTATATTTATTTATTCAATAAATGTTTAGGGGCACCTTCTGTGTGTCTGCCAGTATCCTAAACACTAGAGACATAGCACTGAAAAAACAAAGTCCTCAGCCTCCCAGAAGTTACGTTCAAGTAGAGAGACAGACAACACACAGTAAAAATACAGTATGACAGATGGGGGTAAGTTGTATGGGAAGAAATGAAACTGGGAAGGAGCACTAGAGAGTAAGGAAGGTGGGAGGGTGCTATTATATAAGGCATTAAATTAGGAAAGAGAAAAGCCCTCACTGATAAGGTGACATTTCAGAAATCTGATAAAAGTGGGTCCTGTAGGCTCCTGGGAGTAGAGTGGTTGAGGCACAGCAGCAAGTCCAAAGGCCTCAAGGCAGCACAGCATGTGTGAGGAACAGCGAGAAGGCCAGTGGGGCTAGAAGAGAGTGAGAAAAAGAGAGAAGAGATGAAGTAAGAATAGGTAGCAGCCAGAGCATGTGGGATTCAGGGCCTTGAAGGCAGGACCACTACCGGCACATAGGCATCTTTGTGCAGATTAGAAAAAGGTGCCCTTTCTCTGGACAGACTTGGCTAGAGGATTGTGGCCTCCAGGCACTCCAGTGCAGGAGGGACAGCCTCACTTACAGGAATTTAGGCTTAACTCTGAGTGAGATGGGAAGCCATCGAAAGGCTGTGAGCAGAAGAGTGACGCCTGACTTGCATTTTCTTTCTTTCTTTCTTTTTCATGTATTGATTTTACAGAGGAAGGGAGGGAGGGAAGGAGGAAGGAAAAAGGGGTGGGGGGAAGGAGAGGGAGAAACATCAATTTGTGGTTCCACTTATTTATGCATTCACTGGTTACTTCTTGTATGTACCCTGACTGGAGATTGGACCCACAAACCTTGGTGCATCGGGATGACCCTCTAACCTGACCTACCTGGCCAGAGTAGCTGACTCACAGTTTCAAAGAATTGCTCTTGCTGCTTTGTGAAGGAACTGTTAGGAGGCTACTGCAGCAATCTGGGAGAAAGACAATAGTGGCTTGAATCAGGATGGTAGCGGTGGGAATGGTGAGAAGGGTTCTGCATGTACATTTAAAACAAAGCCAAGATTTGCTGTAGGTATGAGAAAGCAGTCAAAGATAGTCATAAAGTGTTTGGCTTTATAGATTCTAAGAAAGATGGGAAGTACCATTTATGGGAATGGGAAGAGCAATTTCATGAGATTAGGAGTCTGGGGCTTGCGTATTAGGGATGTTGAGTAGACAGCAGGATATGTAAAGCTGGAGTTCTAGGGGGTGGTGTGTATACAAATGATATTTAAAACTTGTAAGATAGAATGAAAATGACCTGGGAAATGTAAACAAAGCAGAGGCCTAAGGACTGGGCCTTGGGGAGATAACTCCAAAGTGTAGAGGCCTGGTAGTTCAAGAGGAAGCAGCAGGAGGGCCTATAAAAGAGTATCCAGGGAGGGAGAAGTGAGAGGGTATCCTGGAAGTCAGGTGCAAAGTGTTTCAAAGGAGGGAGTGATCAACTGCGTCAAATGCTGCTGTCAGAACATGTAAGATTAAATGACCATCATATTTAGCAACATGGAAGTAATTAGTGACCACAAGGACTACTCCACTAAAATAGTGGGCACAAAAGGCTGACAGGAGTGGGTCAGTCCATGAAAGGGGAGGAATGGGAGACAATGAGTATACACAACTCTTCCAAGGAGTTTTGTTGTAAAGGTGGAGACTAGTTGGAAGAGTATGGGACAAAGAATGTTACAGAAATAAGAAATGGGTTCTTCAGATGTGCCAAAGCATGAGAGAGCGTAAGTGAGGAACTTCAATTAGCTCAATAGTATAAAGCGAGTCATAGGTTTGGCAGATTAGGATGTAAGGGAGGCAGAGGCTGAATATCACACTAAAGAATTTGGATTTTATCCTGAAGGTGAAGTAGAATAATGACATAACCATTTTACTTTCTAGAATATTTTGGAGACAAAAGTGAAGTGGGGTTAGAGAAGGAGAAAGACTAGAGACAGGTTAGAAGTTAGATACTGAAAACTTCCAGAAGAAAATTAAGGAGGCCCTGGATTTGGGGATAGGGATGCAGAGGGGAAGACATCTCAGAGATAAAAGGGGATGGCATTAGAAGGGTACATTAGAAAGGATTCTGGGGTTTGTGCAGTGGACAAGGGCCAAGGTAAGGACAGAACTCCCTTGTCATTATTTGCCCCGCCTTGCCAGGAGAGCATCCTATTCATACTCCAAAGTCTTCCTCTTAGGACCTTCACCTCCACTCACAATGTACAAATTTGTAAATTCTACAACTAAGTAACCCTTCCACTCATTTCTTTCCAGTATGGCTTCATTTCAAAATTTGAAAACCGACCCTAGGATTCCCAACATAATTAAACCGTTTCACACGACAAACCAGACCCAGGAACCCACACTAGCAGAGACGTGGCGGTTGAAGGGGGGCGGCTAGGAGGGGCTAGGGGAGCAAAAAAAAAAAAAAGGATGAACCCGCGCTTTTGGAAGACATCACCTATTTTTCAGTTTGCCTTAAATTGGCCACAGGAATTCCCTTCCTTTCCTTCCTTTGCAGGCCCAAGGAGCAGCCGGTGGTAACGGGCTGATCCTCGGCCCCTAACCACCTCTGTTAAGTAAGAGACCGATACTTTCGTTCCACTACGCTTTCCCAGCCTCTTACCCTCTCCTCCCAGTCATTTCAGACCCGTTTCCACCTTCTCTGAAAGCGTTATTCCGCTTCACCCTTCCTCCCTCCTCGCCCTAATCCCTTCCTCCAAACCACCGTGGCAGTCCTTGGAGATAGTAACTAGGGAACCCGGCGTGTGGAACTGCATCTTGGGACAAGTAGTTCCAGCCCGAAGAAAACAGTGAAAAACTACAATTCCCAGGAGACACTTCCATTTCCTCCTTTTCCCCAATGAGGCTCCCTCAATACCACCCTCTTTTAAAGACCCCTCTTAGCCACGTTCACTGTAGGAGAAAAGCCTTTTAAAGACATTTTTAAGTTTTTAAGTTTATTATCCCGAGAGAATTCTGGAAATAAAAGTGAGAAATAAGCCCAAAATAGAAGAAGTGAAGTTCACTTGCTAGTTTGGCCCGTGGTTAGACAGCCGCTGTGAGAACCGTCAGGCATTCCGTGCAGTCGCCTAAGGGGTGGGGCCTCCGGCGGCGGCGCCGGGAAACCCTGTGGGCCTGCGCCGAGCTTTCCCTTTCCGATCCGCCATCTGCGGTGAGTGTGTGCTTCTCCGGCGCTGCCTGGCCGGCGGCCTACCCATCTCCTCCTCCTGTGTCTGCGTCTCTAACCCGTCTCTTCCTTTTCCTCTACCTCAGGTGGAATCGCCGTCAAGATGCAGATTTTCGTGAAAACCCTTACGGGGAAGACCATCACGCTCGAGGTACGGGCCGGGTGGTGTGACGGAGCCGAGGTCTGAGTAAGGCCGCGAGGTGGATTCCGGCGCCCGCGCTGCTTTCTGCCTAGAACGTGTTTCTGAGCCTGGGTTCCGAAACCTGGCTCCGAATGGACGGTTGTTGGCTGAGCAGGGCCCCCGGGGCTGGTTTTGCAGGCTTGAAGTCGGAGCTTATCGCCTCTCTAACGGCGGGCAAAGCCCGGGTCCGGCAGTGGGTTGGCAGGCGCCAGGCCGGTGGGCGCGAGCACGTGTGGCCGGCCGCCGCAGGCCCCCGGGCGGGGCAGAGGGAGTGTGCTCGCCCGCAGCCCTGGGAGGTGGCCCGTCCACCGGGTGAGGGGTTGGCTCGGCTGGGGAAGCTGCGGCCGCCCGCGCGCCGCGGTTCTGTGGTGACTGTCAAATTGAAGTGAGCGTGTGTTTTCGTTCTTTACTGTGTCATTAATACGTTTGCATTTTAAACCTCTTAGGTTGAACCCTCGGATACGATAGAAAATGTAAAGGCCAAGATCCAGGATAAGGAAGGCAAGTAATTTCAAGTTCAGAAGTACTAACCCCCAGACGCTCCAGCCTCCCTGCAGGTGCTAGACATACCTGCTCTTGGTGGGGTGGGAGAGGAGGGGTCAGATTGACGTGGTGAAATAAATGCTTTTGGAGTAGGGAGGTAGACAAACGTTTATGAGCGTGGGGCCAAGCTGCAGTGCATTTCACATATGTGAGCTTGGATGACCTATTTCTGTACCCCCGTGTTTTGCAAAATGAAGATTATATTAACGTGTTAAGTATTGTTAATGACTACATAAAGTAAAATATGTAAACATTTAAAACTATGCTTAGTCTGCAGTAAGAACTCAACAGCTATTAGTGCCATTTGATTCAGCATTATTTATACACCTTGGGCAGAGGTTTGTTCTGTTGTGACTTTATTTTTTCTTTTTTTCATTAGGAATTCCTCCTGATCAGCAAAGATTGATTTTTGCTGGCAAGCAACTGGAAGATGGGCGTACTTTGTCTGACTACAATATTCAAAAGGTCCGTTAGTTGAAACGATCAGCTCTTTAAGTATAAATTGATGTTAAAATTTTTGTCAAGTATACATAAGTCATCAGAGTGACACGATTTCCCAGATAATGCTTACCCTAACATTTGAGAAGCAGTGCTCTAGTTCTCACATCCTGGATTTTGCAGATTGCATCCCATGGTGTAATTTAATGTTACTTAATCTCCCTAGAAACTTGTTAAGAATCAGACTCCCCCTGTCCCCAAGACTTCCTCATCTGTGGATTGTGTACTTCCTGGTGCATCTAGTTAGATGTGTGGTCTAGTTTCCTGTTCTGAATGGAGCACGAGTGTTATTGTGATTGTTTGTAAAGCCTGTTTCATGCTCTGTCTCATGAACAGGAGTCCACTCTTCATCTTGTGTTGAGACTTCGTGGTGGTGCTAAGAAAAGGAAGAAGAAGTCTTACACTACTCCCAAGAAGAATAAGCATAAGAGAAAGAAGGTTAAGCTGGCTGTCCTGAAATACTACAAAGTGAGCCTATTTCTTTATTTTTCAAGCATACAGACTATTTTGTATTTGAAAAGTAGCATTTTAATTCTGGGAAAACAATCACTTAATAAATCTAGGAATAGCTGGAGGAAAATGATAACAGCCTTAGGATTGAAGAGTTAAGTGTAGAAAAATTAAGCTATACTAAACTGGAAGAACACATGACTCTTGTAAAAACCTTGAGTTGGGAAAAGAAAAACTGAATTGGGAGAAACTATAAAGGAAAAATATTAGTACATCAAATTTTTTAAAAATTATATTGTGCTTTTTAATTAGTAACTTTAATGACATGAAAAAGCAAAAGACAAACAGGAAGTATTTGCGACATACAATAAAGTTCCAGTGGACATGAAGATTAGTATCTCCATTGGAAAATGAACAGTGAATGTACAGTTTACAAAAGAAGAAATACAAATATGTGAATCAAAGAAACCCAGTTGAGGCTTGACTGGTGTGGCCCAGTGGGTTGGGTGTCATCAGCAAATGGAAAGGTTACTGTTTGGATTCCCAGTCAGGACACGTGCCAAGGTTGTGGGCCAGATGTTGGGGGCATTTGAGAGGTAGCCAATTGATGTTTCTCTTCTCTCTCTAAAAATAAATCTTTAAAAAAAGAAAAGTAATCAGTTGAAATTGAGCCAATTTAGTAAAAATATGTTTTTGCTTATTAGGTTAACAATTTTTTAAAAAAGATTTTCGAGAAAGGGAAGGGAGGAGAAAAGAGGGAGATAAACAGATCGGTTGCTTCTGTTATGTGCCCTGACTGTGAGGACGAACCTGTAGTCCAGGCATGTGCTTTGACTGGGAAATGAACTGCTGACCTTTTGCTTTGCAGCACTAGGCCTCACCAAGCCACACTATCAGGGCTAGATTAATAAATTTTGTTGGCATCTCCGGTTTTACACTCTTTAATATGAAAGTTATGCCTGAGTAATAGTTGAACAAGCTTTTGATAATGAGGTTTACCTTTAGCTGCTTGTTGCAAACTAGGCTTTTGATTTTGAAGTCAGATCTGGGTTCAGGTCTTAAGCTCTGTACCACTTCCAGGCTGGACTTGAATGAGCTCTGAACATACCTATATGTGTTGTAGTGATTGCTGGTGAGGATTTGGGATGCTTTCATTCATAGGTACTAAAAATACTACCATTGTGTGATTAAAAGGCTAAATATTTTGAGTCACTTAAATTAGACTTTGAAGTATGTTATAAAATTATCTTAACAGCAGGTTTGTACTTTTTAGGTGGATGAGAATGGCAAAATCAGTCGCCTTCGTCGGGAGTGCCCTTCAGATGAATGTGGTGCTGGAGTTTTTATGGCCAGCCACTTTGACAGACATTATTGTGGCAAATGTTGTCTGACCTATTGCTTCAACAAACCAGAAGACAAGTAATTGTATATGGGTTAATAAAAGACATGAAGTAACATTTAATTGTTGAATTTTATTCCAGTGACTTTTTAAAGTGTCACATTGATAGATCACACCATTTCTTTGATAATATACATTGGCAGAAGAATTCCATTATATTCACTATCAGCTGTGTAGATAATAAAGCAGTTTGTGTTTCTGTCAGTTTTTTGACCTCAGCACTACTGACATTTTGGACCCGGTAATTTGTGGTGGGAGCTGCTCTGTGCATCATAGGTCTCTACCCACGTGATGGCAGTAGCACTCTACCCCCACTGCCACAACCAAAAGTGTATGCATACATGGCCAAATGACACCTGGGTAAGGGAGGACTAACCCCTACCCCCAAATTAAGAAGCACTGACTTGTGCGAAGTGGTGTTAAAACATTGCCTAAAAAGAGGCTATGACATATTTCACACACAAAGACTGAGCTGTAAATTGCCAATTCAAAAATTCATCGTAAATTCCTGAGTGGCTTTGCTGGCATGTATGCTGTTGGCAGCACAAGGGAATACACTACTGTTCAGTGTTGAGTGAACTCTGGAAGGTATTCAAACCTAATGTTTGCTCATTAGTCCTGTTGATACTGAAAAATTGGGTTTCAAGCAGTATTTGGTACCTTATTTTGTCCAAGGAGCTCAATTCAGAGAGGACTGCTTCTCCTGGCACCACTCAAAAATAGTCACTTGAAGTTCATTAACTGATTCTTACATTCCATGACAGGCCAATGAACATTCCTTTTTACTATATTACCAGGATTTCTGGTTGGAGGCATCCTTAAATTTACATTTTCTTTGACAGTCATGCATGCTGATGCTTGAGAGAAGTACTTGGGCATTTACTGACCACTAAGTGGTGAATTCTTACCTTATATAAAGCAAACTGGTTGCTTGATAATAAAGCAAGATTACTTAATCTTTTACATTTTACATTTTTAATTTTAAAATCCTGGGTCCCACGAGGTCTTGGCTAGAACTTCCTTTTCTTCATAACAAACAATTACATCTCCCACTTTAAATTCTATCTTTTCTTCATCCAAACTGAGACCACAGTCCATTCCAGTTTTGATGACTGAAGCGTTATCTTTGTGGTGTTTCAGTGAGGTTAATGAGCCTAAAAAAAAGAAAATCTTAAGGTTCATATATTCAACAAACAATAAGCACTTAACTAAGTGCTATGTAGTCTGGTATTAAAAGGAAAAGTACATTGGAATTGTTAAAAGTTTTACAATCTTGTCATATTGAATAATGACTAAATAATCAGGGAAACCAAAGAAAAATGAAATTAGATTTGATTTGTAGTGAAAGGTACTAAACCTCCCATTTTAAAGACAAGCTAACTGCAGGGGACGGGACTATGTACTCAGGACTTGAATGAGATAAACTATGGCAGGCAAAGGGTCAAGAAAGGATTGAAGCAATGAAGTATATAGAGTGGAGAAGACAAAACTCAAAGGTAGTCTGAGAAGTTTAGAAAATCAGGCTAAGGGATTAACAGTCTTGTAGAAAGAATCAAGAGCTAGTGAGGGAGGGAACCCAGCAACTGGAGACCAGTCATCAGCAAGGAGTGGCTTGAACTAGGCTTGTAAGAGTGAAAGACAACAGATTTCAGATGGTTACAGAGAACTGTCAGGTTCAGGTGACTGGATATACCATACAAACAGATTTTGGTGTTGCTTACCCTTCCAAATAACATGTCCATTACGGTTTAACTTAAATTTTTTCTGTTTTTCTAACTGTCCCTTTTGGACTCTGCAGCCAGCCACAGGAACTTTTTTCTTCCCTTCTGTTATGGAGAAGGTAGCTAGTATAGAAGCCTCACCTTTGGGAAGAAGACAACATTTGAGTACTGAAAACAATTTCTGACATTTTGCAAGGCAAGAATTAAAGGTGTGAGAAGAATACAAACTCATGCATACAAGTCCCAGTTTTCTTTGACTCCACAAATTATATTCCTGACCAATATTGGGAATAAAAACAAAATGCTTGGATATTCTTAGAAAAGAAAATCACAAAAATAGATTTGCTTACCAAAAAAGTGAATGAAAGAAAAATAGAACTCACTTTTTTGGCTGAGTAAAATACACTAAAAGATGATAATCACTGATGATAAGATTAAGCAAAAAAGAAAAAAACTCCTGGCCAGGGACCACAGTGGGTGATTGCCAGGGGGAGGAGGATGGAAGGAAGAGGAGGAGGGTATAAAAAAAAAAAACAAAAAGATTAATTAATACAATTCCAGTCTGCTCCATGAAAACCTGGTTTTCAACTGTCCCTTGATATATTTTCTAGGCTAGTTCATTTGTCATTACTTACTTTTTAATTTTTTTTCCATTACCACTTAGTCCTCTTATAACAACTCCCCCACCCCCCACCAGATTGATTTTTAATCTCACCACTGGTAATTTATACCCACGTAAGAGTATTAATTCTGTGATTCAGCTTAACTTTTTCACTAACTGAAAATTAAAGCAAATTCCAATAATGACGTGGTACCATACACTGTAATGTGCCAATTTCCCAGGGTTAGTGTGGTCTGACTGCTGCTTGCTTACTCCTAGAAACACTGTTTTACAAATTGCTCTTAGCACAAGAACATAAAACCTCTGTATGATCATGTTAAATGGGTCACAGAAGCCTAAAATAAATCTGTACTATAGAACAAAAATGCAAATACTGAATCTCATTGAGGAACTATCAGCCAAATCCAAATAAAGAACATTCTACAAAGTCACTGGACTCTTACTTCAAAAATGGCATGGTCATAAAAGACTGAAAAATTAAATGTAATCCATAATCCTGGACTAAGAGAAAAATATATACCTACAAAGTTTTTATTGGGGCAATGGACAAAATTTGAATATGGGCCATGGTTTAGAAAATAGTACTAATGTTAAATTTTCTGAGTTTAATATTTGTTCTATGATTTTATAAGAGAACATCCTTGTGCTTAGGAAATGCAAGTATTTAGTGGCAAATGGACACAATATCTCAAATTTACTTTCAATTGATACAGAAAAAGATTGTGGAGGGGCAGGGAATACAGCAAATGGGGCAAAATGTAAATAACTGGTGAACTGGGTAAAGGATATATGAGAGGTAGTTCCTTATACTTGTAATTTTCTGGATATTTAAAACTATCATTAAAAAAGTTAACAAAAATCTGTATATGGGGAGAAAAAGAACACATAAAATGATTCAGTTGTTATAAATGTACCCTATAATCTGGCCAAGGGATATGCTAGAAATAATATTTTTTAATTATTTAACATTTAAATATAAAATAAATTTTCTTCTCATGGTACATTTCTCTGCCAGCACCAGGACAAAAATCAATGGCTCCTTCCATGACATATTATTAATCTTTATGCCTCCCACCCCAGTCTAATTTGTATTAAATTAGTTGTTCATGTCCAAACTTAAGGGTAAGTTCTTACTGCTTTACTTGTCTTATCCTCAGGGCCTAAATGTTTATGGTACATATGAAGTTACATTGAAATTCTTATGGGGAGTAGTCATTTTTTCTAGAACACAGGATATGTACTGGAACAGTGAATGCATTTCAACAGTAAAATACATTTCCCCAAAGTTGCTTTCAAGTGTCACTTACAGCATCTAAATATGAATGTTTCGCAGTCAGTACTAACACTCACCTACTGTGTGCTCTTCCACAATGCGGGGCAACCTGCTGCTCAGTTCCTCCTGCAAATCCTCAATGAGACGGTAAATGATTTTGTGAAGTTTAATTTTTACTCCTTTCTTTGCAGCTGACTGCTGGATAACATTGCCCGCATTCACATTGAAGCCATATATGACACCTGGCAATCAGAAGTACAGTCAACAAAGTGGCACAAATATCGAACTGAAGAGGTTTGGCTTTCAAACAGAAACTCAAGTCTAATTGTTTTATTTTCTTCTACATAAATTAAAAGTGAGTTGTGGAGATGAGAAATTCTATAATTTGTTTTCTCATGAAAACTAGTAAATTTTCTAATAAAAAGATTTTATAAATTCTATTGTAGCTTGTTTAAACAAGGAACATTTCATGATTTTAAAAATCTTCATTTAAGAAACATCGTTTTAAGTGCCCATAATGTATGAGGCAGTATGCTAAGCAAAGCTTTGATTTTTATACCAGAGATATAAGAAAAAAAATTACTAGGGCTGAAATAGTATTACATTATTTTAATAACAATTCTATTACTATAATCTTATTGTCTACAACTTTTGTGGTTGACTCTTAGGTATTCAGTCACTCAAAAATACTTACTTAATTGGTAAAGTTCAAGAGTTATTTAAGAAATGAGCCCTGACCAGTGTGGCTCAGTTGGCTGGGGATCATCCTGCAAAGCGAAAGGTTGCTGGTTGGATTCTCAGTCAGGGCACATGCCTGGGTTGTGGTTGGTTTTGATCGCTGGTCAGTCACAAAAACAGGCATCCAATTGATGTTTCTCTCCCTCTCTTCCTCCCTCCCTTCTCCTCTCTCTAAAAATAAATAAATAAATAAAATATTTTAAAACAAATGAAAGAAGTTCTATGAAGCTGAGCATTTTATGTATTTATTTTTTAAAGATTTTATTTTTACAGAGAGGGAGAGGGAGGGAGAAAGAGAGGTAGAGAAACATCAATGTGAGAGAGAAACATCATTCAGTCGCCTTTCAGACATGTCCCATAGGGGGCAAAACCTGCAACCCAGGCACGTACCCAGACCTGGAATCAAACCAGCAACCTTTCGCTTACAGGACAATGCCCAACCAGCCGAGTCACACTGGTCAGGGTGAAGCTGAGCATTTTACCAAAGAACAAATACAGTATTTAACTGCAAATACCTTGGGGAAAAAACACTCTAAACTTAAACAAGTGAGACAAAGTTAATGCAAACAGCTTAATCAAGAGAAAAACCACCACCTTGAAAGTCTTACCATTAAGAAATCATTCGATACACTATCTACATTACCACAGTACAGTGCTAGGACAGCGATTTTCAACCTTTTTCATCTCATGGCAAATACCTCATATAAACTAATAACTTAAATTCTGTGGAACACCAAAAAAATGTTTTACCAATCTGACAAAAAGTAGGTATCATTTTGATTCATTCACACCAGATGGCTATTGTTGTGTTGGCTGTTGTCATTTTTTAATTTGACAATCTAAGGGAAAAGAGGTTGGGGCACCTGACTTAGTCAGGTAGCTCATGTTTAAAAAATGTTTGCAGCACACCAGTTGAAAATCACTGTGCTAAGACAATTAATGCCCATAAAAATACTCTGAGTTAACCAGGATTACTGAAAATACCTTTTCAGAGGTAACATCTAATTCTAATTAAGTCAGGCCATGAAGTAGCTCCTTCCTAAATGATTCATTAATCACTCAGTAGTGCTGGTGCTTTGCTAAGTGACAGACCTAGTTAAAGAGACAGTCATGAGTCCCCTTTTTGTGTATCACAACTTCGAGTAATAAACAGTCCCCTTGCCTTCTAGGCATTTAAAGCTAACAAAAAGTTTTTGTCTAAGAAAGATGATTTGTCAAATAATCAATGAACAAAAACAGGTAGCCAAACGTAAAAGATGAAGCAAAGTGCTGAATGGGCTGATTACAGTGTTAGGAGCATTCAAAAATCTACAAGAAAGATACAGAACCAAAATTGGATTGGGTGAGGAACTGGGAAGAGTGGGCAGATGGGACAGTAATGGTACTTCAAAAAAAAAAAAATCAAGAAACACTACTGGGGTTTGAACTAGTTCCCCAAGGTTGTAGTACAATGACAAGTGGAGCTACAGCTAAAATATTGCACACCCCACCCGCCCTCAATTGGTAGCAGGGGACTCACCTACAACAGGAAGGGTGATGCTATAAAGCAAATGCCAGGTGTGGCTAGCCAGCAACAAAAGACAGAAGCAAATGGTTCAGTGTGTTCTAGGAAACAAAGCTAACGGGAAATGGAATCCTTACCATGAAATGTTTCAGCAAGGTTAACATCATTTTCACTGATATCACCCACACCAAAATGTACTAATTCGAGTTCACACTCATGTGAAGCGTCATAGGTATCCATAACACTCAGAATGGCCTCAACGGAACCATCGACGTCACCTAAATGCAGCGAGAGTTGAAAATTACTGGTGTTAGGAGTCAGGCATTGACAGACACAAAAATGATGATAATCCATTTAAAACCTTAATAGAAATGACATTTACCAGTAAATTCACTTTTATTTAGGTTTAGCATGATAAATATCTACTTAATTTAATAAAGTATAATGAACCAAAATCTATTTACAACAGTATCAGGAAGAAAAGTGGTTACTAAGAAAATCTCAAAATGGGTGGAAGAGGTCAAAAGGTACAAACTTCCAGTTATAAATAAGTCATGGCAATGTACTGTACAGCATGGTGACTACAGTTAATAATACTGTATTGTACATGTGAAAGTTGCTAAGAAAGGAGATCTTAAAAATTCTCATCACAAGGAAAAAATGTATATATGTACATTGATCGATGTTACCTAGACTTTTTGCAGTGAACATTTCACAATATATACAAATATTGAATCATTATGTTATACAACTGAAACTAACATATATGTCAATTATACCTCAATAAAAGTAAGTCTTCCCCAAAATACTGAGATACTTTTGGCTTAAATTTAACAGCTCTAATTATTTGTGACCATGAAGAAATATATATATTCCCAAAACGAGTTAAGTAAAATCTTTTAAAAGTCACCTTTAATAATTACAGGAAGTACATTTGAATCTCTTTCTAGTTTCTCTTTTGGCTTTAAGACATTTTGTTCTTTTCTTTCTTGGTACTTTATAAATGATCTCTGCTTCCAATGTAAAGTGCCATACTTCTCACGGGCTTTCCGATGTGCTTCCTGGTGTTCCTTTCGCTTTTCTTCCATCATTTTTAGATCCTCTTTGTTTTTTTCCTCTTCCTGTTCATATTTTCTCCACTCAACAACTTCACGTGCCCTTGACTTTACAGAGCAAAAAAACAAAACAAAACAAAACAAAAAATCCAAAAAACAGGCATTATTTAACTACACAGAAACCAGTAACTGTTGGGTTAAAAGTTTTGTGATTTTCCTCCTTTATGAAATTAGTATAACTCATATGAAACCACTAATTTTATAAGTTTCCAGAAACTTATAAAACTTTAATTTGGAGGCTTTGTGTATAACTGAAATTATTTAATTTAAAAATTCTATCTTAAATTTTAAAAAATTCTATAGCCAAATTCTAAAAAGGCACTGTTGGTCCCCTCACAGCTCCTTATAATCTAGAATTCCTAACACTACTTAAGTTAGCATTAATATACTTACTTGGTATAACATTATAGATTGATAATTAAAATCATATCATATCTAATATACAGGAATTAAGCTTGATATACCTCAGATTCTACTTCAAGAATTTCATCCCCTGCAGAAGGGAGGTCTCTCCAGCCTATAATTCCCACTGGCATGCTGGGACAGGCCTCATTAATTGTTTTTCCATTTTCATCAAACATTAAACGCACTTTTGCCCAACTCTTTCCAGCAACCAGAATCGAGCCTTTTCTCAAAGTTCCTCTTTGAATTATTGCTGTAGTAACAGGACTAAAATGAAAATAAAGGTATTTATTCTTTAAGCCATTATTAGGATGTAATAGTACTTTCTTAAGTAGAGCAAAGACATCTTTATAAGACTTAAATATATATAATACGTACATATAGTGCTTACCACTTCTCAACTTCTCAAGCTGTTTTTCATACTATAAAAATATTTACTCACAATTGTTGAAAGGTGGAAGCAACCAAATGTCCGTCAATGGAAGAACGGATAAAGAAAATGCAGTGTATAAATACAATGGAATATTATGCAACCTTAAAAAAGAAACCCTGTTACATGCTACAACATGGATGAACCTCAAGGTCATTTATGGTAAGTATAATAAGAACAAACAACTCCAAATCAAAAAGGACAAATAACTGTATGATTCCACTCATATGAAGTATCTAAAGTAGTCAAAATCATAGAAACAGAAAATGAAAAGATAGACCTGGGGGAGAGGGAGGGAAAATTAGTGTTTCATGGATATAGTTTCATGGATATTGTGCATAGTTTGCACAACAATGAGAACATACGTAAAAACACTGAACTGTACACTTAAAAATGGTTAAGATGGTAATGTTACATACATTTCTTATAAAGTTATGGTAGTGGGAAGATGCAGATAGCTGAGTTTTCTGACTGAATCCTAATCCCTTCTTTAATTTGTTAGGCAGTGAGAAGACTTCATTTGCTGATAGAGAGGGATATTAAAGACAAGAACACCATTCCAAAGACCTTCCTAAATGTTATATTAATAGGTAAGGGCATAAAGAATTTAGAAACCTTAAAGGCAACAACTGTTATCTCATTCCAATTTCTGTTTTAAGACATGCGGCTTTGTCAGTTCAGTGAAGTCAGTGGGGAAAAAAATCAAACAAATTAAATGCTTAAGTCATCTAAATATGACTACTACAAGTATACAGGCAGTTGTTATGGTCTACTAATAACTTCACTTCTGTGTTCTCTATGCTAGTGCAATAAAATACTGTTCAGAAATGCTTTGAAAATATTGTTTATGGACTAACCATAACATGCAATAAAAATAACACATTATGGTATCATCAATTCACAAAAACAATGTAACAAAATTATTAAAAAGGAAGCATTTTAATAGTCTTACCCTCTTCCTTTGTCTGTGAAAGATTCTATCACTGTACCTTCCACTGGACCAGTGGGGTCTGCTTTCAATTCTAACATTTCTGCGAGAGTAACTGTTGCCTCTGCCAAAGCCATCAAATTATCACCCTTTAGCAAAAAAATGTGATAATATACATTAATATCATCTGTAAACACCAGGGTCAGAAAGCCGAATAATTATTGACAATTATACTCTCTCTCTCTCCTACCAAAGAAAACTTTATTTCTGAATCTTTCCACTTTGAAAAAGTATTTCCATTTCTCTATTCTTATCAATGACCTTAATGGATTATTAGTTGATGAACTGATAGGAGTAATTCTTTTCTTTTTTTATTTTCCCTTTATTTTTATTGTTGACACTAATATATATTTTTCTCTTTAAGCATTAAAAGCATGAATTATGCAATTGGAAGGAAGAAAGGAAAGAGGGAAGGAAGGGGGGAGGGGGGAGGGGGAGAGGGATAAGCAAGAAAACCTGATCCAGGGACAGAACATGCAAGGAACAGTGACTATTTTTTTTTAAGAATGCCCATTAGTATGTTTCATAAATGGTGCTGCATTCATTCTCTCTCCTCCATTTGTCTGTATAATTTTGTTTTCTTTCTCTCACTTTCTTTACCATGGTACTTTATACTGAGGTTCTATCCAATGTGACAAGCTTTCATATCTACTTTTTCATTTGATCCACTGTAACTCCCAACTATGCAAACCTACAGTCACTTCACCTCCCTAGATCTCTTTTCTTCAACCGTAAAATGAAGGACTAGTTTACATGATTCTTTTACCTTTCATGATCTGTGCTCACTATGCTTTCTAGGGCTCCAAGATTACACAGCTGAATAACTGGTGATTGAACTGGAAATGAAGGGCAAAGGATTTTTTCATTCTCCATGTCAGCTAAGGGGTTGCTCACAGTTGTTACAGAGTATAAAACAACAGAGACAACTGTAAACAAAATACTTTGCTTACCCATCTACAATACTTATTCCTAGTATTTATTCCAATTTACAAAATGCTGCTCTGAAAAACGGTGCTGGGGTTGTTTCTTTGCATAATGTTGACCTCTATATCTACCTTGGAAAAGAAGGCCTCACCTTACTTCCCTGGCCCACTCTCCCAACTCCCTCCATTCTGCCATGTCTCCAGATTTGCCCAACTCGTCTCATGGTGTTTGGGCAGAAAATGTAGCCATGTCTTCAAACATTTTAACCCTGCCATCTGGCTTTCTCACAGTGCAACAGCAATCGAAGTATAATGGAAAGATAACAAAGTAAGGTGGCATTTTATGAGTTTCAGAGAAAAAAAGTCATGGTTTTACTATTAAAAGGAGGCATAATTTCTTTTTTCTTAAAGGTTTTATTTATTTATTTATTTTTAGAGAGAGGGGAAGGGAGGGAGAAAGAGAGGGAGAGAAACATTGATTAGTTATCTCTCTCAAGCCTCCAACCAGGGACCTGGTCTGCAACCCAGACATGTGTCCTGACAGGGTATTGAACCAGCGACCTTTTGGTTTGTAGGACGACACCCAGCCCACTCAGACATACCAGTCAGTGCGAGGAGGCATAATTTCTAAGCATCTTATAGGTAAGAAATTTAGAAAAAGTAAAGATAAAATGAAAATTAACTGAAAGAATGTGGCCAAATATACCACCATCCCTCAGTGAATGATCTTAGGTGGGGGAAATGTCTGTATTATGAGTAAACCATGGAACATAATGAACAAAAAAAGAAACTGTTACTTAGCAGCAACCTGCATAGGATAAGAGAATTGGAAAATGCTGTCACAAAGCAGGTAGTAAGCTTCCTTGGTGTTTTTCAACCAGAAAACAGTAACTGGTAATTTGAAAGAGAATAGAATTTGTCTAAATAACACTAGAAAACTTATAACAATTTAATTCATAGAAACACTAAGTCAATCACTTACAAAGTGAACCCAAATATTTCATCTTTGTATTAGGGAAATTTTTATTTGTTTAAAACTTTCTTGAATGCCCTAAGACCTCTTTAATTTTTCCACTATAAAACAAGCACTTTTTATTATCAACTGGATTTCATTTCTGCTTAAAACAGTCTTTAGGCTACTAACTCCCTATCCCCACATCATTCATCATTTATTCTCCTCATTCTAAGTATCTATAATAAGAACATTAGGTTTAGACCCGATTACCCACAGATTAGCTATGTAACCCTGGACTGGGACTGAACTTTCTGAGCCTAACTTCTAATCTGCCAAACCAGATACCAGCTTTGCCTAGTACCCAGAGAACTTGTAAACAACAGAAATTATGTATGTCAGGATGTCCTTTAGGTATAATGCACTGTGTGCATTCCCGTCTGAACATATCATCTGTGCCTTTACCGTGAGTGCGGAGACAGGCACTGCCTGTACATCACCTCCATAATCTTCACACACCACATCATAGGCTAGCAGTTCTTTTTTCACTTTTTCAGGATCAGCCTCAGCTTTGTCACATTTGTTTATGGCAAGGACAATAGGCACTGAAAGAGACAAAGTTAAGAAGAGTTCACATGATGACACCTTCAATTCCAGGTATTCAAACGAAGACACCAATCTTCTCTCGATTTCTCTTTACTCAGTGGATGTACTTACTTAACAAAGAGCTAAAAAGACCCGCTTTAGATCCACTGTACTCTGCTTTCTGCCAAAAAGGATTCTAAATGTGAAATGTCAAAACTATAATTATAAGCAGATTCTGAGTTAAGAATAGACAGCTAAGGTGATTTTAAACAAAATGAAACAAAACAAAAAGATATGTTGGGTAGAGAAAGGCCTATCCTTAAGTCTGAAAGCAAGATCAGCAACTATACTGGAGATAATCTCCAGAAAAAAAATCAAGAGAAAATTCTAATTCAATTCTAATGCCACTAGATGATCTGCTTCGTCTTTCCAGAAACTACTGACTCATTGTTAAAACCTAACATTTTACGCTGGAAATTAGGTATTATTACTATGAACTTTCCTTAGGATTTACAGCAACTCTTTATTCATACTTTAGCTCAGTGACTGACACATAGTAATAGATTCTCAATAAATGTTTACTTAATGAATGAACCAGATAATTATAATCTACTTGTCATTACTAAACATATCCTCTCATAAGAAAAAATCACACAAAATTCTAGGAGATAATTCTCTGGTTGGGTTTCACCAACTCTGCAATTTTCTCAGGTATCAAAGGAACAGAAATTGAAAACAGACACACAAGAAAGCTATGCAATCCACAACCTACTATTGTGAAAAAGTACATCCCATATAGATGAGCTGGAAATTAACAAGGACCAAGAGAACAAGTGAAAGAAAGCATGATAGAGATTTTCTGGATAAGATGGTGGGGCACAGTTTAACACACTCACCTCCTTGCACAACCCCATCAAAATTACACCTAAACTATAGAACAACCATCACTTAGACCATCAGAAATCGAGTTGAATGGAAGTCTGACAACTACAGAATTTAAAAAACCACATCCATTCAGACTGGTAGGAGGGGCAGAGATGTGGAATGGGCGGGTCCCATATCTACTTGTGGATAAAAACTCAGGAGGGATATCTTGAGGGCAAGGAGTCCCAGTCCCACACCAGGCCACCCAGCCCAGGGCTCCGATGCCATGAAGATAAGTCCCCATATCTGTGGCTGCAAAAGCCAGCAGGTACTGAGTCAACAGAAGAAACTTCTGGAGTCCCAAGAAGTTTCCTTTAAAGAAACCACACATGGACTTAATCAGACTCACTCCCTCTGAGCTCAAGCACCAGGGAAGCAGCTTGAAAGGCACAAGTGGCATAGAGTAGGGAACTGAAGTGTCTGGCGTCAAGGGAGGAGCCAGGGGACAGCTTTCTCCCAGACAGAAAGTCCGGCAGAGGCCACCGTCCCTTTTCTGAGCCCTCCCCACAAAGAGACACAGGGCTGGCAGGTGGGTGCCATATCTGAGACTCCATCAACCTGGCTAACCGTGTTTGCCCTGCCCTGGAGGTCCCCTGAGACTCCATCCCACCCAATTTACAGGCCCATCCAAGCTGTTAACCATGACTTTTCCATATGAATGGCTTGTGTTGGCTCATGCTTCACAACTTCCTAAATCTCTCAAAAAAGCAACAGCCAGCCCCTGGAAAAGGCCACAGAAAGCAATGCAACATTGCTCAGCTTGACTCATTCATCATCCACCTTTTCTCAGCCCAGGAGCGGCCCATGTGGGAACCACTTGCAGCAGGATGTTTAAGAGCTGAGGTGAGAGTCAAGAAATGGATTATGGGTTTGCCACCACTCCCAGC
>CM052543.1:114551346-114614221 GCA_028533065.1 Trachops cirrhosus | reverse complement strand
CTGGAAAAGGCCACAGAAAGCAATGCAACATTGCTCAGCTTGACTCATTCATCATCCACCTTTTCTCAGCCCAGGAGCGGCCCATGTGGGAACCACTTGCAGCAGGATGTTTAAGAGCTGAGGTGAGAGTCAAGAAATGGATTATGGGTTTGCCACCACTCCCAGCCTTCTCGGGTCAAACTTCTGCATGGCCTCGAGGACGAGAGTGGAAGATGAGGCACTCAAAATAAAACCAAAACAGTGGTAAAAGAAAACACTAGTCACTCTCCAGCGTAGCAGACTGCAACACCACCACGCCTGATTAAGGAATGACAATATGGAAGGCAGATGGCAGATGCATCGATGCCACATTATTGCTTTTCAGTGAAATATTGCTTGGGTTTTTTTTCTTCTTCTTGTAAACCTCCCAAATAAAATGGTTTGCTTTCCTCAAAAAAAAAAAAAAAAAAAAAGCAACAGCCAGCCATAGCACCCCAAGTACCTATACTTCTTCTAAGTGGCCCCAAGCACAGCAGTAGCAGCTGCCATCTTAGAATCACAGCGTGGCTTCACCTGGTAATCTCCCAGCCCAGCACAAGTAGCAGCCATCTCAGATTGCTTAACAGCTCATGCAGAGTGGCCCTGGGCAGAACTCAGGTGGTTGCTGACCTTGGCTTGCACCACCCAGGAAACCCCAGAGCCTGTGAACCCAGTGAACAGCTACAAACCATATCAGAGCACCACCACCATGCTCTGCACAGCTGGTCTTCCACAGAGGGTGGAGGTTGGTGGTCAGTGGTTAAAGTCAGTCCTTGCAGCTGACTGGCCTGGGTGAATCCCTCCCACTGATTTGCTGACAGAAATCAAGGCTCAACTACAAGAGAAGGGTGTACTTAGTCCACATGGAGGGCACACCTTGAGTACACAGCTTGGCTGATAGGTGAGGCTGTGCCACTGGACCCTACAGGACACCTACTACATTAGGCCAAGACAGGGAGATAAAGCAGCTCTACCTAGTATATAGAAACAAACACAAGGAGGCTGCCAAAATGTGCAGACAAAGAAACATGGCCCAAATGAAAGATCAGATCAAAACTCCAGAAGAAAGAGCGAAATGAAATGGAGATAAGCAATCTATCAGATGCAGATATAAGGATGGTTATACTGGCTATAAGAATGCTCAAGGAACTTAGTGAAGACCTCAGCAGCATAAAAAAGATCCAGTCAGTAATGAAGGATACACTAACGGCAATAATGAACAATTTACAGGGAAACAACAGTAGAGTTGATGAAATCGAGAATCAAATCAATGATTTGGAGCATAAGGAAGCAAAAAGCAACCAATCAGAACAAGAAGAAGAAAAAAGGATCCAAAAAAATGATGATAATGTAAGCAGGCTCTGGGACAACTTCAAATACTGCAACATTCGCATCATAGGGGTGCCAGAAGGAGAAAAGAAAGAGCCAGAAATGGAATATCTATTTGAAAAAATAATGAAAGAAAACTTCCCTAAGTCCAGGAAGCACAGAGAGTCCCAAACAAGATGAATGAGAAGAGGCCCACTCCAAGACACATAATTAACATGCCAAAGTTCAAAGATAAAGAGAGAATCTTAAAAGCAGCAAGAGAAAAGCAGTTAATCACCTACAGGGGAGTTCCCATATGACTGTCAGCTGATTTCTCAAAAGAAACTTTGCAGGCTAGATGAGCAAGACATACTCAAAGACATGAAAAGCAGGGACCTGAGCCAAGATTGCTCTACCCAGCAAAGCTGTCACTTAGAATCGAAGGGCAGATAAAGAGCTTCCCAGACAAGAAAAAACTAAAGGAATTCCTCATCACTATTAAGTGAAATGTTAAAGAGACTTATTTAAGAAAAAGAAGATCAAAACTATGAACAATAAAATAGCAATAAATACATATTTATCAACAACTGAATCTAAAAAACAAACTAAGCAAACAAGAAGAACAGAGACAGAATCATGGATATGAATAGTATTTTGATAGTTGCCAGATGGGAAGGCAGTATAGGGAATGGATGAAAAGGTGAGGGGACTGAAAGGAACAAACAGGTAGCTACAGAATAGCCATGGGGATGTAAAGTACAGTATAGGAAATGGAATAGCCACGGAGCCCCCATGAACATGAACAGTGGTGTGGGGATTGTCTGAGAGTGTGAGGGAATACTGAGTAGGGGCGGGACAAAGGGGGGAAATGAGATCATTGTTAATAGCACAATCAATCACACAGAATTTTTAAAACGCATGATATATAGAATTTATCACATATCTTAACAAACTTGTCTGTTGAGATCCCTGGCAAATTTCTCACTCTCTTCTTTTTGTTATATTCCCTAAAACCATTAGGAACATAGTGCATTCCACAAAGGCAATTCTGAGAAATTAAAAAGGGAAGAGAATCACACTGAAAACTTGAAGACCAGATTCCTAAAGCACACATGCTGCAAATTAACTGCAATGAGGGGAGTTCCTGCCACTCTCTGGGTCTCAGTTTTTATGTTGTGAGATGAAAGAATTTAACTAAATCAGTGATTCTCAACATTTTTTTCTTACCAAAAACCCTAGGGGAATATGATGTATCCACCAGATACATTTTCTCAAAAGAACAGCATTTTCACAGTGGGTACAGTGTCATATCAGAATAAAAATGGATGTGTGGAATATGTACCTGTGTTATAATTTTTTTTACACATGTAGGGTGCTTGCTCACAGGAAGGGCACGAGTTCTGTGCCCCTCCACACAATGACCCGAGTTCCTGTTGGGTGTGTTATAAACTGAGGAGCCATTTCTTCAGGCCCCCTGCTCTGAGCACACCCACTGTGTTACAATTGTTAAATGGAGAAATAAGGGAGAAAATAGCCAAGTAATTTTCCAAAAGTTTCGATTTGACCAAATAAGAATTTACTTAAAGTATATGAGAGGATGTTTCTTTTTAGAAAACAAGTCAAGATGATACATGAATAACATGAATAACATGAAAGGAATAACAGAATTAGAATATCACAACTTTGCAACTTCTAATGAATTTAGGTAATGGGTACATAGGAGTTCGTTGCTCTCTTCTTACTTTCATATCTAATTATAATTTCCACAATAAAAAGTTATTTTAAAAGTTATTTGAGACTGTTACAGTGTCACACTATGCCAAGTAAATAGTACAGAAAGGACTGTACTTGTATTCACAAGTCCCAAATTGAATCCTGCTACACTGCTCTGAGTAGTTACGTCTGTGGGAAAAGAATCCAGCGGTCTCTGAGCCTCATCCGTAGAAGCAGGTATAATAATGCCGAGGTTTTCATGAAGACTAAATGAGCTAGACGTGCACTGCCACAGAACAGTGACTCTTGTAAGTCAGCCACCGCCACGCAGTACCTTGAGCATCTTTGGCATGTTGAATAGATTCTACAGTTTGTTTCATTACTCCATCATCTGCAGCTACAACCAGTATGACAATATCAGTGACCTGAGCACCTCTGGCTCTCATTGCTGAGAAAGCAGCGTGTCCGGGAGTATCAAGAAAGGTTATCTTTTCCCCAGAAGGCAGAGAGACTGTGGAAACAGAAATCCAAGAACACTAAGGACTCAAATGTATACTTCCTTAATATGAAGGAATATATTGTGACATTATCAAACACAATTAATTCTTAAAATAATTTCGTTCTTTCCATTAATCTTAATCAGAACAATACACATCATAATTTCACAAGAAAAAGTGATAACATACTAGTGAGACCTGCAAGGTTTTCTTTGCATGTAATAATTTCAAACCAAAACTCTTCATATTTCTAAAATATAACTACTTGCATAAATGTACCAACTGGTATGTATTCAGGAGAGAGAATACAGTGAGAGTTATGCAGGCAGCCACCCTGCATCGGCAAACATCAGCTGCACAACCGCCCTAACAACAAAGGCAATTTAGTACACACTTGGTAGCTCAGGATCTGAGTCCTAAAGCCTTGGTTTCGATCCTGGCTTTGCCACTTAGTAGCTGCGTGCCTTGACCAAGTAACTTAACCTAAACAAGTCTCAGCCTTCTTACCTGCAAGCAGGAATATTAATACCTACTTAATGGTAGCTATTATTTTTAATTATTATCAGCAACACTATCACAAGCTAGCACTGAAGAATTTAAGATCATTAAACCAAACTAAGAATGGGCTAGAATAAAAAGGTAATGTAATGTTCTTCTTATAAAATGTACAAAATGACCTTTATCAACCACCTGCTCTACATTTCATCAAACCAATGGCTTTACTCTTTAGCCTTCCTTTTACTTTGCATTGGTCTACTTCATACTATGGACACTAGCTTTAAGAAAATAATCTGGAGTTCCCAAGCACACTGTTAAGGTAATTTGTGTTCATACCAAGAAAGGCACCAATGTGCTGAGTGATGCCTCCAGCTTCCATTGCTGCCACTTGAGTTTTTCGCAGTTTGTCAAGTAGTGTCGTTTTCCCATGATCAACATGGCCCATTATTGTAACAACTGGGGACCTTGGGATTAATAAAGCTGGATCTGCCAGGGGCCTAAAATTAATAGCAAAGGAGTTTCATTTCTTAAACATCACAACAGTTTATAGCCAGTGAACTAATTTGCAGTTATTTCTGTCAACTACCATTAACGATAAAAACCAACCTTCAGCTTTGATTAGACATCATCTGTTCTTCTTCTATACATACGACTTACAACAAAATACATGACTACCTACCTACAGTTGGCATCTTCATAATAATGAGCAGAAATGAATAACTTTTTTAAGTTCAGGATCAATATACATACTTGGAAAACTAGGAAAAATAACCCTTAGAGTTTTATAATAACCTGAACATACTGATGCTTTAAGTACTCCAAAGAAAGGTTTAATGTGATTTTAACTGCAAAAAAATTTTTAAGGCAACTCTTTCCACTAAAGAGTGTGAGTGAAACTATGTGGTCTCCTTCCCCTGTTATATGGTTATGTTTTACCTTCTCACAGCATCTTTATTTTCTCTGACTTTGTCCTGTTTTAATTTGCTCCATTTTAACTTCATCCCTGCCTTCTTTATTACTTCTTTGATCCAGACTTCATCTAAGTGTGAGTCTGCTTCCAGTGAATCTATGTCAATAGAAGTGTTCATTAAGGCTTCATATATATAATCTGGGTGGAATAAGATAAGAAAGTGACCTCTATTAGTAAATGTCCGTATAAACAGTACACTCATCAGAGGAATAACTATATAGGCTATCTATTTCTCTAATGCTAGCAAATCACAAAGAAAATGATCTTTAAAATATAACACATTCATATAAATTGGAATTTCTGCATATTCATAAATATTTGGAATATTTATGTACTTTATGAAACATCTGAACCATCAGAAAAACATTAAATTGCATGTTATATATTGAGTTTATCATAATCTAGTTCCTTGAAGACCTGTAGTTACATATATCACACATTACAAATGTGTGTACATATACAGTAGATTCTTGTTATTCTCAGGAGTTATGTTCTATAAAATCTTCACAAACACTGAATTAGCAAATACTAAACCACTGCTCTTAGGGAAATGCAGGGTTAGTTTCCTTTAGCCTCTAGTCACAAAATTTTCACCAGCCAATCAATACATTCCTTGTTTTAAGTGTTTGTTTAAAGACACGTTATTTATTTATTTACTTATTTTATTTTAATTGTTGTTCAAGTACAGTTTTCTGCCTTTTACCCCCATCCCAGCCCACCCCCAGCCCTCCCCACTTCCCTCCCGTTTCCACCCCCCTTGTTATTGTCCATGTGTCTTTTATTAAAGACACGTTAATATACTATATTATTGATTCATTAACCCTGAACTCAGCCAACAGCACTATAAATTAATACCAGAACAAAACTTATCTAAACATGTATTTTCTTTTTAAAAATTTTATTTATTTACCTTTAGAGAGGGAAAAAGAGGGAGAAAGAGAGGGAGATAAACATTGATGTGTGAGAGATACATCTTTTGGTTGCCTCCTGCACACCCCCAACTGGAGACCTGGCCTGCAACCCAGGCAGGTGCCCTTGACTGAGAATCAAACCAGTAACCTTTTGGTTCACAGGCCAGCGCTCAATCCACTGAGCCACACTAGCCAGGGCAAAACATACATTTTCTCTGTACAGCACATTACAGCCTTCCTGTAGGTAGTAACACTAAACTTCAGCACTATGCTCAGGGGTCATTTTAAGCAGCAAAATCACCAACAAAAAGTACAAAAATGCAAAACATGTGGCACTAAATGAAGCACAAAACTGACACTTGTTTACAGTCTGAGAGCTGAAACAAGAAGGCAGGAGGCATGAACCTTAGCTAGGAAAGTATGACAGGGCAACTCAAAATTTTTACCCCTCTGCACATGTTGGGGAATGCCTGCAAAAGCACTGTGAGTATTGATTTTGGGGTTGCAAATGCATTTTAGAGAGTGTGCCAATGCAGAATTCCCAAATAATGACAATCAACTGTATGTATATACACACACATACACAATATCTCACTATGCACACATGTAATTAATTTATGTCTATTATCTATTCAGGGTCCAAAACACCTTAAAATATATGAAAAATATTTCTTGTTCTTTTGCATTTCATTTAATGTGCTTTGTTTTAATTTCAGTCATATATCCCTGTGGATGAAAAATTAATGTACAGTGAATTGGGTGCTGGCCTGCAAACCAACCAAAGGGTCATTGGTTCAATTCCCAGTTGGGTAACATTGCCTAGGTTGCAGGCCAGGTCCCCGGTGAGGGGCCTGTAAGAGGCAACCACACATTGATGTTTCTCTCCCTCTATTTCTCCCTCCCCCTCTCAAAAAAAATAAATAAATAAAATCCTTTAAAATCTTTTTAAAAAAATTAACATACCTATTATGATAATGAAATAAGTAGTTTTATGTTTCCAGACTTTCAATCATCTTATAAATGTATGTATTTTGAAAGTAAGATATGGAATAAAACATCCTCAAATACACAAAACATAAAAAAACATTGTATTCAGTAGTGTGCTGATAAATGTTTACTCACAAGGCTTCCCCACCCCTAGAAAAAAAATTCCTGCACTGGCCAAATAGCTCAGTTGGTTAGAGAGTCATCTGCATATGCCAAGGTTATGGATTCCGCCTCCCATCAGAGCACATACAAGAATTCACCAATGCTTCGGGTGGTAAAGACGCAACACAATATACAGATGATGTATTGTAGAATTGTGTATCTGAAACCTGTATAATTTTATTAACCAATGTCACCCCAATAAATTCAATTATAAAACAGAAAAGAATCAACCAATGAATGCATAAATCAGTAGAACAATAAATCAATGTTTCTCCCTTCCTCTCTCTCTCGAGTCAATAAATAAAATATTTTAAACATTTCCTGATTTATGGCATTTCCTAATTTCTATGGTGCAAATACCATGGTTAACTTCAAGTTACCAAACATGAAATCACTGAACCCAGAGACGGAAAGATGCGCAGTAGCACACTATTCCTTACTATTTCTAATATATAGGTAAAATATGCATGAAGAAGCTCAAGAACATAGATAATAAAATGCAGTAAAATAATTAGGAAGTGAAGAGTTTTGATAGATGTTTATTACTTCTTTTATTATTTAATTTTTAAAAAGATTTTATTTATTTATTTTTAGACAGAGGGGGAGGGAGGGAGAAAGAGAGGGAGAGAAACATCAATGTGTGGTTGCCTCTCATGTGCCCCCTACTGGGGACCTGGCCTGCAACCCAGGCATGTGCCCTGACTGGGAATCGAACCAGTGATCCTTTGGTTCTCAGGCTGGTGCTCAATCCACTGAGCCACACCAGCCAGGGTTGATTTAATTTTTTTAAATAGTTGCATTTAACAACCAGCTCCCATAATCCTCTTAATTTCATGACTGGCTCATAAAGTGGTGTAAATAACTCCACAATAATGCAAGAAACCCTTTCCTACATATCTCCCTACCACATCCCTTCCCAAGAAAACACATTTTAAGACCAATACAATTCAAATTTTCTATATGGATACACTCTCAGAAAATAATAAAACTCTTTCTAAAAAGAAAGATTATGAGTACAATTCTATTTCTAATAATACTAAAAATCCCTAATAATCTAGTAACTATAGTTTTCCAATATGTTTTGCTATACTTCTGAGAGGTAGCTTGAACAGAGGGATCTTTTTCTCTATATATCAAGTGCATATAGTATTGACATATTATTTTATCTTCATCTAAGACTTGAATAAATATTTACATGTAGAAAAGTGCCCAAAGCATTTCAACAAGAAATATTACATCAAGTTATTTTAATTGAGCCAGGGGAAGAAAAAAATGTACTCAGACTGCCAATGTAGAGTTAAAAATATCCACCATATAAATACTATCTTTAATTCAAAAGTTATGTGAATATAATATTAAATAAGCTTCAAGTATATCAGTTTGGGTTTAGAGCACTGATGAGCGGAATTAAATTTATATTTTAATTATTCTATTTATTTAGTGATACAAAAGAATTATTATGGTTAGGGGGGTGTGTGTGGTAATGTTTAAAAAAAATCCTCATCTTTTATCAATAGATACAAAAGTATTTATATATTAAATGATATACTAATAATTGTCACTGGCTCAAACATACATTGTGCTTATTATTTTATTATTTCTGCTTTCAAATATGTATAAAAATTGCCATAAATGAAGTTTATTATTAATATCAAGCTTATTATTAATATTACTTATAAAATCATATCAATACAGGTTTCCATGGAAAAATTCTGAATGATATGACTCTGTTTGTTCTCTTAATGTTTTCTGGTTGTCAAATGATTGCCAAATGCAACCACAAAGTTATTAGCACACAAGACAGGGTGCTAATTTTCTCTTTTTTGTGAGGATGCACATGCACAACAAATGGTAACACCTTCAGGCAGTAAACACTAAAATTCTAGTTCTGCTGTAGTTTACAAAATAACAATTCTTGAGAGATAATGTGGTCTGTGAATAAGAAGAGCATGGGCTCTGAAGCAATACTCCCAGGGTTCAAATCCTGGCTCTACCACATACTAGCTGCAAAATCCTGGGCAATTATTTATCTTCTCTATGCCTCAGTTTCTCAACAAATAAATGAGTATAATAATCATACCTACATCTAGTACACTGTGAGAATAACAGAGTTAATAAATACAAAGTATTGGCACATAGTAAGAGATCAATAAATGAGTTATTATTAATTCTTTTTTCCAAAGCTCTGATTCACTTGTTACTTTATTTTGCTACAAATATGAGCTAGTTCTTGTTTATTGAAAGTTATTTTATTTTTCAGATTTTTTCTTTTTTTAATTAAATCTGTTGGGATGACAATGGTTAATAAGATCACATAGGTTTCAAGTGCACATTTCTGTGATACATGATCTGTATATTGCATTGTGTGCCCACCACCACAGTCAGATCATCTTCTGTCAGTTTATAATGAAAACTCAAATTTTGTTCCCACAATCCTAAATTGGTAATAAATACATAAATGGTACAATAAAGTAATAAAAAATTGACAAAGATGCTGTATGTTTATAAATAAAAAGAGTATTATTAAAAGTTGCAATTAATACTATATTTTTCTGCTAGCATTATAGATACTGTCAAAATTAGTGAAAAAAGGAAATCATAAAATTATAGAAAAACAGAGGGAAAGTAAATGAGTATAAATATGGTTCCTCAGTCCAAAAATATTCTTTGGACTTAATCTAATATCCCACACAATTTCTGAGAAAGAAAGGTTAGTCCAGATAAGAAAATTATTTCTACTTTTATTAGAAGCAAAATCTTGGAGAACTGTATTTGGCAAAGAGCCAAGAATTAGATTTCGTGGCAAAAAGTGAAAAATATTGGAACGACTTCACAACTTTTTAAATTACCAGTCTAATTTTTATCCTTGAATGCTTTAGTCTCATTGCAAATAAAATCCCAGGTATCCCATGTTTCCATATTTCTTCTTATAAAATCACGCGGCTCACCTACGTCCTTCTCCATTGCTGTAGCCAGCGCCTCGACAGTCATTCCAATCCATACCTCCACCTCCTTCTTAGATTTTGTTGAAGAT
The DNA here is from genome assembly GCA_028533065.1 of Trachops cirrhosus. NCBI lineage: Eukaryota > Metazoa > Chordata > Mammalia > Chiroptera > Phyllostomidae > Trachops > Trachops cirrhosus. The sequence goes on along the minus strand of CM052543.1, from coordinate 114,604,123 downwards.
AACTGAGATTTCCGTGATCTTTCTTCCTATCAAAAATTCGGAATACATGGAGAAAAACAAAAACTTTTAAGTGACAATTTATATTTATTCTGGAATATCTACCACAGGTTCTATTTCTACCAATTAACACTCCCATAAACAGTTAAATCTCAGACTAAAATTAAAGGCAAGCATGCTCAATTTACTGTTATACACCAATTTCCAAGTAATCAAATTCATCAGCATTGCCAAACAACTAACTAGAACTTCCCTTCTTCACAAAGATTTATTGCCTGGAGTGTAGCATTATGGAATAAAGATTCTGTGAATGACAAAATACTCAAAATGAACTTCTACTCATGGCTCTAGGCTTTCATGTCAGACCACATGTTACAGTAATGATATAAACCTACCTTCTTTGTTACTAGAAGCCTATATTGTGATAAAGCAGCCCCAAGGAGCGTGTCTGTTTGCCAGGGCCAGGTGTACTGCTGAGCTGCGCATACTGGGTAAGCAGAGGAAAACACACGCCTCCACTGTGCTAATGTTCTTCTTTGCCCAAGGCTACGCAGCTGTCTACAAACAGTGTGAAATCGCAGCAAATTCTCCAACTTCAGCATCTTCTGGTTCATGCTTCTCCTAGGAAAAGTTTTAAAGTAGTATTTTGGTTAATACTTAAATCAAGTTAGTGGATATTAATTGGATAACTACTACATGGAAAGCAATGCACTAGTTACAGTGAATAAAACCAGGTTCCTGCCCTGAAAGAGCTCATAGTCTAGTCGGAGTTGGGATTCCATGCTAACTACTCTCCAGACATCATCATTGTTAATATTCCGACCATGATAACAGGAAATACAGTAAAACTTATAAAGGGCTCTTTTTTCACTCTTGAAAAACATCAACTCACAAATAAAAAATAGAGTGATTTTCCAAAAATGCAAGTTTGAACTCATCAGCTCTCCTCTAAGCACCCACCAATGCCCCCCATTAATCACCAGTTTAATGAACATCTTCAAAACATGCTATGTAAAGGGTCCATTTATCGGCCCTGTTGATCTCACTTCATCTCTTTCTTATACTCTTACAGTCCCCCCACTCCTACCTCCTAGGCTTTTTTTTATTCTTACCCACCTCTAATCTCCAAAAGGTTGTCATCTAATTTTGAACCTTTGCATAAGCCCTCCCGTACGTGGAATAGTCTTTCAGCGTTCACCATTTTTCCCTCTTCCCCACTGCCCAAAGATGCTTTAGAGGAAAGAAGGCACCCAATAATATATCTATTAAATAATGCCTTTTGCATATCATTTTTGTACTGGAAGAAGAGTTTACTGAGAGAATACTGCAACCGAACTCAATAGTATCGTTTAGAACTGTGTATAGTTCTTTTTCTCCTTGAGTCTTCTGTTCCTTCTACTTCCAAGACTGCATTTCTACAGCTTTGCTTTTCAGTTTTTAAGAGCAGGAACAACTAAAATAATGTAAGAAGTACATGTTTTCTCCTCAGCAAACATTTCCTGGGCACCAGCTTCCAGGCAGTGTGTTTGAGGTTTCTGATTCAAAGTTTAATAAGCCAAAGTGCCTTCCTTCAGAGTTCACTGCCTGTAAACTGTTCCAATATGATCCTCAGGCACATTAAGCACCTTTAAACACCTCAAGAACGACACATTTAAAATTTTTTATTTAGGTACAAGTCTCTGGACTAAGAACTAAACAGTGCTCAGGAAGCAAAGGATTCCTTAGCGAGGAAAATAATTTTAATGAGTCTTAAACCAGATTCGACAAAGGCACACATTAATGGAGTAGGAGGCGAGGCCCTACGTGGAGATTAACCAGAGCACAGATATATAATTAATGCGGGAATTAGAAAAACATTGAGGGCAATCGTCCAAACCAAAACTGAGAGGCACCCTTACTTGCTACTAACTCCAAGCCCCTCATTTTACAGAAAAGTACAATGGAGCCCAGAGAGCTCAAAAAACTTCTTCAACGGCATACCGCCAGTTCATGGCAGGCAGGACTAGAATCCAGGCTTTCGACACCCAATCCGGTATTCTCTCGCCGCGAGGACGTTCTCGGAATCTGAAGAAGGATGTTGGAAATACTAGTTGCAATGGTGGAAACGTCTGAATAGAACAGTTGGAAGCCTTGGAACTTATCTTAAAGGTAAAAAGAAGTCACTGTACACAAAGTACGGGCGTGGGGTGGCTTCGCCTGGAGCCCGAACCCAGAAAACTCCGGGCTCAAGGGAGGTTGGGACTGGGGGCCGCACCTGTCGCAGCGCTTCTGGTCGCACACGGCTTTGGTAAGCCTAAAGAAGGGTCATGCAGGGAGTAAACGCCTCATGGAAAAGCCTCCGAAAGCGCAATGTTTATGATTTGTGCCACTGACACTCAGGGCCAAACAATATATGCCACCCGGGACGACACCCGGCCGAGGGACCCCACTCACTTAGCTCCTACATAAAGCCCGGAGTGTCTGGATTCTGAGACTGGGCAGAAATCACCTTCCGGACAGGGGGTCGCGTCAGTACGTCTTCGAAAAGGTCCCCACCGGGCTTCCGGTGCCGCCGGAAGGGACCTTCCAGCAATTCAGAAGTCCGATTCGGAATAGTCGCAATTGCGGCGACCTTTGGGACTGTCAATCCCCGGGGTGAGCGCCCAGCAGGAGAGGTGGCAGTTCGACCTGCTGCGCCCTCCCGGGGTCAGCCGCGCATGGGCGTTCGCTTCCGCAGTCCCCGTTCTTTTCTAGAAGTACATTACTGCTCTTGTGGGGCTGTGAGCGCCTCGGTTCCCACCCTCCAGGCTGGCACCGAGTTAAAAGGGGAAATGTGGGAGAAATGGTAGATTCTTACAAGACACATAACAAGAAGGAAAAAAAACAAAAACAGGGAACGTGATGGTAGAAGCAGTTAGTACTGGATAAAGAGCGCTTTCTCTTTCAAGAGTCGCCTGGTGCGGGCTAGCATTTTAAGCAGTGTAGCCGCAGTGCGTTGCAGTCCCAACTCATTCCCTGTTGGGAAACGTTGTGGAAACTCTGAGCCTCCATTCTGCAAGATGGTAATAATGTAGGTATTTCATAGAATAGCAATAAGGTTATAAGAGCACCTGGTTCGTAATAAGACTTTGCTGTTGTGATTATTACAGCCTCCTCCCAGAGCACTTCCACACTTTGATTGGACATGTCTTTTGGCCCCTTCCCCTTAAGCACAACCACCACAACCAACCACCACTCAAGAGTGTAAATATTGTTTTATCTCTGTCCTCGTACCCAAGGCTAATGATATCGTATAGAAGAGTTTGTTACTCAAAAGCGTATTTACCAGGGGAGACCCAAAAAACCCACCAGTAATTATCTTCTGGGGCAAGGGGCCCCTTGTAGTATAGGCTTCCCTCCCATCCCCACGCACAACCCCCAGGTCAGTTGTAGGAATCCATCTGTATCAGTGTACCAGCTGGCCTTGTTGTGAGAGGCTGTGTTTGGCTTCAGTGGATTTTTTTTGAAGACTCATGCATTTGCTGGTTTCATGATGGGTGACTCAAAAGCGCACCTGCCTGCAGCACCGAGTGTTTAGCAGTTTTTGACCAAACACAGCATGTCCTCCATGCCCCACCCTCTCTATTCACCCGATCTCACCCCAGTGACTTTTTTAACCCCTGATGAAGAAAGTCCTCAAAGGGAAACGTTTTGCTGATGTGCAAGAAGTGAAACAAAAAACAGCAGAAGCACTAAAAGGCATCAAAGTTGACAAGATCTAGAACTGTTTTGAGGAGTTGAATAAAGTCTCCATAGTGTATAGCATCAAATGGAGAGTCCTTTGAAGGTGACTGAAGTTTAAACATGTAAGAATAAATATAATTTTTAATAAATAAAAATCAGTTTTGGGGGTCCCCTCCTAATGTTATCTCCTTTCCACAGTTTGACTTCCTATCTCATGCCTCCTCTTATTTAGTTGGTTTAGAGAGAAACATGTACTAGTTGTTTCACTTATTTATGAATTCATTTGTTCTTTCTTGTATGTGTCCTGACTGGAGATGGAACCCATAACCTTGGTGTATGGAGAGGAGGCTCTAACCAACTGAGCTACTCTACCAGGGCATGAGCCCCCACCTTTATTTATATATATATTTTAGAGAGAGAGAGAGAGGGAGAGGCAGGGAAGGGAGGGAGAGAGGGAGAGAAACATCAATAGGTTGTCTCTCCCACAGCCCTCCGAACTGGGGACCTGGCCTGCAAACCAGGCATGTGCCCTGGCCAAGAATGCAAACAGTGACCTCTTAGTTCACTCCATCCACCGAGCTACACCTGCCAGGGCACCTCCCTTTTTTATGTTTGTCTCCCCAGTGCCTACCACAAACATGCGTTGAATCAGTATTGCTGAATGATCGAATGGAAATCTCTGTCCTGGAAATCTTTTTTATTTTTTTAATTTTTTTTCTCTTTTTTAAAATTTTTATTTAATTGTTGTTCAAGTATAGTTTTCTCTCTTTTACTCCCATCCCAGCCAGCCCTGGAAATCTTTTTAATGAACCTAACACCCACACACTTGAAAATGATTGGAGTTCATTCTAATTGCTATCATTTTACTTACCATTCACAAATACCAACTGAAGTGCAATTTCTGCAAGAAATTGTTCTTTGCTCTCTTATTTGTCTTGCCAAGCAGTTGAGAAACAAGCAGAAATTGTTTGGTAGGACATCAAAGTAGTGGTCATATCTTTCCCTAATATTAAAGTGAAAATAATTGGTACTTTTCTAATCATGAAGATAACACACCTAATGCAGCAAATTCAAGCACTATGTCAAAATATAGAAAGGTTTTTTTTTTTTTTGAAGATAAGGTCAATTAAAGGAACAGAAGAGGCAACCTGAAAGAGCTCCCAATGGCCAAATATGGAAAGAGTTGAATCACAAAATAACATAGTATTGGGTTATAACCCAAAGTATCAAACAAGTATACTTATGTCCATACTGATAAAAATAAATTACTAAATAAATAAAGAATGCAGCAGAGGGGACAATCCAAGTAATACAAGTATATAATGCACTAGGAGGTAAAGCTTAATTCCCCTCCTTTTGAGTGTGGGATGGATTTAGCGACTTGCTTCCAAAGAATGGACCAAAGAGTACGGAAAGGGGAAAACAGTAACTTCACACGGAGAATGCTGGCAAACACCACCTTAACCACTTAAGCAAGGTGTAAATCACCAGTGAAGTCATGTTGATATCATGTACCCCCTGAAATATTATGATGAGGACACTCTAACTCTGACAGTATCCTTCCCAAAACTCTACTCGTGGGGAAAACATCTGGCAAGCCTAAATTGAAGAGCATTCTACAAAATACCTAACAGAACTCTTCAAAACTGTCAAGGTTATGAAAAGCAAGAAAAGACTGAGAAACTATCCCAGATCAGAAGACACTAAGGAGGCATGATGACCAAATGCAGTGTGGTCTCCTAGATAGAATCCTGAAACAGAAAAGCACATTAGTGGGAAAAGTGGTGAAATCTGAATAAAGTAGTTTAGTTAACTTTAATACCCCAGTGTTAATTTCTTCATTTTCACAAATGTATTATAGTTAATATAACACGTTAACACAAGACAAAACCAGGTGAAGGACGTTTGGGAACTCTCCACTTTCTTTGCAGCTTCTCTGTAATGTAAATTTATTTAAAAATTATAAGTTTATTTTTTTTCAAAAAGGAAGTGAATCAAATCTTAAATTTACCACCTCTCCAGAAATAACCCCTTTTATTATTTTGATGAACATCATTTCAGTTATCTCTGTATATTAATACATATACACATACAATTTTATATAAATGAGATTCATACTATAAATGCTGCTTTTTAATCTTTACAACTTAACCACAAATAATGTTCCCTGATGCCATGGCCTTGGTGAAAACCATATCTCAGAACTATGAAAAGATAAATCATAAAAATCAATGAGCAAAGTTTAATCCAAAAACAGTAAAAAAATAAAATAAAACAGAAAAGCAGCTGTATTGTGCAGCCATCCCTTGCCTATCCTACCTAGCAAATTGCTGGAACTTTTGTTGGTTCTGCCTTTCTGCTTACCCTTTCAAGAATTTGGCTGAAATCTCCCTTAAGAGGGTAGGTCACTTTAACATCTAGACCACCTGTAGTTCTTGATGACAATCAGGGGTAAACTGCCTTCTACAGGAGGAGCAAGGGGTGAATTGCTGCCCTGTGCACTTGCACACGCCAGTACTAGAAGGAGCTATAGTCACCTCACTTACAGTCCTAAGAAGAGAAAATCACAAGGAACAATGCAAGAATGAAGTTTCTTCCAAGGAGAAGTTGATCAAGGATGTAGTAAGACAGTTCAAATTTATAAGACTTATATCTTTTGTTTTCTGTCTCAGCCGTCATATGTTGGCTTCACAAAATAAAGCAAAACAAACAAACAAAACCAAAACAAGACCTCCTGCAATATAAATTGCTAGAGAAACAGTGCCAAGCTTTTTAAAACTAGAAAAGACTTGAGAGCCTGAATTATAGCAATCTGAAATAATCAGTAATAGTTATAATCATAGCTATCTTTTTCACAGCCAATTATGTACTAGTCACATAAATATTTTATTCTATTTACTATTTTGTACATCAATTGTTCTTGGCACACTAGCAGGTTTGAGGTCCACTGATGATTTAGTTTCCCTTGACTCTGATTTGACAAATACTCCCAATTACAAGTTGGTAATCTAGAGAGCACATTTTGGTAAGGTCAATTTACTTTACATATGTGGTTTTGGGGAAAATCGCTAAACCGTATAATAATAATATGATGTACTAAGAATGAGGCATTGTTCTTAATGCTTTATAGTCCTCATTTCATTAAATACTGCAAGACTGAATGTCTTAATTTTGCACATCAATTTTAGCAAACTAGAGGGATTGCATATCACTGAGGAAGTTAAGCGACTTGCCCAAGTCACATCCTTAGTGATTGGTGAGAAGGACCTAAATCATGTCTGTTTGATCCAAGGCTGTTCCTTAACCACTTCCATATTTGAGGAAGTTGAATTAAAGATCTTTAGGGTCCCAACCAGCTTTGAGATTTTACCTGTTGAACATTTTAATATTAGCATTTTTTCACTTAAATTTTATATCAACCTGTGCCCCGGATGTATGGGGCACATCTTTGCGTTTCCATTAGTATTTCAGCTGTTATTAAAGCAACAACTATTTTTATGGAAAACAATAAGAGTAACACTTTGTATAATACTTGTGGAAATTATGACATTAATCTCTAGAAACCTCTATTAATAGCCATGTGAATAATCATTAAAGGTATCTGCACTGGGCTTTCATCAGCAATGAGATAGTTGTCTCTTTACCACTGACATGCAAATTACACAAAGCTTTCCTGTGGGTCTCCTCTTGAGTCTCCTTAAATTATACTGATTTCTCTTACACAATTATATCTCTTAAAAATGTTTTTTTGTTATAAAGTCTTTGATTTCTTTTTATTAGCTTTCCTTAGGTATAACTGACAAAACCGTGAGATATTTGAAGTGCACCCGAGATGATTCGATATACTGTACATTGTGAAAGGACTCCCGCAGAGTTCATTAACACAGCCATCACCTCACACACGTTTACTTTTTTTTCCTTTTGGTGAGACCATTTAAGTTCTACTTTCTTAGCAAATTTCAATTATACAATAAAGACAATAGTCACCATGTTATACATGAGATCCTCAGACCTTATTCATCTTGTTAACGGAAAGTTTGTGCCCTTTTACCAACCTGTATTCCTTCTTCCTCATTCTTGTCCCAGCTCTTTCACTAACTAGAATTAAGTCTTTGAACAAGGTGCTTAACCTTTATGGTGTTCAATATCTTTATTACAAAATTAAGAAGGTTAAACTTGAGTATTATTTTTGAGAAGTTTAAAAATATGACTTAAAACAGCCCTGGCTGGTGTAGCTCAGTGGATTGAGTACAGGCTGTGAACCAAATGGTCACTGGTCTGATTCCCAGTCAGGGCACATGCCTGGGTTGCGGACCAGGTCCCCAGTAAGGGGCACGTGAGAGGCAACCACACATTGCTGTTTCTCTCCCTCTTTCTCCTTCCCTTCCCCTCTCTCTAAAAATAAAATATTTAAAAATGTATGACTTAAATAAAAAGTGACCATATGTCTAAAGACGTATTTAATTCATTCATGAGGGAACTAGCAAGATGTTAAGTAAGCCTCATTCAAAGGGACCAAGTATTTACAGTGGCTGAAAGAATGAATGCTCAAATAAGATTGATAATATGTACAAAATTAGTTAATATCCTGCAGCAGTATAAAGCTGTAACTGTTGGGACTCTATTTTGTCCTCTTTTTGCCCTCTGAATTCGTCTTTCGGATCTCAGAGGACTTCCTTGACCCACTCGGTCCTCCCCAGAGCTAGGTGAGTTTCCCCTATTATGGCCTCTCACAGCATCACATGTGTCCTTCTTAGCACTTGCACCCAGGCAATGTCACATCTGTTTCTGTGATTATTTGACTAATATCTGTGTCCTCCAACAGACTGTTTGCTGCACAGGGCAGGGCTCTGTCAGGTTTCACTCACCACTATACTTCCAGTGCTGAGCTGATCATCAATCATATTTTATTGAATTAAATTTAATAAGCCTCAAGTCCCCACATGTTAATTACTGATATTTCCTCACTTCTCCACTTGAGACTTAGGTGCCAGGCAACTGGACTGTGAGCTTATGGTCTTCTTTGTCACAGCTCCTCACTGAGCACTGATGCTCAGTGGGTACTTGTGCGACATCTGCTCTGGCTGAGCTGCCCCAGATGGACTGCCTTCCACTGAGGGCACGTGCCCATCTTGCTATCCACTGAGAGAAAGAATGCCAATAAGGGACTGTTCTCCCCACTCCCGGCTTCCCCACCCCAGTCCTCACCCTGTCTTTTTACTCCTGGATCCATCTGCTTTCTCCTCCCTTATTCTAGGAACTAACCTCCATGTCTCCTGTCCTGGGATAAGTCCTCTTCCTTTAGATGACGGCCTTTAGAAACCAACCTTCATGGAATGGGATGATGGAAAGAATTCACTAATACTAATTAGGGTTTTTTAAAATTACTTTGTTACACAGGTGTGTGTGTGTGTGTTTTGAAGAAAATGGGGGCTGTATTGTCTGTGTGGTACTCTTCTATAATTCGTCTTCCCCATTTACCGAATTGCATTTCTCTATGTCCTTAAATATTGTGAGTGTGATGAGGAATATACTTCAAGGAAGTGTGTCACCTAATTTATATAACAGGCCCCTTTATGGTGTTATAGTCCTTGTCTCCTGCTCCCAGCTTCTCTTTCTGCTCTGCTGTTCACACCATATCGTAATGCCCAGCACACATTGTGCTTTTTCATCTCCATACCTCAATTCCTGGAGTTTCCTCAGCTGGAACACACTTTTTTCCCCTGGCAAATTCCTACTTACTGTTCAAACTGGTATCATCTTCCTCTAAAGCTTTCCTTGGTGCACACCCCAGTCTGCTTATTGCCTTTCCTCTGGGTTTCCAATGCTCCCTCAAGCATCTACAATCATTGCACTAGGCATGTTTTTTTTGGCTTTATCCCCTGTGAATGTCTCAGTTCTCCATTTGCTAGATTTTAAGGTGTTTGAGGAGAAGCATAACACACACAGAATATATGTTGAAGAGACACAGATTGGAGCTAGCATCCCCCACCCCCTGCCCCACCATCCTCCCGCTTTCTTTGTATGTATGCATAGCTTCTTAGGATGGCTTTCGACTCACCTGTCCTGGAATTGCCCTGTTTCACCCAGTAATGGGGATTTCTAACATTCCTCACCTAACAAATGCAATGATGTCCAGTCTCCTTGGTGTTGAAAAATATTTTATAATTTTGGCCTTTTTATTTCCTTTCTCAGGGAAGCTACAGTTGTAGCTGTTTCTTTACTTTGAGCCTTCATGCGGTGAACGTCTCTTCTCCAGGACCCTGCCGTAATTCCATCTTCCAGCCCTCTTTTCCAGGTTCCGTTCTTAACTGTCAAGTATCCACACTCTTCCTGATGATAATAAGAGTATTTCCCTCAATGTGTTTTTGTAGAAATGCCACAGACTTATTAAGTCTTTTTTGTTTGTAAAATAATTTGGCAATGTGCATTTTTCACCCATCTCCTAGAATCATGAGGTTTCATATTCAAGTTCTGTGGCTAAATATCTAGTTCCTCAAGTTCATGCTGATAATTTAAATGTAATGTTTTCTGCTATTGTTTGCAAAATAAATTTGAAATTGTTTTTGCTTTGAGGACAATACCAACGATAGCATTTCATTTCTATTTAATATGATGCTGACAAATAAATATTGCTTTGAACCTGGGTTAGCTTTTTAACAGTGACACAATGTATTTTTACCATAGACAAATTTAGCTCTATTTTCTAATAAAAATCTTTGATTGTAAAACTAGTTTGGAGCAGGATATTTGGTAATTCAACAACAGGTAGACTAAAATTAAGAGAACGTTAGTCTAGACTGGGGGGAAATGATAGTAGTTTGGGCTAGGGTAGTGGTTTTCAACCTTTTTCACATCATGGCACATAGAAACTAATTACTAAAATTCCATGGCATACCAAAAATTGTATTTTTTGCCTATATGACCAAAAATAGGTATAATTTTGATTGATTTTCAGAAATAATAATAGTAATTACCTACCCTTTTTGCTCCAAATAGACATTTTTAAAAAATCAGGTGCCTATACTTGTATATAAGAACTTCTGGTACCAAGAATTAACCATCAGACACAATCTTATTATGTGTCATGACCAATAAGATGCAACTCTGTTGTGTAATCTATATATTTATGGTTCAAAACAGAGCATTCACACAGGAAGATTATTGTCATGTTGGCTGTTGTTAGTTTTTGTTTCACAATCTAAGGGAAAAGAGGTCAGTGCTTCTGACTAGTCAGGTACTGCATTTAAAAAAAAAAAACTCTTACAGTACACTGGTTAAAAATCGCTAGGTTAGGGTGATGGAGGTGGTGAGAAGGGAATGGATTTGAGAAACAACTGTGATGGATTAGCTACTGGGAGGGTGGGTGGTGGTGGGGAGTGAAGGTAGGGCTCTGGGAGGGATTCATGCCTTGCATAGTTGATGGATGGCGGTTGAATCCCAAAAAGATTTCTAGGTCAGAACACCCCATTAATCCAGACAATGTGCTGGATGTCATTATCAGGTTTATCTCTTTTCATTCTCCCTTTGTAGCTGTCATGGAGATCCTACCCTAGGTTAATGTTTTCCTACTTTTGGACATAATTTACATTGCTTAGATTCAATCAAATTCCAATTCTTCCCCCTGTCTACTCTCAGGTCACTGTGATTGGATTTGGATAATCTTGAAAGTCTTCGAATATTTAAGGACAATCATTTTGGATATGTCTTATCATCAAATGTGTGATCTTTGCTCTTCTATTGCTTTCTAATTTCATTCTTAGAGGGAAACTTAGTGGGAAAAAGTGAGCCACACTACAATTTACATGCTGAAGTAAATTTTAAATTAATTAATGAATTGAGTGTTCAAAATAAAAAAAATAGGTTGAATGTGAAAGCCATTAACATTCATTCAGTGGCTATGTGAGCCAAGACATAAACAAAGCTAATTCACAAGTGGAGAAAGGAAATAATAAAGATGGAAAAAATGTTCCAAGTAAGCCTTTCTCCCTTGTCTATGTTTTCTAAACACTCAGTAATGTAGTATTACATTTTTAAAAAAGATGTTATTTATTTTTAGAGAGGGGAGGGGAAAGAGGGAGAGAGGGAGAGAAATATCAATGCATGGCCACCTCTCCTGTGCCCCCTACTGGAAACCTAGCCCACAACCCACGAATGCGCCCTGACTGGGAGTTGAACCAGTGGCCCTTTGGCTCACAGGCTGGCGCTCAACCCACTGAGCCACACCAGTCAAGACAGTAGTGTAGTATGTTTGCTTTTGGTTTTGACCTCAACTTAGGTGACCATCGGTCTTAGGTGGCCTGTTGTTGGTTCTATAATCAGACATCAAAGAATTAGACGAAACAAGAATTAGAAGGGAAACATAGCTTAATAATTTTAAGAGGCGGGTTAAGCTGAGAAGTTTTATAATTGAGCTATCCAAGGCCAATTCTGAGTGAAATTGTGAAGACAGCTCTGATTTACTTGTCTTTTGCAGTTTCCTACTAGGCCATTATGCTGGTGTTTTCCGAAGAGGCTTCCTTCTCCAGGCTTTCAATTTGTACCCCAGAAATGACCTAAATTTATTCACGCAAGAATTGAATGTCTCGAGGAATATCTACGTTTATCTGGGATTTGAGGCTTAGTCTAAATTCATAAATGAAACCCTAACATGAAAATTCAGGCCTCATTCAAGGGGTGAGGGAAGGTTTCGAAGGACAGTGGAAAACACCCCACCAAGATGTAGGCAAACTGCTGCTGAAAAAGTTGATTCCCGGTTGCCACAGCTAATTATTCATAGATGAAGAGCAACAAAAGTTAACTTTCAGAAAAGGTAAGGTGTAAAATTGTAATTTCAAAATTATAAGTTGAGAAGTCTTAAAAGGATAGGGATTTTGGCACTCACCCCTTTCCCGTGCTGGTTATCCAGCTCAGGGAGTTTCTCCCCCGTGAAACCCGAAACGGGTCACCCTACACAGAAGACAGGCAAAAACCCGAAGAGGCAGGCCACTGCATATCGGTAGGTGACAGGTTTAATAGGCAAGGGAACTTATTTAGGTAGCTTGTCATGGGTGGCTGCAAGACGAAATCTCCATTCTTATTCTTAGGTTTATACAGAGGCCTTAACAAGGTTCAGTCACCTATACTGTCCACGTGGTCTTAACTTATTACTTTCCCAAGGTTGCCCCCTTCAGGTGGTTCCCAGTACCGAAACAGTGGGCGGACTGGAGTTCCGAGGTTGGGAGAGTGGGTGAGGAGCCTCTGATTGCTGCCGTTCACCTCTGGATCTGTGGGAGGTGAGATTCTCTCCGGGACCAACTTCAACACTCCTTAAACTGAACGTCGCTACTAGGTCTGATTCTACTTAAATGGCAGCTATATTGGGTATAGGAACCAAAAGCGGGGTTAGGGAAGGCTACGAGAATGAAGGCTCCTGTGGGACACCAGGTAAGGAAACCTGCAGGTGCTGCAAGACTGTCTCCACGGACAGTTTTCAGGGACCTGCAGGGAGAGGTGCACCAAGACGGCACCGCCCACCTCCGTACCGCACCAGCCCTGGGGTTCCGGCAGCGGCCTTAGTCCCTCCCGGCACTTCCGTCTCAATCTCCAGGGATGCCAGGCACTTCCTCCCACACAGTCTCTTTCCCAGGCCACGATAGCCCTATGGCCCACGCCGAGTTGCGTGCGGCTCTTGAGCAGAGGCTGGACGCCCTAGGCATCCGCACGGAGGTCGTGGAGCATCCGGAGGTGAGACGCTCGCGCCGATACTGCTGGGCCGGGGCGAGGAGGTGGTGGGCGTCGCTGCGGGGTCCATCCAGCGGGGCCGCGAAAACGTCGGTTCTAGGGCTTTCCCCGGGTTTTAGTACGGAAGGGACTTGACGGGAACATCGAAAGCCTCTCGATTTGGGATTACGATGTTATTGGAAGAAAATTTGTTCACCTAAAACTGGTGTGGGCTGTTGGTCAGTGTGTCCACTTGACGTGTAGCTAAAATAAGTTACCAAGCAGTAAACCGTCTCTGCAATGGCTACGGAGTATCAGGCGGCATGCACACAGCAGGGCACCAAGTTTGGGGAGTTTATTTTTTTACAGTGGGAAAGGGAGGAAGAGAAAGAACGACGTGAGAGAGGCACGTCGATTGGCTGCCTCTCGCACGCCCTCAACCGGGGACCTGGCTAGACTACAACCCAGGAATGTGCCATGGCGGGGACCCAACAGCGACCTTTTGGTTTGGCGGACGGTGCCCAAACCAGTTAGGTATTTTAACATGGTTTAGTGTATATAAAGATGTGTAAATGTTTCACGAGACCAATTGTAACTTGAAAACTGCAGGGGCATAGTTTTTACCTCAGACTTAGGTAACAACTAATGGTAATAGCTAAATATGGTAATCATCAAAGGGTAGAAAATTCCATTAGAAGTCTTACATTTAGAAATTTAACGTCAAAATTGTTTTCTGTGATCTTCCTCCCTCCACATATCCCCCTTCTTTACCTGTGTATATATTGTCAGCTTTCTGAGGTTCTCCGTTAGTGCAGGGTCTCCTAGCGCCCTCACTATCGTTATGTATTTGTAGATTGGATGTTGTCACTTGACCTGGATGTAATTACAATGCCAAGGAGTCTGGGCTTTTATAAACTTTCAGTACCAAAAGTTTGAAGAAAAAGCAAAAAGCATTTGAAGAACGCGGGGGCCTGGCCAACACACTGGAACAGAGAACTGACCTAAGAGAAACTACTCGAGGTCTTAGTGTAATGAATTGAGTACTTCCTAACCGTGTTGTTTCCACCCAACCAGCAACATACATACAACTGTATAAGCATGCAGTGTGCATACCTGCAATATTATTTTAAATTCTTGTGTGATATTTTACAGGTGTTTACAGTTGAAGAAATGATGCCTCATATCCAGCATTTGAAAGGAGCACATAGTAAGAACTTATTTCTTAAAGACAAAAAGAAAAAAGGCTATTGGCTGGTGACAGTTCTTCATGACAGACAAATTAATTTAAATGATCTTGCCAAGCAGTTAGGTGTTGGGAGTGGAAATCTGCGGTTTGCTGATGAAACGGCCATGCTAGAAAAACTAAAAGTTGGCCAAGGCTGCGCCACACCCTTGGCACTATTTTGTGATCATGGAGATGTGAAATTTGTTCTGGATTCTGCTTTTTTGGAAGGTGGACATGAAAAGGTGTACTTTCATCCAATGACCAATGCTGCAACCATGGGATTGAGCCCTGAAGACTTTCTTACATTTGTGAAGAAGACAGGACATGATCCCATAATACTAAATTTTGATAAAAACAACTAATTGGGCTAATGTATAGAATACATTTCTGAAAGCTGTGTTTATTTGTAATTTGTAAAAAGCATTAAAAGTAGTAAGAACATTTAGCACCTTGGTTTGGTGACTACTTAAGTCATTTTAGGAGGGATATTTTATCTTAAAGCTGTGTTTAAAAAAGATCTATTGAGGTAGTGTTAGCTCAGATAACCCTGGCCCCATCCTCCATTCCCTATAACTCATTACAGAAATGCCTTCAAAATTAAGAGCAACATCAAAACTAAGATTAACTATTCTACATCTTCATTAGGGTGTTTATTGTACTTGAAAAAAGCAAGGGGCAGAAAAGCATATATAAAATTATGCATATGATAGTGTACATAGAGGGAAAAATTAAAAGGAATGTAAGAATATATTAAATTATTGAAAATGGTTATCTATGGGGAATGAGGATTAAGGAATTTAAAACTCCCCTACAAGATAATTAAAATTAAAATAAACATCGGCAAGGGCTAAAAATTTCCATCACTGGGTGTTTTTAATCGTGATTTTCGGTGAAAAAATAAGCTAACTTTATAAAAGTATATCTTTAGAAAAATCAACATAGGGACAGGAAATGTTGTAATAATTATACCACTAAAATTATATTTTAGAACTCAGTAGCAGAATATACACAAGCCATCAGGATTTGTTCAAAGGTTGGAAATGTGAACATAAGTTTCTTCTCTCCTCAGATATACTGAATTTTACCTATCCCCTTTCCATTACGGCATATGAAAAGTGTAAGATCCCAGGATTATGTATTGTCTCAGTTGTCACATAAAGGTGGTTCAGAAATAGAGTGAGTAAAATTGACATTTTTTTCACCTCACTTAAATTCAAACAAAACCCTTTCTCAGTTGAGGGTATGGTGTAGGCAGAGTACAAAACTAGTCTACAGGTCCTGTTATGAAAATTCTCATCTTCCTCTAGTACAATCAAATGGGATATTCATTAACATAACCATATCTTCCTAAGTTTGATCACTCAAAAAATTCCACTTAGTAGAGATGTATTTAATTTATACCAATTTGTGTTACTAATAGGTAAAGTAAAAACTTGTCATTCCTTGATGCGATTAGAAACTACAAGTCTATTCATGGCAGAATTTTTTAAAATTTATTTTTAGAGAGGGAAAGGGAGGAGGAGAGAGAGAAACATCAATGTGTGGTTGCCTCATGCACCCGCAACCAGGGTCCTGGCCTGCATGCAACACTGGTGGAATCAAATCAGCAACCCTTTGGTTCTCAGGCCTGTGCTCAATCCACTGAGCCACACCAGCTGGGGCTCATAGCAGAAATTTTACAAGACATAGAATGTATTTAAGTGATGTGGAATTAGTAAGAAATACTTTCCATAAATGATAAACCTATTCTGAGTTGCCATGTTTTTACCTACTCTGTACTGTATCTTTAAGGTTGCTTTGCATATAAAATGAAGGTTTAATGAATAGAATCAAAGACACTGAGGACCTCAGATAAGTGGTGTAACTTCTCTTCCCCACCTTATGGTGGAAAAGGCCAAGAGTGACCTGCAAGGATACAGGTCTGGTTGCCACCTGTAACATTCTGCCTCCAAGGGCTAAGTGAAAATGAGATGGTGATTTGTACATTCTATTAATGCACTGGACTGGCCAAAAAAGTCCGTTTAGTTTTTTCTGGTAAAATAAAAGACACATTTTTCATTTTCACCAGTAACTTTATTGATTTGGATATTTTGAGTATGTTGGCTGTCTCCTGCATGGTATAATGATTAAGTTCTCAACATCTTCATTTGATCATTATCTACCCGACCATAGGGCATCATCAGTGAGAAGTCTTCAACACCAAACCTCACAAACCACTTTTGACATGTTTTATCAGTCGTGCACATTTTTGCATTTCAGTTGCTTTTTTACCTTTCTTGAAATAATAAAGCACAGTATATTGAAAATGTTGCATATTTTCTTCCATCTTCAATATTAAAATGGCTACACAAAAACCAATTTTCTAAAGTTTTTTTAAATGCACACTGATATGACAGCTGTCACAATACAACATAACAAAACTGTTCTGAATAAAGATAAAAGGCAACTAAGCACTACTAGAACCATCTTACGGAAAAAACCAAACAGACTTTTTGGCCAACTGATACTCTTCTCATTCTCCCAAAACCTCTAATAACTATGCCAAAATGATTAGGATAGAATCATCTAAACAAGGTTATGGGTTTTGTCTGAAAATAGGTTTTCCAGGACAAAGAGAAAAGAAAGAACAATACCTGGCTAAATTATATTTTACAATTTTTAAATGATTACTAACCACTTATAAAAATCACCTTTGTTTTATTTCTTTATATCAGTTTGATGAGCGAATGTTAAGCCAACCTAAGTAAAAAAAGTAAACACTAAAATGATAAATGATGAATGCTTTTAAAAAGATAAACAATGGTGTATCTTTTGTTATAAACTGGATTTCTGTGGCGGATATTAGGTATTGCCAAGTAATAAACATTTTGCTATTCAACGCCAAATCCCTCAGTAGCAATATTTTTAAAGGAAATGTTACAACTTTTATATTATTTGATTTGGTATTTAATAACAGTTATAAGTACAATGGCAAACATTGGAAGAGAACCCTTAGGAGAAAAGAAAAAGACAATTTGTAATCAGGTTTTGTTAAAGAGTATTATAAGTGCAACTTTATCCATAAGCATTCCTTTTAAGGCATTTTCATTATCCAAATATTTCAACATGTACATCATGGTTTATATAATAAAATGGGCTCCTTCTGTATTATTAATTCAAGGCTTAAAGAAAAAACACGTCTTAGGACTAAGGGTAGCAGAAAAGAAAAAAAATTCACCACTTTTCTCATAAGTAACTTAAAATACAAGCCATTTAGCATACATTATTACTCACTGTAATTCCAGATTTGGTACAGTATCTTTTTAACTTCCTGACACAAACTGTTAAGACAGTGCAGGCTGTAATATTTCATTTGTGAGGTGGCTGTAATTCTGTAACATGCACAGTGATTTTTCAATACGGTCTTACCATGCCTTGCATGAAAGGTGCTACAATAGAAACCTGTTTCGTGAACTCTTTGGTAACCACCAGCTCAGAAACTTGGACCAAACATTTCCACTGAAGCTCTTACCCTGTATTTTCAATTCTTCAGTTTTTTTGGGGGGTGGGTGGGTGGGGCAGGGATTAGGTATAGATTTAGAATAGATAATTAAAGCGTGTCAGGCCCCAGTCAGAAAGACCCTGGTTTGTTTCTAGTTGGCCATACCATTTTGTTTGGCAGAAGTAGTTTAAGGAAAAAGAGTGACTTCCTCTAAGTTTGCTTCCAGTGGTATCTTTTGGAGAAAGCAAAATACTCATGTGGTTATTTTCTAGTCCTTTCTTGAAATGTTATGAAAAGGGGGATGAATATAATTGAGAATATTCCTAGTTTTGCAGTCTCAAGTGTTCCCTTGGTTGTTGCTTTAACCGGGCTCTCTCAGGGGCAGCCTACTCACACTGGGTACTTTATAGGCTGCTGTTAGCATTTTCTCCTTGAAGAAACAATATGCTGCTTATGTCAGCAGGTTCTGGACAGGTCAAGCTGTGATGTCATTCACCCTCACTGGGCCATCTCCTATTCGTTAATTTCACCTTTCAGTAATTGTCCTGGGATGTGTCCTAGTTGTGCAAATTAGAAGCTAGTTAATATAAATCTAAGTTACCCACTTACTATATTTTAGCTAAAACATAATTTCTATATTTCCATTTATCCACCTAAAAATGAATTTACATTTTTTTACATGCAAGTGTCTCTAGACTGCCATGATGCCCATTATCTACTTGATACTTGAATCTAGGGAGTCATGATGGAGAGAGTTTTCAAAGTCTAGAGAATAGGTTTTAAATATGTCTGTTGTGTAACATTTGTATTTTAGTAAGAATCCTTTGTATTTACATTACATAGCACCTTTCATCCAAGAGTTTAAAAGTGATTTAACTTTACAACATTATTTGGTGGCAAAACCTAAGGTAATGTTGGTATTTAAGTTAGCAAGTCCAAGTTTGCTAATTTCCTTTTAATCTAGTCAACTATACATTCTGTCTTTTCATTAATGGTCTTTCTGAAAGTAGACTTTGAACACAACATTGCTACTGACCTACCAAAATAAAAAGATAAGTAAATGAAAAAGAGAGAGGAGGAGGAGGGGCGGGCAGGGAAGAGAGAGGAAAGGAGAGGGAGAATACATTTCTCATGGCAGCTAGGTTGGTGATGAAACACACAATTCATAAACCCACACTGGAATATGGAATTCCTCCAAAAAGATTTTTAGAGCTGGTAATGAGCCTAAGAAGCACACTGTTAAAATAAAAAACACAGCATCTTTCTCATTTTACACCTTTAAGATCCTGGTACTTATGTTAAATAATGAATTTGCATTAACCAGTATCAATGAATTTTTGATTTCATAAGAAAATAAAACTGATATAAAATTGAAACTACAAAAAACTGATGTTTCCCTGGGTTAAATTAACTAAATCTACTTTTTTTTTGTGCTTCTTTCAAATATTCAAGGTAACAAATGTATACAAATATTTCAAAAGTACCAATAATAGTTACCAACTTTAATGTAACATTATAAAGAAAACAAAAAATCGTATTAATAAGTGATAGCCTTAATAATAAATGAGTCCCTGGCAAAATGCAGATCATAGTATTATTTACATTATTTTTGCCATAAGAAAACTTCTTAAGCAACAGTCAGCTCTCAAGTTAAAAAAGGCAAACACACATACATAACCCAATACTAAAGAAAGGAAATGAATTAAAATACGACAGCTTTATCTTAGGAATGCCATTTGCTGGAAAATCACATTACTAAAAAAAGTTTCAGAAAAACACTCAACTTGGATCCACATGTGAATGTTTAGTGTTGCTTACTGGGGAATATGGATAGATTAATATCACTGTAATTGTTTTGTAACTCCTATCATTATGGATTTTTTAGATTTATCTTATAAACCAAATTTCTTTTTCAGTGCATCAAAATAATTGGCTTCAGAAAAAAAGAGTACCAACACATGCAGTCTGCTAACCAAATAAGGCTCTGGCATGCCAAAACAATGTTCTCAATCTTGACATATAGTACATTCCACAACATACTACAGCATTTAATTTAGATTTACACAACTAAATATAAATGACTAGATTTCAGCTAATATTAGAAGCATTAAGCAAACATGGGTAAATTCATAAACAAATGATGAAAGAAGTAGGTTGTTCTTGGAGTACTTCTTGAAACCTCAAAACACTTGATCCTTAGCGAGAGAACATCCTTTATTCAGTAGATCTTACAAGTACAATGTATAGTAAGTCCTAAAACCTTCTAAAAATTTTGGCAGTTGACTCCAGTAGTGCTCCTTGATTCAAGGAAGGAATGAAGGTTTGTATTTCTTGCCTGCTCTAGCCATGCAGGATTGTATAAAGTCTCCTTAAAGATTTTAAAAAATGATTTCTATAGTTGGGTGGCTTGTTACTTCAGAAATAAAGGCTTCATACTGAGAAAATGAAGGACACTTTTCTCTCTGTATTTAGTTGAAAGGTAGAAAGAAGAAAGAAAATGTAAGAAAAGCTTGAAGATGCAAGATATAAAATACAGAGCAGCCATACAAGAACAGCATGCACCAGATATTTCTATAGGAATGAGAATGACAGAAAGTCAGAGACTTGTTTTCTTCAAGTGGCACTTAGTTTATCCTCAATTACCAAGAACACTATGGCAAAGTTGTATTCCTACCACAAAAAAGAAAGGCCTTCAAACTAAAAAAAGAAATTCCTAGATTACTCACTACTAAAATTAAATTTAAATTAAGGGGAAAATTAATTCTGAAAATTTGCTTCCTGTCTGACAAAAAAAATTACAGCAATCAAATAATCTTGCTTTACAGTAGGACAGAAGTCATGAATGAAGCAAGCAATATTTACATCTGTTAATGCAATATGCACTTGTTCTTATACTTAATGCGGTTAGTTTGTATAAATGAGACTAATCTCATTTACATTTGGAGTAAGAAACTCACCACTTGGCCCACATGTCATGTAGTGGGTAATAGAATTAGGAGCTTTGTTGCTCCCTAGACCTGCTTTTTGAATTTCTGCTTTCTTGTACTTTGTCCACATCTGCAGGAAAAAAGCATTTCATGTTATTTAATAAAAGGTTAAACATGATACAATTCATGAAGATAAGAAACTAATTAAGTAGGGCAAAGAGAAGAAATCTAACTCTGGGTAAAATGTGTTAATCTGATAGACATTACTTAAAGACTGATTTTTGTATTTTTTAAAAGCTATAAATAATATGCTATTTTATATCAGATAGATTTACTTATTATGTTTATTTACCAAATGGTCACATATAGTTATAAAGTAAAAAGTAATCTTGCATGCAGTGGCAGAAACATCTACAATGAAAATAACTATTATTTACTAAGAAATCCTAGGCTTGAGGCTTATTTTGCAGGCAAATAATATACCTACTTACATTGTTATAGCTAAAATTGCTTTGGTCAAAAGGGACCCAGTGCTTAGCAGTGTCAGTTTATAATGTCACACAAATAATATGGGTATAATTGCTAGAATTCTAGGCCAGGAATATAATATACAGTTTTGTCTAAAATTAGGGTACTGAATGTCATACAGTTTTTCAAATAATCCTCTGTGAAGCCAATGACTATTTATGGAGTTGTCTTCGGACAAAAACATACAACTACTCAATTGAGTCAGAGTTGCTTTACTTTTATTACAAATTTTTTTTATTGGGGGCATTTCTGTAAGATTTCACTTATAGAAATTATGGTTATATAGTGTTTTGAGAGGCTTTCATGACTCCATAGCTGTGACAGATACAGATACATTCTGGATGAAGTCATTCTTAGATAATTATTAAGACACAAGGACATGGTATGTATCTGTCACACATGCACAATGGGTATGTTCTTTTTGAAAATATGCGATACATATGTAACTCTAGCCATTTGGGTTGGAATACTCTTTTCCTGTAAGCATAATTTTGTAAAATAATCAGTTTTTAATATAACACATGACTTTTCAATGCTTTATATTGAAAAATGTAGCATTTTAAAGGTATATTAAATTTAAAGGAATATGTCCAGATTTATAATATTTAAAGAGTTAAAATGGTTGAGAACTAACACTTGACTCTCTATGTTGAAAAGAAATAATTATTACATTTGCATTATACATGGTCTCCATCTAATCTATACCTATATTTACCATTAAGTTTTATTACTAGGTTATGAAAAAAAGGGAACACCAAAAACATTTGAAATGTTAGGACTATGAAACACATGACAATAAAATAGACATGTATTCATGCAGAAATATTAGGTGGTACTAAACAATATAAAAATTTTCTGATTACCTGCTCTAGCACTACTTTTAGTAAGAGCTGGCTATGAGAAAAGTATGATCAAAGATATAAAGGGGCCTACTTCCTGAAATGATCTTGTGTAATTACAAGAGGATGGCTTAATTTACAAAGGATACAAATTTCATTCAGCAAAGATTCTCTACAGACTGTTTTCTTTGGTCCAATTAATAACAATAATTAATATAAAACACATAGTAAATAATAATTTCCTTCCTCTTTAGAAAGTTACATTTCAAAGCATTCCTTTCAAGTGCCAGGCTATCATCAGAAATATTTAGGCTGAATCAGAACAGCAAAATATTCCAGAGACAGAGCAAAGATATACTCATTCCAGAGATAAGTGACTCAGAGTTATGAATTTTTATTTATTTATTTTATTTTACTCTGGGAGATTCAAGTTTAGCTGGTTCTGCTTTAACAGTGCAAGATAATTTTAAAGTTTATGACATCAGAGTCAAAGTTGGCAAATATTTCCTCTATCTTAGGTGGTTATTTTTTAGCTAAGAGTCATATTTATTCTTAGTTCTAAAGTTTGTTCTACTAAAAACAAAACATCTATTTGTTTAAATAGTTACAAATCCTAATATTTTATTTTAACACAATGTACTCATTTTAGAAAATTCTGTTAAGGACAGACATATAATTTAATAATCACTTATAGAATTATAGAAGTAACAATCTTCACCACTTTGTAAACTTTCTACCCTTTTTGAACAGAAGTAAGAATGCAAATTTCCAACACATTGAGTATGACTGGTTTATTTCTCTTTGACTATATATTAAAAAAGAACTGGAAAAACTGTGTTAACTGATTCCAATTAAAAAAGTAATCTTGAAAGAAGATGAAGAAAAGTGCAGAAAAGAAACAGAATATATACAAATGCTCCTAGTCACTGTATAAGTCACATTTAAACTTGATGGGGTTTTTAAGAGTGACACTAATATTACGAGTATTAACAATGTTTTAAATCTGAACAATTCTAAAAATATAGGCAGTGGTTAATTATTTGCTACGTAAAGTACTGGGTTATTAACTGTTTCTTTGAAAATAAAACAGGACAGAAGGCAATAATTAAATGGCAAAAGAATGTGACATCTTTTACATATTTTCCTATACATGTGCCATATGTACTGCACATTCTAGAAATAAAAGAAATGAATGAGAGGGAGGGAGGGAAAGGAAGAGAAAGGGATGGAGGGAAAAAATGAGCATTCTTTCCTGGAAGCAACAAAGTAAATATGACTCAAATGCTTTCTTGATAATTAGAGCATGCAACTATCTCAACATGCTTCTAAAATTAACAGTCTTTTATCAGGTGACAAGAAATGTGAAAGAGGAGCATGTATGGTTAAGGTTTTTAAAGTCATGCAGAAAATGTACAACACAATTAATATTTCATGCAGGCTTTGGTGTGGTTACACATTCACATTTATATACAAGCCATCATATACACCCAAACACTATGCCACAATGGGAAAATAAAAATATGAATCTAGCCAAATACTTTTCAACAGCAGCTCTTCAAGACAGATTAGAGAAGCATAGTGCCTATCAAATGACATCAGTATTATACTGTGCAGTTTTGATCATATACAACCATATTCATACCAAACAGTTTGATTATCCTCAGAAACCAACAATGCAGCTTCTGTGTCATCAGGACAGAGGCATGCAGGAGTGATAAGAATATTGCTATCTGCAGAAGACTGCATGTTACTGTTACTAGTGTTCTGATGATCAGAAAACTGTTTGTTATCTTTCTGTGTAGCTTTATCCAAAGAGGCGGAAGCCTGGTCAGTTACTCTGGTGACTGGCCTGGGAGGTAACCCACTTATGTTACTAACTAACTCTGTGTTCAGGGATAAAAATGGCTGAGCTGGATGAGCCACAGTAAATGATTCTAGGCTATCTTTAGCTGATATTCCAAATGTATCATTAGATATATTAATAGTGGTAAAAGATTGGTTTAGAAAATGTGACTTTTCTGATGAGTTTCTAGCCTGGACTAGAGACTCAGGCACTTCTGTAACTAAACCAATTTGTGAATGAGAACCTACAGAATGTGCTGGGCTGTGAAGTGTATGGGAGGACCACTGGTGTAAAGGGTACTCACTAGATGCGGCAGTGATGTTGCTATCAGCAGTAGCTGGTGATGAATCAACTGACATAGGTAGTCTACTGTCCTTGGTCAAAAAATCATGGATGCTTGTCCTTCGAGTAGTTCCTTCGGCAGTAGAGATCACACTGCTTGCACGAGGTAAAGTGGCATAAGGATTACTATCTTTTGATTGTCGTGACAAAGAAGATTCTTTTACTAATTTTATCTTTCCTTGAGTGCTTGGTGTAGGTTTTCCTGAAGAGCTAATAAAGTAAGTATCTTCAGTCTTTTGAGGAACAGGTCTCACATATTGTTCGGGCTTAGTTGTCCGTCTATCACAGAAATCTCCTGGGGTTTTTCCACTTACTGATCTGGCCAGACCACAGCTAACTGGTTTGCTTTTTCCCAAAAAGTCTGAAGAGACAGACAAGCTTTTCATTACTTCATCTAAAAGATTCTCCTGACTTGAGGACTTTATCTGTTAAAAAACAAAGTAGATTAATGAATAGCAGCCATGTCTTTACTTTCCTGATATAATAGATTGTATAATATAAAATTGCTAGTATTTCTAAATACTCCTTTACTAAAAAAAAGTTCTAAAGTTCAATCACAGATACTTAACTTGTAATGCCCATGTAAGTTAAGGTCGCCCTTAAAACTAACCTGTATTGAGGTAAGCTTGTTGCTTTCTTCCAAAAACTGCTGTAGAGTAACCACTTCACTTCCAGGGGAACCAGTTTTGATCTTGCGATGTGCTCGACCCTCTAACGTTTCAGGCATTTTGTGCTGGAGCACTGGACTTGATCTCGTCTGTCTTTTTAAGTACTGGATTGGACTGCTACCACTGCTGGACCAAGCCTCAGGATCATGAAGTAGGCTAAATTCTCCACTGCTGTGGCTTTGTGGCCTGCTTTGGATATGAACTGCACCTGCTTTTGGAGTAGATGGTGTGTTAAGAGTTCAATAATAGAAATGAGATTACAACTTTGTAAGTAGTAAGATTTGTTGACTGGGTTCTTATGAAGCTTTACTTAGAAACACTTAGTATACTATGTCTGTCTTTGACCAGTCTAACAATTCCTTGATTATTTTGTCTACCACAGACTTGCTTATCAGTCTACCATAACCTGCTTCCATATTCAGTCAATTTGGCAAATATAAGCACCACAAAAACAAAAACTTCACCACACCCAGAGCCTAAATATATAAAGCAAGCACTTAATGCATCTGATCAGTAAACAAATGAGTAAATAAATGAATATTATATTCTTAAATACCAGTTAACTCTTGAATAACAAGAGATTAGGGGTGCCGACCCCTCAGCTCCTCCACATATGTTCAAGAATTAACTGTAATTGTAAAACACCTCACAATTTAGAACAAAACATGATTATATGAATATTAAATTATTCAGAATGTTAAAATCAAAAACTATTCTAAATCCTAAAACACTAATGCTGTGCCTTTTTATGAAATCTTTACTCCTCACTTAAAGGTTTCTCTGTTCATCCTTTAATGAATAACCTTAAATTTTTAAAATTTAAATAACAGGCATATAAGGAGAGTCAAATGGACACATGATGTAATTACTCAGAAATTTCCAGTAAAATGTAAAATCAAATATATTGTATTTTATTCTTTATTTAATGCTTGAATCATCTGATTGTTCCTGCTTTCCACTGTTGGTATGGTAGCTACTCAATTGAGGTTGAACAACCACAAAGAATGCAAATTACTAGTTCTATCAAAAAGCTACCTAAAGTTTATGCTATTCCTTAAGGGTGCTAATTCATTTTGATCAAAAGCAAATTGCGTAGATAGAGTGATGAGATAGAAAATGCAACTTTCCATGGTTTCCCAATCAGACAGTAAAGTAGGTCATGAAAGAATCTGGCTCAAGTTATGTAACAATTTTTTTAAAAATTTTAATTAATTAATTTATTTTTGGAAAGAGGGGAAGGAAAGGAGAAAGAGAGGAAGAGACACATCATGTGTGGTTGCCTCTCACATGGCCCCCACTAAGGACCTGGCCTGCAACCCAGGCATGTGCCCTGACTGGGAATCGAACTGGCAACCCTTTGGTTCGCAGCCTGCGCTCAATCCACTGAGCTACACCAGCCAGGGCTATGTAACAATTTTATGGTAATAAAATTTTCTTAAATTTTCAAATACTTCCTCACGTTTTCAGACTCTTTATTTTCCTACTGGATATACAAGTGTGATTATAAAAATTTAAAAAACCTCCCTCCTTGAAATCATATTTTCAGATCATAGTAATAAAGTCATAGTATTAATGATAAAATAAAACTAAACGTAGACAAAAGGATTTTATAATACAAAAAGCAATGGAACAAATTCATTCACTATAATTTGACAATTCTGGACTGTAGAGAATAGTATTTTAACAAACTTTTATAATCTACTAAATAATTATAGAATCTGAGTAGGCAGTATTCCTTTAAGGGAAAAGGTATTAGTCCAGGCTTCCAGACATTACATAAAAACCTTACCCTGGAATCCATATTTAAATTCAGGGGAAAATTTTGAAATAATTCTTAGATGAGCTATATGCATCCACTTGGGTCTTGCAACATACATATACACACACAGCTGCCTTATCAAATTAAAAAATATTTCCCCTTATTTCATGGATAAATTAAGTATTTCTAAAACACTTTGTTTTATGACTTCAATGCACATGCATCATTAAAAAAATTAAGGACAACCATTTTAATGACAAAGACAAAACAAGTAAAATAAAGACTCACAGATATTTTAAAGTATAAAGATTGTAATAAAAATGTGCTATGTGAAAGATGAAAAATGGAAACCAAAATAACTGCTCCTGTTTTTACATTTATATACATTGAAATACATATGTATTACAATGTGAAAAGTATAAGATATTCCAAGGAATTATATTCCAAACATAGATGATTTGGATTTCATACTCTACCCCAGAAACTTAATCAATCTCCCTTTTAAATCTGGAAATGGATGGAACATATTAATAAATTTACCTACAGCATACCTTTGACTTCATGAAGTGAAGCATTATTATTGCTATTGCTAGTGGATGTTCTGCCACTATCAAGGCTGGCTGGTCTTGAAGCTAAATGAAAAAATCAGGAGACAGTGTGATAAAATTTCCAGCTGCTGACACTGAACTTTTACATTCTGATCACAGAATGCTTTGAGGAAGTAATCATACACACTTTTACACACTGAGCATGCCCACAGACAGCTGAATCATATAGATTAGAGAGTAAAGACATTTACACACAGTTCACTAAGACACTTTAGAAGAGGATGCTTCTGAAACAACAGTTAAAATTCAAAGAAAAGATAAAGTGCATATTTAGATTTGAATATGATTTCTAGATAGATACAAGGACTGTTTCAGAGAGTGGGTGACATGTCAAAAAAAGTGCTAGTGATTAGGTCACTTATAACAGATCAGACAAGGAACCCTGCACATTGCAGAGATGTCACTAACCGGAGGAATATGGGCATCTGTAGTTAATGTCTTATATTTTTATCCTTAACAAGGGAAGCAACTACACAGTTAACACGGCCCTATCCTATTTCTTAAAATCCTACTACAAATGTCATTCCTTTATCACATTATTCATTTATTGTTAATAAGTTAGTTTGTTAACATATGATTTTCTAGATAGCAATTTAAAAACCTGAAATGCTTAACACTACAGAAAATGTGGTTTCTCAGAGTTTATCCTTCACCAAAGTAAATATGTTTTAAACCAATGGTAAAAAATAACTCATAACTTTAAACTAATACCAAAATGGCATCAAAATTACTGTTAAGTATTGTGTTGGCATATTTTATAAGTAACCTTGACTAAAATAGACTAATTACATAAAGCAGTAATTTAAAAGAGAGTATCATCAGGTTTTAAGAAATGGCAGAGGTCTGACATGCAGGTTAGATAAAACATGCTTGCTGGCAATGGACACTCATAGATTTAATGCCACATTCTATATGTACTACGTACTCTCTAAATAAAGTTCTTACCATGAACTCTTGATCCCGTACTAGAATCATCACTGATACCTTGTGGACTTATATCTTCAAAGGATGTAGTATCTACATGAAATAGCAAAATGGATATAAAAATATTTTTTAACAAAAGAAACCCATAAAATTTTATTTACAAAGAATATGGAAATTCTTTTTCAATCATATATAATATATCTTGATTTAACGTATTTCAAAGACTTAATCAAAAACTGGAACTAGCATAAAGAAACAGAATAGCTCTGATGAGAGTTTACTTGTTTAGGGAAACACCAGAAGCAATGAAACAGTCTTCATGACCCTGCAAAGCAAAGCAATAGCCTCAGTTGCTCTACATGGTTTTCTCTGTTTGAAGTTGTAGTGTTTTCAGTTTTTTTTTAAAGCTTTACTTTTCCTTCTCTTGTTAGTTCTTTAGTTGTTTATTATGAAAGGCCTAGGAAAGATTTTAATTATTTGTATGTTTTAAATTTTTGAAATGATTTGAAAATTTCCTCAAATCAAAGCCAGATTTTTTAAATAATTATTTCAGGTTGTTGCTGTCAAAAAAAGTACACATGGGAAAGTGAAATTAAAATTCCTGTTGCCAATAGTTACACAACAGTGCAAATAGCAGACAGCCTATACCTTTATTATTAACCAACTGCTTGGATCTGAAGCCTGTAGAAGAGTTGACAGTTGAAAAGTTGATAGCTGTAGTAGAGAAGGCCATAGCTCCCAATTCTTTTCTCCTTTTACCCGTTGAAATATCATCAGGAACCTCCAAATTCTCAGTACTACCTGTCCACTGTCCTCCTGCTAGGACCATGGACTGCACCAGGTCATTCATGGCTGGGATGCAAATGAAAGCAAATGAATCAGCATGGTTAATGTTTTTGCTCTTATTTCTCTTTTGTATCATAAATGATGTTTTTCCCCCTATGGATTAATGCAAGTGAAAATAAAAAACTATAAACACGTCATTTGAATTATGACATGCATTCAGCTGAGTGAAATGACTAGGCCAAAGGCTGATAAATTTCAGTAAATATTTTTATCCCATCTCCACCCCCTGTAAAGATAGGAAAAGGAATTTTACGCTGTACAACTGCCATGCGTTTTTGTGCAGTGATGTGTAATACAATTAGAAGCCTTCATAATGAGGTTTCATGGTGACAAAAAATGTAATGAATAAAGGTTAAGATGGAGAGCAGATCTTATAGAGCATCATTATTGAAAATGATAGAGTCCTTGGTCAGAGCAGGTTACTGAAGAAATTATTCATTTTATGAATCAAGTAAGTGTATCATTCAATAAAAACCTGAAAGAGATGACAGTCAAAGTGACCAACATTTAATGTGATTATATAATTACCCATTCTACTTAAAAAAAGGAAAACCAGAGCATTATTATATAAAGAATGACAAACATGTTTAAGGGTTATAGGCCATTTTATTTATTTATTTGCTTGTTTATTTATTCATTCTAGTTCATTAAGAAAATAAATTCCTAATGCTAAATGTTTTGTTATATTTTCTTTAAGTAAATTTCTTTGGGAAAAAGTCTCTATGGCATGAAAAATAACCTTTTTTCTGCCAACTTTTAGAAAGCACTGGAAAATTACAAGTGTATTATCACATGTATGACTAAACATATGCATGCATATGTATGTATTAGTGAACATACATATAATGCAAATTCAGTGCCAGTTTTGAAAAAAAAAAGTTCTTCCAGCTCCTTGTATTAGAGGAAGACTGTACTTTGTAAAATAAGAAAATTGGCACAGTCCAGAGAAAGGTTAGTGACAAATTAGTAATGGAAGCCAATATAGTCAATTGAAAGAAGCTGTACTGTCATAAAGTCTTACACATGGAACGGCGGTAGCAGGCCTTCATTTTGTCTTTATCCTTCGGTCTGTTCCTCAAAAAGGGCAGTCTTTTCAGTGCAACCACTTTAATGTCAGAGCATGAGGAAAAACAGAAACAGAAAAATGAAAGAAAAAAGGGAGAAGAACAGATGGGAGTTAAATGTTGAAATTAAGGACAGAAATGAATGTTTGAGTTTCAGCTTATGTATGCTATCCTAAAGCTATTATTCTTGGGCTGCTGAGTGACAATGAAATATGAAATAAGCACTCTGATACTTTAAAATACTTGGAAAAGCACCAGACAATGATGAGGAACATATACTTTGAAAGCCTGGATTAGCTAAAGTCCTATAAATACAGGAACTGGTTAGAATTATTTATGGAACAATTTTCCTGGTTAAGTTATAAATATATACCTTTAAAATTAGAGCTATTGGTGGGCCACAGAGTATATGTAATAAAAATGTAAAAGGCTTTTCAATCCTTTATTTTCTTTATATTATAAGGTTTTATGGAAAGAATAATTTAGACATGTACACATTCTGTAAGAGTATTTTAGTATACATCAACAAAAACTAGAATGCCCAGGGGATGTTTAAAACAATCTAAAAACTTTCATTAAAATTTTTCATTACTTTCTTAAACTTTAATAAAGAAATACGGAATTCCTTCTTGCTTTAAACTGAATTCTGGTGCATTATTTAGTAGCACCATGGAAAGTTATATTCTTTTTGAACAAAGTCTTTCAAAAGATGAAATGAACAATTACATTAAATTTCATAATACAAGCAATTGTTTGGGGAAAGAGAATAAAAAAGTCTTTTCACAGTAGTAATAAGTGCTAGATGTAAGTCCTGGTAAGGCTAAAAGATAAGAAGGCACCCTAAAACAAGCAAAAATGACAAAAATTATGTATATATTACATTTTTAGATATTTTGAAGATGAGGTTATTAAAAAGTCAAAGAGCACTGTGCAAAAAACTTTAGCACAAAAATAAATAAGTTCACTAGAATCACTAACTTTCTGAAACTATATTTTAATAAGATTTGAATACAAAAAAATGTTATACCTTTTTGGAAGTGCAATTTAGAAGCTAGGGAAACAACTTGCATAAAGACTTAAAAACATATTGTAACAGCCTAAATAACTATGTTCTTTCTCAGGTTTTGGCATTATCTTGTAAATAATCAAAGCTCTTTGACAAACTGACAAGAATCATTAATTAAGGAGAATGCAATGTACATATATAAAGCTATTTAATGTATTCATTTGATTGCTATCAAGAATAGTCATGATTAAGCTTTTAATTTGACCTATTTTCTAGCTTCATAAAACAGCTATTTTCAATGGTTAAAAAGAAATGAACTGAAAACAATGTAAAAATGGACACTTAGCTAAAACAAAGCTGAGTGGTTGCAGCATGCACATATTGTTTTATGTAGATATTTTCTTTCTTTGTTTTCCAAAGACTGCTTTACTGACAGCCAGACACTCTTCCAAAAGGGACAGGATAAAAGGAGTTTCAAATTTGCCAGTGGTAGAATGAGACCCTTCTTATGGCAGTTAGTTTTTAGATACACAATGTTCTTTTCCCAAACCATGCTGACATTAAGGGAACATTGCCATTGTTGGGTTTTGTGTTTACTTAAAATTTTTTAAAACTGAGTATTTGTAGGAAAGGAGAATATTATTTCCTTCTGATTCTTATTTTGGAGGTTTCAGCAGAGCATATGAAAGAATGACAGGTGGGGTGAAAGTAGGTTTACAGTTGTTAGAATGGAAAATAATACAATAATTGATAAATAACAATATAAGAATAAACTTTCACATACTCACAACTTACACTTACTTTTACCCCACTCTGTATTTAAAACAAACAAGTTGGCCTCAGAAACAACTGTCATGCCTTTCTTTGTGGATGTTCTCATATCTAAATTGAAATTTCTTCCTTTAATTAAAAAAATTAAGTATACCCATTACCATTTTTTATTTAATAAAATTTTAGGTATTGTCAAACTTAAAAACTTGATGATCTTCCTACAATACTCAGAGGTTTCCTGTAGATTTGGCTGACAAGACTAGGTAGCAAAAAACCCAGGATAACAATAATCTCATGTGGGGACATAGAATTAAACAACTTTCTTGAGCCTACTACATATCAATACTACATATATTTTTTTGAGCGCTTTGAGAGTTGACCATAAAGAGTCTATTCCTAGGGGAAGTAGAGTATCTGTTTTTGCATGCTACTTACTTCAAAAGAATAGTAGTGAAATTTTTATATGTACAAATCTATTTTTAAAATTTAATGACTGTGGTGATAGAGTGGATTCAAAGCATACCATTCACCTATTTTATAAGAACAGAGGTAGTCAAGTTCCTGGACTTATTCAAAGGGCCTAACATTGGATTCTTTTCTTTCTCTTAAAATACACTTCTTTAGGCTTTTATTTTGCTCTTGTTGTTTAGCTAAACACACTAGTAATGAAATTAAGAAATTATGAATTTTGTTAGACCATTATGATGTGATACTTCTATATTTGTAAAATATTAAAACATTTTAATTGGTATATCTTAACATTAAAATATTAAATATTAAAAGTAAAAATATTAAATCAAAGTTTATACACAATTTTATATCTCCTCATCTATTTTAATCAATCCTTTATCAAGCACTCCTTTACAATAATTTTCATAACCTTCAATTATTTCTAAATCTTTTAACACCATTCTCTTCAAATTCATACCTGTTTCTTTGCTTTCCCCAATGTAACTTTGTTCCACTTTGATACCAAAGTATGAATAAAATCTCATTATAAAATGACTTATTATTCTAATTATAAATATGAGCTCTTATAAATACTTCTCACTTGCTTCTCATAATCACCCTGTTAAGTATGACACAAAGGTAAAACACTTATCCATATTAACAGAACTAGCAAGTGGCAGAGGTATTCTGGCTCTTAGTTCAATGTTCTTACTACACTATTTTACCTCTAGTCAAATGATGGTATCTCTGTTAATGGGCTATCTTTAAACACATAATATAGAAAATCGTGTGGTTATACATTATTGTAGTATGCAATAAATTTTATAACTGTATGGAGTTAAAAGAAATGCATTACTTAGACTGTTCTCTCAATGGACTATTGAAGTTATTTAAAAAAGCCTTTGGAAAGAATTCTAAATCAATACTAGACATCACAAATAAAGAGTTTAAGCACTCACTGCTGCTTTTCTTGGTCCCCAAAGTTTGGCCATCTTCTAAAGAATTTGAACCTACTGAAGAGCTATCTTGACTATCTTGATGGGGGAGTTGAAGAAATCCTTCACTGGAGTCCGAGCGGGTAGGTGTTAATGTTAGAGATTTCTGACGTTCCCGATTAATATCTTTCTTAGACTTTATCAATTTTCTCATTTTTAGAGTAATCCAGTTGCCTCTCCTGATAGAATAATTTAAAAAGTTCTTATCAGTCTAACACTCAACATATAAATCCTTCACAAAATTGTAAGTTTAAAATATAACTTTCTTTTCTCAGAATAAAAATGAGTAAAATTTGGTTAATAGTACCTTCTGGGAGGAGATGGCTCATAAAATTTGTATTGATCCATAATTTTCTCTTCTAATTTCTCCTTTTGCCGTCTTAATTCATTTAATTTATCACTATAAAATAAAAATTAAATTTTAGGACATGCATATTTTTTATAGTTATAAATGTCATTCTGCAACTATGCTCTAACTTCTCCCCCCAAAATAAACAAATACAGATACCACAGTTGACAACTAAGAATTTGTTAGGCAGTAACAATGGGTTTTTTCCAAGTTTCTCCTTTTCTTTAAAGTTACAACTTAATTAAATAAAAAAGTAGGATTTAAAGTTTCCATTCTTTAATAGGATGTTTGAAAAAATTTTCCATATTACAATCTCATCGTGACAAAGGAATTCTCTTAATATCTTTTTATAGCTATTAAACAACATTACATCAACACTGACTTTTTCCCTATTTTTGGAATAAAGGTTAATTTATTATACTTTATATAGGCAAAAAATTCAAATAGATAATTTGCCTTTAATTACAAATATAATAAATGATCTTGCAACTGCATCTTCATGCAAACTGATTTTTTTCCTTTGTGGCAGAATTATTTAGGCTTAATTTACTTTTGCAGAGAATTATTTCCTGCCTTCAGTAATGTATGAATATACTACTTTCACCACATCTCATTTTTATGTTCTTGGTAGTATATATAATATAGAGAAAAATCACAGATCATAGACTACAATAAAAGTGAAATGAACTCTCTAAAAAACTGTGATGCCCAAGAATACTACAAACGTTTAGTAATCATTTACAATGAGGAAGGCATGAGGTGATATAAAGATGAATAATGTGTAGCCCCGCTATGCTTGTAATAGAGAAAGATGTTATATACATAAATGATTATTATAACCCAACGTAGTAGTGGCGCCAAATAAAAGTACTGTGGAAGTAAAATAGGAATTTATAAAAGGGAAAATATTTCTATCTTAAATGACCAAAGAAAAGCCTCATGAAGAAGAACAAGGCCATATCAGATAGACTGAAAAGGAAAGACAAGAATGCTAAATTAAACAGTTTAGCTGAGGGGAAGTAGTGAGGGAGTTTGGGTTACAATTTTGCACAATAGCAAACCAGAATTATTGAAAGTTTCGTTAAAAAGTAACATTATGAAATCTTTGTTTTAGGTACTTTAATTCAATGATAGAGTATGATTGTATCAGAAAGGATGAAGGTAAAGAAAGCATTCATGGACAGTCTAGTGGCTAATGCACAGTCTAGTTGGAGATAAGGTTGAATTAGGGTAGTGGGAACTGGAAGAAACTGATTTGAGAGAGTACATGGAAGAGGCTTTGTGAACAGAAGTTGCCAACAAGTTATACCACAGCACAAATAGCAGACTGCCTAAACCTCCCAATCCTTTTCTCCTTTTCCCTGTTGAAATATCATTAGGAACCTCCAAATTCTCAGTACTCCCTGTTCTTTGCCACTCCTGCCAGGACCATGGGGCACAGGCATTCATGCAAAAATGTCTCACATGCAAGATGGATATTTTAATTTAAATTTAATAAGACAGAATAGATACTAATATTTGTAAGTCAATATATAGATACCATTACTGAAACCCTGGAAATGGATTAGTCACCAAGGCTCAGAATATTAAGGAGATAAAGCTTTGGATAATACCCCTGCTTAAAAGATAGGAAATTCAAATGCCAGGAGCTTTAGATATACTCACTGCTTAAGCTAAAATACATCTTTTGGCAGAGAGTAAAGGTATGTACATACTCCTGAAAGAACTGAAGGTGTAAGTACAAAGTGACCAGCCAAAAATGTGAAATTTCCCTGAAGTTTTGCATTTACCTTAAAAGTTCATGCAAGCTCTACTTTTGCTTCATGATGTATCTGTGTATTAATATACAAATAATTTTCCCTGCCCCAAATTTTATAATAAAATTAATGCTTCAAAAAATGTATCATGTATCCTGGGGTTTCATATATGCCCTGGCTCACCATCATGTACATCATGATATTATTTCACTTACTGCTTAGGATAACTCTAGAAGAAAGCATTGAACCTCTGTTTTGAAACCAGTGATCAAAGAAATGAAGTAAATATGGTCACATAACTAGTGATAGGAAGAATTGGGATTTGAATTTTAGGAGCTGTCTGATTTCAACATCTGTGCTTTCTATTTTACTATGATGCTTCCCATTTAGTGACAAGGGGAAGAGAAGAATTTAGTAAAGATGGATCATGGTGTAATACAAAGACTATACACTGAGCTGCCCAGGCCAAAATCTTGTTTTTACCAGATTCTTCCACTCTCAATGGAGACACAACTTACCAATATTAAGCCCTGTCAATTCTATTTCTCACATTTCTCTTGTATGAGATCTCAAATACCACCACTTGTGAATTATTTTTCATTAGATTATTATAACAGGTTTCATAAAACTTACTTCTTGTCTCTATTCTCAGAACCTCTAATCCATACTCAAAAATGCCACTTATTTTTTTAAAATGTACATCTGATCATATTATTTCCTTTTTCAAATTTTTCAGCTATTCCTTTGTATGGCATAAAAAAAAACCTTCATGAAGTGGCTCCTGAGTGTTTATCACTTCTCTACTGCTCCACCTTCCTCAATTTTGCTCCAGCAAGAAAAACTATTTTTTAGATCCTATACCATACCATAGCATACTTTCATCGCACTACTATGTTTTGTATCTGCCGCCGTATTGGCCTTGTATCCCATCCCTCCTCAGGTGAACTCCTATAGAACCCTTAAGTCTCAGCTCTGGCAATCAACTTTGGAAAGTCCATCTTGCCTCTCTCAGACTAAATTTGCTGTATTTCTATGGCCTCCTACACATACCTCCATGATAATTATTTGTATTTCTCACTTTATATTACTAGTTCATTAAGAGCAGTACTCATGTTTCTGTATTAGTATTTCTGATTATTAACATAGAGCCTGGAACATAAGCATTCAAAAATGTATGTTAAAATTGCACTTACAAAACCATGAGTAATATTTCAGAGTACAAAATTACTTGGTACCTACATGTACTGTCTTTGTTCAACATGAAAAAGATCCTTGCTTTCCATGTTCTGCTCCAACAGTGTTCTGTTCTGTAGCATTAATGTTTGAATTTGATCTAGTAGATGTCGATTTTCTTCTTCTAAATTTCCTTTAAGTTGGCTTAGCAACTGTTTAAACACAAACATTTATTTTAAAAAATACCAACATTTACATTTAACATAAATCACCCAAAACATCTGAAAAATAAAGCACTTCACAGACTTATGTCTCTCGCTATCTGAAAAATTAGATGGTCACACTTTGATTGAATATGATTAGTAACAATGACAGCTTAAGCACTGGGTTATGGGCGGTAAATATATATTTCCATAATTCTCACAAATACAGGGTTTAACATAAATAAGTTACTAGTTCCAAAAGCTTTCTTCAAAATTGTTTAACTTACAGTCTGAATGCTAGATTCAAACCTCTGGCCTTCTGTTTAAGTACCTATGAAACACTGGACAAGTTAGTTAATTCTCTGAGCTTCGATGACCTCATCTATAAAATAAGGATAATAATTTCCATCCCGCAAGATTTTTGAAAAGATTAAGTAATATATGTAAAGTATCTGGTATCATGTCTATGGCATACAACAGATATTTAAAAACTTCATTCTTCCTCCAACCACTGTTTTCAAGGAACCTTAAAAGTTTGTATATAATTTCTGTGGCATGAACAAAGGAGTCAGGTAATCTTGTCAACGATTGGTATTGCTAACTCATATTACTGGTTGTTGGGCTGCTGGCAGCACTGGGCTGCTTTTTCTCTGTAGTAAAGAGAAAGTAGAAGGAAATATGCCTTAGTTAGGCCAGAGGATCCAACAGAAGTCAGAAAGCCCAAAGTAGTGATTTTCAAAATTTAGCATCATTTGTAAAGCATATTTTTAAAAATGTAGATTTCTGGGTGCTAGCATTCAAATTCAGCACATCTGGAATAGAGACCAGAGATCTGTATTTTTTTAAAATGCCAACACTAACCCTTTCTCCTAAAAAATAAGGTAAAAACCCAAATATTAAAAAAAAATCAAAAGATATATAAAAGCTATTTATGAGTATACATAAACAGCCATCTAGATCTAACAACTATCAACATTGTGGTTTTATTTGTTTATATATTATTACATTATAATATAACGTGCAGATTCATTGCAAAATTGAATCCAGTTATCCTCCTCCCTATACCTATATCCTCTTGCAATGTGACTTCTCACTCATCCCATCAAAAAGTGGAATCTATTTTCTCTCTTTTAGAATTTGGAATGCCTTTGGCCAAGAGAAGGAGATGGAAGTGATGGTGTGAGAACTCCAAGCCCAGGACTCAAGAGGCCTTATGTGCCTCCATTTAGTCTCTGGAAATCCTACTGGAGGATGAGAGACCATGTAAACAGTGAAGAGTTATAGTAGTTGCGGCTATCCTAGACCAGCCAGCCCTGAAAGTACAGGTCAGCTACCTGTAGATGCAGGAGCAAGCCCTACTAAGATCAACTGATTTGGCTTTCACAGCAATACATAAGCATCTGCTCAACTGACCCATGAAGTGATAAGCAAAAATAAATGTTTACTGTCCATTATGGTTGTTATACAGAATTATCGTGTCAACAGACACTGATAAGACATTTATACAAAAAAGGAACATATTTTAGGTATATACACAGCTCAATGAATTATTACAAAGTGAACACGTGTGTGAAACCAGCACCCAGATCAAGAAGCAGTACATTAATTATATTCCAGAAACACTCATTGTGCTCTCCTCCAGTCACTATCCCTTCTCACAAAGATATTTATTTTTTCACTCCCTCCAAATTATCTGACTCAGCCCACAGTCAAAAGTTTACATTTGACTCAAGTTGGGACAGTAAGGGATAAGTAGGTAGCTAAGAACCCTTCTTTGTCTTTCCTAAGCAGCCTTCCAGACTAGCAGTGACGTTTGGGACATTATCAGGGCCCACTATGACTGGCTATCTCATTCCTTGGATCTCACAGTTAATTTCTGGTGAATTTGCTGATCTGTTTGTTACTTTGTCCCAATCAATATTTCAACCTCAGACTATCCAAGAGTTGGCCTTTGACAACTCTTCTGGGCATAGGGCTTTTCTGTGCTCTGCTCAAATCAAGCCAGGCCCCTCCAGTAGCAAAGGTGCTACTTTTCATGGCTTGCCTTGCACCCTGGCAGAGGTACCAGGTATTGAAATAGGGAATAACGAGGGGAATGAGAATGGGAGAAGTCACAATGCCTCAGACAACCACAGTTCCTATCTAAAATTGAGTAGTTTTTAAGAAAGGCTTCTCAATTTGTTGTATGCTTTTGCTTGAGTTCCAGAGTCCTAAAATGATCATGTTTGACAGTTTTGTTGGATTTTATTTTTTCCTGGGGAGTTGATTTGTCATGTTCCTCACTCTATCATTTTATAAATTCATTATCCCAATTATATTTTACTTATGACTTTTAATCACAGGCAGAATGAATGTTCTATAATTTCTAAGGTTTGTTCAGTATTTAAATGTACAGTGTGGCAAAAGTAGGTTTACAGTCCTGAGTATGCAAAACAATATTATTTACTAATTGTATTATTTTCCATATGAACTGTAAACCTACTTTCCTCACCCTGTACATGCTTTCAAACATAAATTTTCTTTCTATTGGTTTATAATTTCAGTCCAAAAGCTTCTAGGTATTACTTTTCTTACATACTCTATCCCTAATTTTTGTAAAGGTTTGCCTAAGTGCTGGTTCCCTAAAAGTTCCATGAAGTTCAGGTGTTAAGCTATATTCAAACTCCATAAAATGGCAAGCATAAAATTTAATGGTTATCTAAGACTTTCAGTATCCTTTTTATAATTCAAAACATTTAGCACTCTATCAAACCACTGTAGGAAGAAGCATGAAATTATCTTAAGAATAGAACTGTATACATGGACATATGTCATTTCCATTCAAAACCCTCCAAATGACTCCCAATTTTACTCAGAATAAAAGTCAAAGTTTTTTTTACAAGGCAACATATTTGGCCCAGGTACATCTCTCACTCCCACTACTCTCCCCTTTGCTCAAGCTATTCCAGCCAGATGGGCCTCCTTGAGTGTTCCTCAAACACACAAGGATTCCTCTGGTCTTAGAGTCACTCACTGCCTTGACTGTTTGCCTGGAATATTCATTCCCCTGATATCTACATAATAATACCTGAATCTTCTTTTTGAAAATTCAATGATGCCTAGTTAAAATTTCAATCTATGCCCCCTCTTGCCACCTGGCAGTCTTTATCCCCCTCTACCTTACTCCATTTTTACTTGTACGTAACATCACTTTGCAACATACAATACGTTGCAGGCTAATTTTCAAAATGGTTATAGCAGTATTTCCAGTCCATGTGCTTTTCTGGAATCTTGCCATTCTCCATTAAGAGGCTGAGTCTATTTCTCTTCCCCTTGAACCTGGATAGGACTTTGCCTCAATAAATAGAATGCAGGGAAAATGACACTGCATGACTTCTGAGGCTAATCATTAAAACAGAGATAGATGGCTTTTGTCTGGTTCTCACCACACTGTGAGAAAGTCCAAACCAGTCCATGGGAAGAGACCACATGGAGAGGAAACTGATACCTCCAGCTGATAACCAGCATCGACCACTGACATGCACTTAGTCTTTCAACCTGCCAGTTGAGGGCCCAGCTGCAAGTATAGCAGAGACAAACTGGCTCTCCGTGCCTGTCCAAATTCTGACCTGCAGAATTTGTAAGCATAATAAATGGTGATTTTATACCACTAAGTTTTGGGGTAATTTGCTACACAGCTGTATGTAACAAAACACGAAACAATATATATATATATATTGATATTTCACTTACTTACTATGTTTACTGACTGTTTTCTTCCAACCAGAATATAAATCCCACAAGGGGAGAAATTTTTACCTATTTGGTTTACTAATACATGCCAGGTTGCCAGTAACATTTTTTCATTAAACAAGGACATGAATTTATAATTTTCGAAGTATCTGAACATATAAATTTGAATAGTAAAAAAAATTTGGAATTAATAATAAAGGAAGTTTTTCTGATTTACTTGTGTTTTCAATTATCGCTGACCAATTCTTTTAGAAATACCCCACTAACTATATATATACTGCTAATGTCATTATAATGTCACTGTTTAGTTTTTAGGTTTGTCTGGATGCCTAAAGGAAGGAAGACAGTGATTAAACTTGTGAAAGCTCACCTCACACTGGTTATTTAGCTTGGTGGATGTAATGTCCAACTGTTGGTACTGTTCCTTTAGCTTTGAAAATTCAGCTTCTAATCTTGTTTGCTCTAGTTTGGAATTATTTAGAAGACTTTTCAAGTTTTTATGGTCAGTTTGTAAAACTTCGGTTTCTTTTAAAAGCTGATTATATGTATGATTCAACCTATAATTTGAAATCATGATAAAAATAGAATTAGATTCTCTTAATAGATGTCATTTATACAATGTGAAAATGCTGTATATTACATTTGGACATACTTAGAGAATATAAAGAATTCTTTTGCCAGTTACTACAGTGATCAAGAACCAGTTTCTATTCTGTAAAAACTAATTTTTTAAAAGAAATTGAATGCTTTTTTCCCTTGAAATCTTCCAGCATTTAATACATTGAAAATATAAAGACATGCAAAATTTTATCATATAAAATTTAAAGTCTTAAGAAAATTTTAGATTAAATTACAAAAGAGAAAATGACCAATCTAGTTTTGATTTCATAGAGAATTCAAAGATTCTAAAATTCAATGTGAAAATTCAAGACAGATCAATCAGATCAAAAGAATTAACCAATCCAGGATGGGACATGAGAGGCCATCAATCTGT
Organism: Trachops cirrhosus; assembly: GCA_028533065.1. NCBI lineage: Eukaryota > Metazoa > Chordata > Mammalia > Chiroptera > Phyllostomidae > Trachops > Trachops cirrhosus. Next base: position 114,562,238 of record CM052543.1, on the reverse strand, counting down.
TGCCACATAACTGAGATGTTCAGGCTTAAACCAAAATTTTAGTTATTGAGATTTCTGCAGTTGTAGCAAATTACTCATGTTTATGCAGCCCCCAACGATTAATGATAAATTTTAGAATTTTTTGTAAAAGTCAAACTAGAACCATTTCTTTTTCTTTTCACTATTTTACCTTTAGAACAACATCCACTGATCTCTAGGGGCAGTGATCGGCAAACTTTTTCTGTAAAGGACCACAGAGTAAACAAAATACCTTAGGCTTGTGAGCCACACGCAGTCTATAGCAAGCCTGTCCTTTCTGTTTTTCCCATAACCGTTTAAAAACAGTAATTTTCAAATGGTGTGCCTGTGCTGCAAAAAGTTTTAAAACATGCAATACTTGACTATTTTGTCAGGAGCACTGACCTCTTTTCTCTTAGATTGTCAAATAAAAAAAATGACAACAGTGAACAAAACAACAGCCATCTGGTGTGAATGAATCAAAATTATACCTATTTTTTGGTCAGATCAGCGAAAAATATATTTTTTTGGTGTGCTGCAGAATTTTAGTAATTAGTTTATGTGTGCTGTGAGATGAAGGTTGAAAATTACTGGTTTAAAATGTAAAACTTAGTTTGAGGGCCACACTGAAACAGTCTGCATGCTGGATCTGGCCTGCTGAACTGACTATAGTTACAACTTTTATATCTTATGTCATTAAGATCAGGAATCCACAAAAGGAGGAGGTAACCAAACAATTTTTTTCTCAGGATGGTACTTTTTCAGAACATCTAATAATTTAATTCAACTCATCCTCTAAAGAAACTGCATTAGCTTATAAGAATAATAAATAATAATACATTTTAAAAAATCAAGACTTGGTAAAAAAAATAAAATGGCAAGACCAGAAACATAAAACAAGTACATGTTCCATAAACAAGTCGAATCAATGAATGAATGCATGCCATGAGTACTAATACCTAGTCAAATCTCATTGTGACATATAAATAGCTACATATCATATCAATACCTATGGAAATCAAAGACTTTCCTACTGAGGCTTCATGGAGCTGGATATAAAGAGATGTAATATACAATGTTCTTAATCTCATCTCTATGGGAAATGCTAAAGTGAGCTCTTTGAGGGAGATTTTTACACTGTCCCTCTGAGCTAAGAACATCAACACCAAAGTGCAGTTCAGTGGACACAATTCTAAAGAGGCCAAGACAATCTAGTCCACAGAAGAAACTTCCTTGGTTTGGCATTAAATAAGATTACAATTTAGGTTATTCAGAGGAATGGATAACTACTATTCTTCAGACAAGTCTGCAAAGTATCTTTTTCTGGTGAAACACCTCTTCCAAGTTCTATTTAAAACTTTTTCTTTAGAACACAGACATAAGTGCATAAAACTGGGCAAGAACAGATTTGAGAGACAAATGGGCAGGACCACTCGTCCCTTTGAAGCCTGTAGAATCTTCTGGTTCAGCCTTATAATGCTCAATATGTTCCTATCATTTAGGATGAGCTCCTTCTCTGGTGGTTCCACAGTAATGTGTAAAATTAGACTCCTGAAAGGCCTACTTAAATTCATAAACTGTCCCAGTTTGGTTTGAATTCCAACAATGGAAAAAGATTAGGTTCAACATAGGACTTTCACAGTACATGTGTTCCCCATTGTTACACATGTAAAAAAATGACCCTGACCTTATATTCCATAACTTGTCACAATTTGGTGTTCTACTGTATATACGGTACAAAGACATCCTCCTTGATTCTAGCTTGGTGTTTAGTTTGTTGAAGTTTCAATACCATAGGAGAGAATTTCTGATTGTAACAGCTACTATATTAAAAACTACTGAGCATGAAAATGAAAATAGCTCTAGAAGCTTTGGAATATTTTGTTGTTGTTGTTAAGGAAAAGGAATAGCTGTTTAATTCTAAAAATGCACTGTATTAAATTCATAATAGGTCAAATTATAAATGACCCCATTTGAATTTTGTGTGCTGCCTCTCAGCGTTTCAGCTATGGTAGTTTAAGTGCAGTGCACATGTTTAGGCTGTTTAAATTGTTCATAGGTTTCTAAAACAACTTTTAAAAATGTACCCTTATGAAGCAAGCTGGTTACCAGTCGCAAGTTTTGATTTTCCCAAGGCTTCAAGTTAAAAAGTAATTGCCCTATGGCAATATGAGACCTTAATACCAAAGCTAGTTAGAAGTATGAATAAATCAGCTAGAAAATTATAAGGCTGCTCACTTGTAGTAGCAACTTCAAAAGAAAGGAATTGGGATACCAGACTAGCAAAAAGAAAGATACAAAGAATCAGGTTTTATTACATTCTGTTTCAATAAAGTATGCAAATATTGTCATGGTACAAAAATTTAATTATATAATGTAGCTTAAAAACTTAATTAGTTGAATAAATCAAGAGAGAAACAATGAGAAAGAAAAGGAGATCCAGGTTTTTGCCTGAGCCATTCTATAATTAGCTGCATGATTTTGCTGAGTAATTTACTTATTGCTGGGGTTTGCTTTTATAATTCTAAGTTATGGATGGTGTTACAAAGGGGCAGTATACATTTTGGATGTAATGAATAATACTACAAAACTAAAATATTTAAATATTTATTACCTATCATTTTCACCACAAAGTTTCTTGTATTCTGCAGCTACAGTCTCATGGTTTTTGTTTTCAAGCAGCATTTTTTCCTGTTCTACTTTCAGTGTTTTTTCCAAATCTTCCAATTGTCCTTTCTGCTTTAGTAACTGATTATAACTGGAAAAAAAAGTTAGGTATTTGGTTTATAATATTTCCTTAGAGAGAAAAATATTTTAGAATTAAAAAAGAGTATTTTATTGTATGTATTACAAAACATGTAAATTTATACAAATTTCCTACATAATTGCTTAGGCCTGTGTAACACAATGTTTATTAAACTACCCACAGAAAATTGGTTTTAAACTAAAAACACAGAAAATATAATTACCGGTCTTCAAGGTCTTTATGTTCCACCTCAAGATTTTTGTGGGCAGACTTTAGAGTTCCATGTTTAGCAATGAGAGATTCATACTCTGAAGCCTGCCGTTCATGAAGAAGTTCCAGTTTCTCATGATCTTTAATCAGAGAATCATAGAGACATTTCAGGTCTTCTCGATCTTTGATTACAGATTCATTTTCATTTTCTAAGGAAGACTGCTGGATTAGGAGTTGTGCATTCTGATTCATAAGAGAAGTACTTTGGGAATTAAGTGTGGAGTTTTCAACCTATAAGAAGGCATATATTTATCAGACAAGAAAAATAGCTTCTGTTGTCCTTTATTTTTTAAAATAAAAAAGACTACATTAACTTCAGGAAGTTCTAAATAAAACAAAGAAGATATAAAGGTCTGTCCAGAAAAAGTCCAGCCATTGTTAATACAGTGAGAATGATTTGTACAACATCGTTGTGACCTGGAAACCAAGGAAAGTGGACTGAAATGTGCATGCGTGAACAATGACAACTTCAGGGTACTAGTCAGTGGAGCCCATAAATGCCACTGAGTTAGCATGTGTATGTACTCTATGGCTGTCACATTCAAAATGACTGAGTGAGTAGAGCAACAAATCTGCATCAAATTTTGCATTAAGCTTGAACATTTCTCCGTGGAAACTATTCAAATGATTCAGAAGGCCACAGCTATGGGCAACTGTCATTGGCAGCTTCATTATGATAACAAACCCATTTATGCATCATGCCTCATGCAGAGTTTTTTGGTCAAACATCAAATCTCCCAGGTGATTCAGCCCCTCTACAGCCCAGATTTGGTGCCTGGTGACTTCTGGATTTTCCCAAAACTAAAACCACTTTTGAAAGGGAAGAGATTTCAGACTGTTGATGAGATTCAGGAAAACATGATGGGGTAGCTGACAGCAAGTGGAACTGTTTGAGGTCCCAAGGTGCCTATTTTGAAGGGGACCTGAGATGTCATTGTCCCATGCCCAATGTTTCTTGTATCTTCTTCAATAAATGTCTCTATCTGGCACATTACATGGCTGTATACTTTCTGGACAGAACTTGTATGCACATTATACTGAGAAAATTTGAATTTTAGTGTCCTAAACAACAAGACTAATGTTTAATTTTGATTTTTGGTAGGTGTTACTACACACACACACACACACACACACACACACACACACACACACGATGTATGAGATCTACATCATACATATGTTTTGGATTGAATTATTTTAAATGAAAGTGGTTAGCAACAATTTGTATTTAACTCATAAGAAAGTATAGAATTTGAAATGCTAATTTATCGTTTTCTAGAAGTGAGAGTTGATAGAACTGAAAAAATTATTACTTGTGGAAATGGAACTGGATATTTTCTTGAATCTAAATTAAATCAGCATTTGCTTTAGCATTTATAAAAGAGTTACAGGAAAAATGACATTTACACCCAGAGACAGAACTGGTTTTCTTCTGTTAAGAGGTTTCAGAGTTGCACATCTCTCACCTGATCACTCTATTTGAAAAAACACTGGCAGTCTATGGCCAAATTGCCCTGAAAGCGCCTGATCTCGTCTGAAAAAATCCTGGCAGTGTTAGGTGCAAGATGGATCCCTTTGAGCTAAGGACAGTTCTGAAGACAAAAATTCTCATATTGTATTCTTTTCCAGTAACTTACTGATAATAAATCATTAAAAATGAAACACAGAATGGTATGCTGCAACCATACTCTAAAGTAAGGGTTTTTACCTGATTAATTATAATCAACTTGTTTATGGTGAGAGGCCATAAAGTAAATATAGATAAAATTATGCTTATTGCGTTTATACTTGTTGACTAAATTTATTAATTAATATTTAGGGCTCTGATATTTTGAAAATGCTGATGTCTGAAAATTTGGTGTAGCACTAGATAGAAATATTTTAATGTATCTTCAATTAATTGTTATATTCACTTACAATGAAGAAAATGTTACCACATCTAGTCATCATTATTTTAATAGTGTAATTTAAGACTCTGGTTGCATAGCCCCCCAATAATTACATTACAACCTGAAGCTTGGCGTTCTGTGTTTGAAGAGTAGTATTCTGCTCTTGTAATGACACTGTCTGCCTCTGAAGTGCAAGAATCTGAGCCTGTAAGTTACTGTTCTGTGTTTCAAGTTGCTTCAGTTGAGTTTTCAGTGCTTGCTTCTCCGCTTGCAGTGTAGCATTCTTAATAAAGAAAATAAACATATTAAAAATAAAATAACATCAAATTATTTAACAGATATTGAAATTTTATGAGTATTTATTACCATTCCAGTAGAAAAAGAAACAACCCAATTTTAAAAGAAAAAACATTTCCCCCTCCCAAATTATAAACATATTTCAGAAAAAGAAAGCATAATCATAAAACCTCAATAGACCACACTGTTTGTCTGCTTAAAGAACATCTAAAAAATGAAATACTCCATTATAAATATATTGAACAACACAAGAAATTAGAATGTGGTTGTCAGTTGTATGATTTTTATGCTGCTCAGGAGTGCCCAGCATGTCCAGAATGTGTGGTGGGGCTGTTTCTAGTCAATGGAGTGCTCCTTTTCTAATTGCCCAAAGGTGTGTGTATGTGTGTGGTCACAAGGATAGCAGCAAAAGCAAGTATTTTATAAACACAAATATTTGGAAGAGAAGTAGAAACCATCTTAATCACCTGTTTAAACATTTTAGTGCATAATAGACCCAACAGATGTTACATATTTTCTTTATAAATTTTATTCATGGTATAAAACACTCACTCAAACTCTATTCCATCTATAGGACTTCTAGTGCAAATCCAAACAAAACATACCATTTTCAGTTTTTCCAGTATATATGGCCATATTTCAGTTTTATAGTTAAACAGCTGAATTACTGCATAAATCATAGGTCTTCATACTTAGTGTTCTAGATATTACAAATGTTTGTCATGAATATTATATTTTCAGGATTATTTCCAAATAATATTTCATTAAAAATTGGCATCAAAAATATAAACAAAGAACCCTCTAGAAAACCAAAATAAAATACTTTAATATATAAAACGGCCACAATTTATATATAATTGCAATATGCATAAAAATTTACAAATGAATCCCAACAAATCAATTTTATCCTATCTACATTAGGGAGCAAAAATAACATTCACTTTATAGGATCTCATTTAACATATACTACTTGTCACTGTATAAAAGACAAGTCATGATTTAACCCATATATTATACCATAAAAATCAAAACCAAGGAAGTAAAATGCTTCAAGATTGCTTTTCGTACTAGACTTCTTCTTTTGTTCATTTGTTCAAATAAAGAGGATAAAATATGTATACTGAAAACATAATATAGAATACACCAAAGAGGTAAATCATTTTTCAGTTTCATATGTTAAGTACTATTGTAGTTCAGCTCTTTAGAAGCCAAAATATACGAGCTCCAATGACCCTAAGAATAAGAACAATTCCTACACTGTAACAAATGGAAGAGATAGCTGACAGTAAAAAGGGTATCTCAGAGCAGGAAAAATTTACAATGAGAAAGTATGTGGCTAGCAAATACACTGGCAAAAACACAAAAACTTACCTAATATAGGGTTAGCTATCTTTATAATCCCCTTATATAAAATGGCTAAAATATGACAACCGAGTAACTTTTACCCCAATGGAAATTTTTAAAGGAAGTCAATGGGAAAGAGATTTTGCTTACAGGACTTAATATGCCAGCCAAATTGTCTGACATGTAATTATTCATCTAAATGATAGAGGTACACATATGTATATATCACTGAATAATTAAAAATATGTATTCATACATGGTCTATAAATATATGGAAAGATATAAAATAGATTGCTATAATTTAAGCATGCAAATTAAAATATTTTCTCCTATCACTTTAACAAAATTTAAAAGGCTGGTAATACCCAAAGTTAATCTGGAAAAATAGGTACTCTATATTAAAGGGACTGAAAATTAATGTGATTTTGAAAGGCTAATACAATATCAATTAAAATTATGCAAATATGCACTCCAATATGTATATATCCCCTTTGGACTAGCAATTTCACTGTCAGGAATTTATCCTATGAACATGGTTATACATAGATTTTCATTGCAGCAAAATCTGGGGAAAAAAAGCCCCTAAATGCCCATCAGTGTGGAATTTATTTAAATAAACTATGCTAATATATCCACACTATGGAATATGTAGTCATTAAAATGAGACAGATCTCCATCTGCTAAAATAGATCACCAAGACAACATAACTGAAAACTTCAAGTAAAAATAGTGTATATGATTCCACAGGTATGTATTTGTAAATGACATATACTTTTGCCCTGGCTGTATGGCTCAGTTGGTTGGAGCATCATCCTATACACCAAAAGGTTGTGGTGTGGGTTCAATCCCTGGTCAGGAGGGCACATACCTAGGTTGTGCGTTCGATCCACAGTGCATAGAGGAAGCAAATGATCCGTGTTTCTCTCCCACATTGACTTTCTCTGTCTCTCTCTGTCCCTCCCTTCCTCCCTTCATCTCTCTCTAAAAATCAATAAGCATATCTTCTGGTATGGATTTTTCAAAAAAAAGGAAGAAAATATACTTCTTTTAAAAACTTTTATAAAAATTAATTTTAGAGAGAGAGAGAGGAAAGAAGAAATAGACAGAGAGAGAGAAACATCAATTTGTTGTTCCACCTATCCACACACTCATTGGTTGCTTCCTGCATGTGCCCAGACTGGCAATTGAACCTGCAACCCCCACGCAAGGGAATGACACTCCATTTAACAGAGCCACCTGGCCAGGGCAAGAAATATACTTCTGTACATAGATAAACCACATTTTTTTATGGGTAAGATGTTCATAGTATTATTATTGGATGAGAAAGTAGGAATCAATGGTATAAGAGATTAATTTTTGTCCTAAAGTTTTAAATTACTGTTATGTTGAAAAACAATAACCACAACTATTTTACTTGTTGGGATGCAACTTTCTAAAGCTTATTCATCTTTGAGGATATTTGTTGAATTCATTTAATTATTGTTTACTGGACTCATTCAGCAAATATTTAAGTGCCTGCTATCTACCAGGCATTATTCTACACACAGAGGTGAAAAACAAAGACAAACTATCTGCTTTCAAGGAGCTTTTTTAAAATAAATAAACAAAAATACATAAATAAACAGTGTAATTTTGTAAGTAAAAAGTGCTATGAAGAAACTAAATAAGGCAGTGGTGTGACAGTGATCAATTTAGGCTGGTGCTAGCTTCTTTACTAAGGAAAGTGGTGAGGGAAGACATCTTGCAGGAGATATATGACATGAGACCTGAATTCTGAGGTAAGCCAGCCAATGTTTCTAGCAGGGGAAGCAAACAGAAAGGCCTGAGGTAGGAACAAACAGAAAAATGCCAATATGATTAGCACTAATTTACTTTAGTTATGTGCCAGGCATTGTTTTTTTTTGTGTGTGTTTCCCAGATATTAACAGATAATATGGTCCCCAGATTAATAAACAGAGTAGGTAGGAGGGTGGTATGGTACTAGGCCAGGTATGGCAATATCAGGAAGGATGTTACAGTACACAGCAAAGAATTTGGATTTTACTTTAATTGAAATGGGAAGCTATTGAAGATTTTAAGTATGAAAATGACATGATTTGTGTTATGTTTTAAAAAATAACTTTGACTACTGCATTGAAAACGCGTTAGATTAGGCCAGGAGTGGAAGAGGGAAGGCCAATTAGGAGGATATTTTAATAGTCCAGATGAGAGATGACACCACCTTGCACTAGAAAGGTAACAGCACAGATGGAGAGAAGTCAGTGGGTTTGGGTCACATTTTCAAGATGGAGGTGACAAAGCTTGCTGATGCACTTATGTGAGGGGGATGGAGAAAAATAAACTAGATTTCTTGTCTTTACATCATAAAACAAATCAGTCAAGAAAGTATAAAATGAACAAAGCTACAAACACAGATTAGATAAATTTTCTGAGTTATATATTATTTCTAAAAATCCTTATTCCTATTAAACATTTTAAAATACTTACATTTCTTTCTACTTCAATTAATCTGTCTTTTACTTTTAGAAGCTCTCTGGTTGTTTCTTGACTTTCTCGTTCCCATTTGCTATCTTCACCAGAAGTTGAAGGAGGGCTCTGTACCATCCTTTCCTCATCCTGTCTCTGTTTAAGGGCTTCGTAATTCTTTTTCACCTAAAATTTTATTTAAAATATTTTAATGGGGGAAAAATTACCCAAGTTCTATTTCTTACAATTAATTTGACTCTGCATTAGTCTGGTGAATGTGATAGACATTTTATTTAAAAATATGATATACAGATAATGTATTATAAAATTGTACAACTTAAGCCTATGTAACTTTATTTATAACCAATGTAACCCCAAAAATTCAATAAAAAATAATTTTAAAAAGGGAAAAATACAAATAATATATACAATTATCACTATCAGCATAACCACAACTTATGCTTTGTAAAATACAATTCCTTTCCTCTTAGAAAATGTTTATACTCTGCTCATGTGCCACACTTCTACGATATATTCTGTAATTTCTTCTATTGTTTATGATAAAAATGTCACTGAAGACTAAAGCATAAATACCAACAACTGTTTTAGAGCTATATCTATAGCTGATTTAGAGATTTCAGAGATGCCCATGTAAAGAACAAATACAGATTTGACATGTCATAATTCTTCTTATAAAGAGATCTAAATTATGCCCTGGCTAGTGTGGCTCAGTAGATTGAGTACTGGCCTGTGAACTGAAGGGTCACCAGTTAGAGGCTTAGTCAGGGCATATGCCTGGGTTGCGGGTCGGATCCCTAGTTGGGGGTGTGCAATTGATCGATGTATCTCTCACACATCAATGTTTCTCTATCTCTTGCTCCCTTGCTTCTCCACTCCCTAAATATATATATGTCTGCCCTTTTATGAAGGATATGTTGCCCAGAATGAGCTGTGTTAAATAAATTAATGACTTGTTTATTCAGATCTTGATCTATCACTTACAATTACTATAATTTATTTTATAAAGAATGAACAATCCAAGGATATATCTTATCCAAGGTATTCTGGTGTGACTACAACCAAATCCTACTTTAAGAGAGCCAACTCAAAATGAACAATTTGGTCAACTTACATTACCAAAATTGCTTCTTAATTTAATAGCTCTCTTCATTTTGAAAGGATTATTCTTATACTTATCCTGAATCACTAGTTTATCCTAGGAGACAGTTTCATAAATTTCTAAATCATCCCAAACTTTATATTAAGGCAAGGATAAACACTCAAAATAATTCAACTTTTAATGAACACTTTAAGAAAGCTTATGACTCAACAATAAAATCTGTTACTATTGAGTTAGAAAATAATGATGCGAGACTAAAGGAAAAAGATGCCAAGACAGAATGTAATTTAAAGCTTGGCAAGTGATCTAATAGATGTTCTGGGATCCTAATTTTTCCAGCCCCCTTCCCTTATTTTTAATACTTTAATAACATAGATGAGTGACATTATTTCCAGTCTCCTATTTACATTTAATTTCCCACAGGGTCTTTTTTCCTCCTAGACTTAGAAAGGTTATAGACATATGCCATTATTAAGAAGAACTGAGAATAAATTTCAAAGCTTTTCATTGTTAGACCATGCTTCTTACAACTAAATTTCAAACAAGGTTCCTTTATGTGTCATTAATGGGAATCTCTAATTTATGTTCACACAGACAATAAAACATTGATTTCCATCAAGGTTTTTTTTTTAAAATGTATTTCATTGATTATGCTATTACAGTTGTCCCATTACCCCTCTTCATTCCCCTCCACCCTGAACACCCTCCCACCCACATTCCCCCCCTTTAGTTTATGTCCATGTGTCATAAGTTCTTTAGCTTC
>CM052543.1:114495525-114550846 GCA_028533065.1 Trachops cirrhosus | reverse complement strand
ATTTTTCTTCATTTCACTTATTGTAACCTTCATTTGTCCATCTAGTTTGCGACCAAAATCAACCAATTCTGTGAGTATCCTGATCACCAGTGCTTTGAACTGTGCATCTGCTAGGTTGGCTATCTCTTGGTCGCTTAAAAGGATGGGTTCTGGGGCCTTCAATTCTTCTTCTGTTTGAGCCATCTCTCTCTCTCTCTTTTTTCTTTTGGTCTGGTCGTGCCTGTTATGTATGAGGGGCAGAGCCTTAGGTGTTCACCAGGGTGGGGCACCCCAGTCACTGGGTTGTGACGCTGTATGTGGGGGCAAGGTCCGAGAAGGAACAATGGTGCTTGCTCTGCTCTCTGTTGGACCTCAGTCCCTTCTGCCACTTCCCCGGAGTAAACTGGGCCCCTCTGGTGCCAGTTTTTGTGTGGGTGGGCTTGTGCACCCCGTGGGACTTTCCTTTTCAATCAGCGCCCCAAGGCTCTATTTCCCAGCGCTGGGATCCTGGGCTGCACACAGTGCCTTGCTTTACAATCACTGCCTCACTGGGTCTGCAGGTTGCCACCCCTTGGCCAGGGTCTGCCAGCTGCCGTCTTGTGTGTCCCAGTTGCCTTGCGCGCCCTGGTTGCCTCAACACTCTCTGCTCTCTACTCCATGACCCGTGCCTGGCTGCCCAACTCTGCCCCTCCTACCAGTCTGGATGAATGTGTCTATTTTAACTCCTTGGGTATCTGACCTCTATACAGTTCAATTTTCTTTCAGTTCTGGTTGTTATTCTGTTTCTAAGCTGTTGTCCCTAAGTTGTTGTGTGAGGAGGCACAGTGTCTACCTATGTCTCCACCTTGGCCAGAAGTCCCATCAAGGTTTCTTAGAGGCAGCATATGGGTAGATAGGTCTTGCCTTTTTATCTAATCCATTAATCTCTTTTACCTGGGGTTTTACATCTTTCATATTTAATGTGATTATTGATATGATTTGATTTAAACCTGCCATCTTGCTATTTGTTTTGCATTCATCTAATCTGTACTTTGTTCTTTTTAATTTTTCTGCCTTCTTTTGGATTTTTTTTATAGTACTATTTTATCTCTTTTGCTGGCACATTAGCCATACCTCTCTGTCATACGGTTTTAGTAAAGTTACTTTAGGCCTTATACTATTCACATTTAACTTTCATAGTCTATCTTCAAGTGATACACATCTTCATATATTGCACTTAAAGTCAGAACAGTGTAATTCCAACTGAATGCAAGTTTATGGCAGGAAGCCAGTCCAATAGTAGCTATGCCAAAATGGCTAGAGGTAAAAGATAATGATGGAATTTTAAATCTACATTTGAGACTAGGAATACATATATACTAACCCATATGCAAACCCACTTATTTTCTAGCTGAATAGCTTCATTAGTTGACTTTACTTGTAATCTAGTTATACTGCTTAATATGATAAAAAATTTCAAGAAATAAAACAGATTAATCAAATCTGGCACCAAATTTTCCTTAGTTTTTGGATAACACTTTATGTTAACCAAACAAAGTTCTAGAATTTCTTCTCTAGCAATACTAGTTCATGGTAATGTCTGAGACAAATATCAGCAGCGATGGTAAGGGCAAATGAGGAACAAAATCTTTTTTCCTTTCTGTATTAGAAATTGATCTTTGTTTAACTTTCTCTATAAACCTGTTAAAATTAGAATGTTCTGTTACCAGGCAGGTTTGCTTATGGGAAATATGACCTCTCATTGGTAAACTGTATTTGGACTGGGAGAACTAGAAATACCTAATAGGAAACCATATCTTTGAACTTCTCTGAGTGCAGCAACTCTTAAAATTGTTAATAACTATTGTAGAGATCTTAAATCTAACCCTTTGAAGCTGTTGCAAAAGATAATGACTGCTGTGGAGCATAAGGTCTTAAAGCCATGGAAGCTCCCACACATGTCCAACATGAATCTCACTTGCACCTGAATTGTCATCTGGTGGGAAGAAGATTCTCAGACAACCATGTGAAGAAGGACACCTGACAGTGCCATGCTATCGACTTGTAATTTCCTATAGTGTTCTCAATCAAATGGTTCTCAATGTGGTGTATAGCAATCTTGTAAATTTGAATGTTTAGTTGACTCTAAGACCATTCCTGGAAGCACTGCAGAGATGTTAAAGAGAGAATAAACCAGAATATAATTCCCCCAATCTATTATTATATTAACCCAATGGAATGGGCAAGTCCCTTCATTTTCAATTTATTCATGTAGGAAAAACAGACAGTTGCCCACACCTTGTTTAATTCACTGAATACTTCTATACATCAGAAGAAAACAGATCCTGGAAAAACCCTCAAAATTTATAAGATCAGGTGCATTCTTATACTACATATGATTTCCCTCAACTTGGTATTCTCATAGCTGTCTCTTTGTCTATCAAACTTTTATCTGGATTCTCAATAGGAAAAGAGTATCAGAGTGAAGTGTTAGTACTGCATTGAAAGCTTTTACCCATGAAATAACTGTGCCTTTTCCCTACCCCACTCTTACCATTCTGGTATGTCCCTAACTGTATGGGGGCATACACACATAAAATAGGACTGAATAACTTATAGTGCATAGAAAAAATAGTTTGTCATAAACTACATGATAAAGATCTACTTAACAACACATTCAAATTTAAGAAAAAACAAAATATTAATAAAATAATGTTACAGTTTTATTTTATACTCTACAATTTTCTCTACAAATATTTAACAATTAAAATTCTTTCTCAGGAAATCACTTACTGTCTTAAGTTCTTGGCGCAATTGCTGGTTGTAATTTGTGGATTCTTCTAATCGAGCTTCTAAAGCAGCAATTTTTTCCTCTTTTATTTCCAGAGACTTCTTTAGAGTGGATTCTAATTTTGATTCCAAAAGTTTGTATCTACTATGCAAGTATAAAAATAACAAAAGTTTGTTACTGGTGGTCAGAAAATTATTTTTAAAGATAATTTATGACCACAGACACTAGTGCCATAGATAGATCTTACACTCGAGTTTATTTTTTTAAGTGGCAAATTAAATTAATTTCCTCTTAATGCCCCAGTGTTCCCCCTTTAAACTATTCCTGGTAATGAAAAACAAAAATCACTGAGTGAACAGAGCTCCAGATTATAGTCTACATTGTCAAAAGCAAAAATTAATGCTTGAAAGAGGCATTATAAACTAGTTTTATAAGTCTCAAAATATTCCTTTTAGTTTTGTAAGACTAGGCTCTATAAAAAGTAAAGTACTTATTATCAAACATTTGTCTGTAATATTAAGTGTAAAGTATTTACACAAGAACATATTAATATTTAAGATTCAAAACTCACTGAAGACTTTGTCTTCGGGGTACAAAGTACATGCAGAATATTCTAAAAAGGGATTGATATACTAAAGACATAGGGCACTGGTGACAGAGTGAGAATTGGCAGATAGATGTGCATGTAAATATTTCAGTTATCTTTTTGAATGGTGTGCTCCCGAATAATTACATTATTCTTAAGTTCTCTTTATAGTATGAGAGTAAATCATAAACTAGGAATTATGACTAATATATGTCTTACACCCAAGAACCTTGATGACTAAATCAAATAAAAACCTAAAGTATATAATAAAAAGTTTATCATATTCTGTTGTGTACTGTAATTAATTTACATATTTTCTGCTCAACCAGGTTTTAAGTTCATTGAGAACAGAGAACAGATTTCACTCACTTGGTGTCAGCTTGAGGCAACAAACATTTTCAAAGTATTTAATGAGTCTGTCTTTGGATGTTGAATTTGTGATGCCTGAGTTGCTTCTGGACTATCCAGTAAGCAGAGAATAATAATGGATATTAGGTGAAATAATGCGAATGCTCAGCAATAGAGTGAACTGATAAAAGGCCTGAGAACCTAACCCTAGGAAACTATATTGAAAGAAAAGACACAAGAGTTGTTAAAACAGAAAGACAAAAGTGATTGCATAGCACTGTTCACAATGCTATCACTGAATTTGCTTGTTGCATTTTTGTCTATCTATTTATACATTCAATTCCACAACTAAACTATTCCTTTATGGCAAGAATATCTTAATAACTATGTCTTCAAAGGAGGGCAGAGGGAATGACATCAATTGGAAAGATGAAAAGATTAGACTAACAAAAGAATTAAGGACAACATCAGAGATAAACGGTAAAGACAAATGCAGATATACATAAATTCTGAGATGGAGGAGAGGAATGTTAAAGTAATTTATGTCTGTGAGCTTCTATTTTCTTTCTTGCTTAGAATATTACAATACCTTCCTAACTGGTCTTTGTGCCTCCAAATTGCCTCTGTTTTAATCTATCTTTCATGTCACTCTAAGAATTGCCCAACACACTTCCGTGCTTTATTCTCCAGTTTTCACTTTGCAAATCTGTCATTCTTCAAGGTTTAGAATAAGCATTATCATTTCTTTGATGCCTGATAACCAGCAGAAAATAAGACCTCAATTAACATTAACTAATTGTGTGAATTAAGGTTTGACAAGAGGTACCAAACAGTATGAAGGGCCTATCTAAAGCTAGGTTCATAAATTTGTAACACAAGGTCAGTTAGGGCAACTACATAGTTTACCCTACTTTTTGGGGGGAGGGGAGTCAACTTTTTAAATGTCTTACAAGTGGCAGGTAATAAATCTGTTTGAATGAAGAAGTGATGCATATTCAGTATGTATATTAAGAGACAGTCGACTAAGTTGGCCCTTGACTATGTTTAACTGAAAATTATTTTTTTCTCATGAAATACCTATAAAATTAATTTAATTATGGTTGCTTGATTTGATTACTAGTATAAATGCCTCAGATAGTTTCTATTATTACAGAACTAACCTTTAAAAATATCAGTCTGTTCTATTAACTTTAAATTTCTCAAGATTACATAAACAAATCCCATATAATCAGCATTAATTTTTCTCTATATATATTATTTGATTAGAATAAAAATATTTATTTTAAGTGTAGATGATAAATACAAATTACTTCCAAGATCAGACAAGGTCTGGTGCACTCAGGATGGTAGGACCTTACAATACAAATTACTAATTACAAAAATCCAATGAGTTAAAATCTGGTCTACATAAAACAATATTCATAACAATATACACTTCTAGCTGGAATCATGTAGCTGACTAGATGCTAAATAGTAGACTACTTGAAAATCTGATGAACTGTTTGACAGACTGTAATTACATGGAACAGAAATTTTATTTCAAACTTCATTGATCATTCTCAAAATTAAATGGTATATGTTAATCTTTCATTCTGTTTGTCAAGCCTTGGTTTTCTACCTTATGTTTTACACCTGAATTGCTTCTCAATATATTTTTATTTGTTTCATAGTTTTCTTCCATTTCTCTTTAAGTCCACATTTTGGCACACAAAATAAATAAAAGAATTGAGGTGTTTAAGCACATGATTCAAATAAAAATAACTTGCTTAAATTGAATGCATATTTCACTAGAGAGGAGTTTGTTTTTTGTTAATGTCCCATTCCAGGCAATTAGAGCCTTGGATCTTCTGCTACCTAGCTGGCATCCTGTTTTCCTATTATGAAACTGTACTTATATAACATTTTAGCATTTTTACTTAGATCAATATTAGGTTGTCTTTATCCTATCTTTTACTTTTTTTCCCCTATAAAACTTTCTCTAAGGGAAGAAAGGAACCAGAAATAGTGAAATAAAATACATAAATATATTCTGTAGCTAGTACAGGCCAGAAACCAATGTTTGAACCAAAAATAATAATTTAAACTGCTTGCCAAATAGGCTTAATACTCACCTGTCATCAGTACTTTGCTCATCATGTAAGAGTCGCTCTTTATTTAACCCTATCTTCTCAAGCTCATGGGTTAATTTTTCAAGATCATTATTCATTTGTTGAGTCTTTAATTTTTCACTCACCAAATCCTTATTTTAAAAGGAATGTAAAATTCACATAAGTGTCAAGAACATAAACATCTAAGAAATTCAACCAAGATTCTAACTACCACCATTCAGGAATGTATATGATTCAAAGCAGTAAAGACCTAAATGTGGTCGAACTTTTCCTTTATTATTAATTAGCTAAGCAACAATAATATAATCTAGTCCAAACAGAATAGTTTTGTCTTTTTTTGGCTAATACTTCTTTTTAACTTTTTAGTGTTTAAAACTAAAAGGAAAAATCATTTACTCTCTACTTGTAAATCCATATTTTACATTTCAGACTGTGAGAAAAAAATACATATCCTTTAAGATCTCAATAATGAGCTAGAAATTTAGTATATGTTTCGTCCTGTATAACACCACCCTTCTCCCACAAACATCCTTCTTCCAAAGGAAGAGGTTCTTTAGAACTAGGGCCATTCTGAGAAGTGCACACACAAGGAACTTGTGGTTCATGTCTGTCAGACTATAGAACAACAGAACGAAAAAAAATGAATTGCTTATAATGATCTGTCCCAATGCCTCTTTAGCAGAAATGCAGACTTCCCAATGTGACTTTCTACCAGAATGCTAACTAAGATACTTTTAAAATGAACTTAAAGTGTTATCATATATAGTATAGCACAGGGATAGCAAAAAAGAATCAAGTATGGTATCTTCCGATCTGCACCAACCATGTTTTACAAGACCTGCTGCCAATCTATTCTTATAAATTTAAAAATTCTTCTCAACACATAGACCCAAGCAACTACCAATTGTTCAGTGTTGACCTGATTTGAATTCTTCTCTAGCTTAGAAATCAAAATTCATGGAGCTTTAGCATCAGAAAAATCTGGATTTGAATCTAGCAATCCAACTCTGCCATTTGTTAACTGTGTCATCCTGAGTAAATTACCTAATGTCTCTGAACCTCAGTTTTTTAATCTAATAGAAATAATATCTGTAAAAATTGGTCATAAAAGTTATATAAATATATATAACTACAACTTATGAGGTCAACTTATGAGGTCCTTAGCCCAGTATTTGACACATAGTTGGCAGTCAATAAACAGTGGCTATCATGCTTTCCTTTCTACTTAGCATTCAGTAAGAGTCTTGATCAAATATTTTAATATAATGTTGAAGTAAAATTACACTGTAATAAGTTAGATATCCCATGGAATCTTTATTAGTACAATTTCTTTAGAAATACAATTTATGTGTACTTATTAGTTTAACAAAAGTAGAAAACTTGAAAATTGTCTCTACTTCTAATTCTAAATTTATACTCTACAGCCATTAGCAGAAGATACAAATTACTGATAGGTTCCAATAAAACTTAGAGAAGTCTTGAATTAAAAATATAAAAAAAATTTGCCTTAAATTTAGATAAACATACTCACCTCACGTAATGTAACCAAAGTTTTTATATCAATTGTTGCTCTTTTTACAAGCTCCTTATTTTCTTTCTCTAACTCTTTCAGACGAATGCAGGATTCTTTATAAATACCAATCTCTTTGAATAGAGTTTTGTTTTCTTTTTCCAAATTTCCAATTTTCACATTATTCTCTTCTAATGTGGTATCTTTTATTTCTGCTTGTTGTCGGAGTCTCTTATTTTCCTTTTCTAGTTGTTTCTTATCCTTTTCCAGTTGAGAAGTCTCTTGCTCTAATGATTTATTTTCTTTTTCTAGCTGTTCTAGTCTTTTGCTAGATATTTTTAACTCTTCTAGGTTTTTTTGCAATGTTTGATTTTCCATCTCTAAGTCTTGTAGTTCACTTTCTAATTGCTGAATTTTTTTATTGCTGTTCTCTAGAGCCTTCTGTAGCCTTTGATTTTCTGTATCTAAACCCTGGTAGCTAACTTCTAAGCGTTCTGTTTTCTTGAAAGAAGCTTTCATAAGCTCTAAACCCTTCTTAAGCTGCTCTTTTTCACTTTCCAGTTCTTTATTTTCTAGTTGTAGCTGAGCCATTTTCATGCTTGCACACTTTAAAGATTCCACATTCCTTCGGAGTTCTAAGTTTTCCTCATCAAGTTGGGAATTCTCTTTCTCTAGGGATTCTAACTGAAAAGTAAGATTTTTAAAGCTATCCAATCTTTTTTTAAATTTTCTATTTTCTCTTTCTAGCTCTGAATTTTCTTGTTCTAAGGCCTCAATTTTTTCACAGGTAATTTTTAAATTGGTTATTTTTTTCTGTAACAATTCATTCTCTTTTTCAAGATGATGCAACTCATTTTCAAGTTCTTCTGCTCGATCTCCTTTTTCTTTATAATGTTCCAATTCTTTTCTAATTTGTCTTTTTTCAAATTCAATCTTGCTTAGCTTGCTACTTGTTTCTTTGATAGATTCATGGAGAATTTTATTTTCTTTTTCAATGTCTTTCACCCTTGCTTCGGCACTTATCTGGGAGCGCTGCCTTAAGGAAGACACAGTTTGATTCAGATGTTCATTTTCCTGTTCCAGTATTTTAATCTAATTTTAAAAAGAACAGGAGATAATAAAAAACTTAATTAAATATTTTAAATTATATAGTTATTCCCTTATTCCCTTCCAAAAATAGGGAAATGAGAACATAAAAGGGTGCTAATATGTCTATCTGACTTTTAATTCTGACAAACATTTACTGAGAGACCACTGTATACATGCACTGCCGTGCAGGTCTTTAAGTTCATGTCTTTAGGGAGTTCATAATATAAAGGAATGGTTAAGAGAAATTTAATATCATTAAAAATAATCTTCATATTATTTAATTGCACATTTGAAATTCAAACATGAATATAGGTGAAACATATGTACACACATACGTCCTTGAGGATATAAGCTTTTACTTTCACAAATAAATTTTGCAATGCCTGTACATAGAAGGTGTTTAGTAAATATTTGCTGTATTGTACATGTGTATATCTATGGGTGTGTATCTGTGTATATTGATTCCCCAAAAGAATTCTAATTTGGAAACATCAAAATAACAAACCCCTGTGGTACTTTGAAAACTAATCCATTTGATTCACGGCATGGCCTAATATAATAGTTCTAAAATTTACCATGTTAAGCAATCCCCTAAAAATCTGGTAAAAGTACAGATTAATGCTCAGCTCTAGAATTTTTCTTCTGTAACTCTACAGAAATCTTTATTTTAATAGGTGGTCTGAGGACTAGACTTACATAACATAAAACAAATCCTTTTACATCTAAAAAGTAAATAGAAAATTTTAAATATCAAGTCAACCTATCCAGTTGTTTCCTCAAGCATAAAATGAGAATGACCAATAACTACTTGAAAATAAATGTGAATGGGTTCAAGATGGTTGCTGCCACCACTTCTCCCTCTTTTAGTGGGGTCAGAGTACAACTGCATTATTCTCCAACTCCACTCTCATTTCTCTCCAACTCCACTCCACAGCCATTTTCCACAGGCACTTGAAAGCACACGTACTGCAAAATTTTATATGAGATAATTATTAATTATACTGGTAATTTAAAAACTCTAATCTTCCCCTTTAACTTTCCCAAAATACATGGCATAGAAAGGGAGGTAAAATCTCACTTTAAAATCTAAAAAAATTCTAAAATATGACCTTTTAATATTATATGAATACTTCATTTGCATAAACTAACTTTTGTTAATACATTTTAAAACACACTGCTTAATAAGAAATTTATGAACCTGTCTCTCTGAATTTTCTCTAAGTGTTTCAATGGTTTTTTCAAGCTGAGCCTTCTCCTTCATTAGATCCTTGCTTAAATTTTGACAATTCTGAAGACTGTGCTTTTCTTGAATAATCTCCTTTTCAAGAATTTCAACCTGGAGAAAGTTAAATCACAAAACAAAATCATTAAGTATTTTAAAGCAGTTGTAAACATGTCAGAACAAAAGATAATCACTGAATTAAAGATAAAATACACTTTTAATACCCGAATAGTGAAATTTAAGAATTTGGTAGAGAAATTCAAGTAATATTCCGTGATAATTTTATCAGTTATATGAAATATGCAAACATTTTTCTTATCCTCTACATCTTTCTTATCCTACTATTCTACTATTATCTACATCTACCATTTTTCTTATCCTCTACATCTTTGAAGGCAAATTTCTACTTGTAAACACAAAGACAAATCCAAGTGAATATATGATAATTATGTGCTATATGAAGATTGTACCAGTCTTATTGAAAGGCTCTCTTGACTTGAGTGAATTTGTAAAGTAAAATTTTATAGTCAAGGAATTGTGGTGTACAAGAAGGAAGAAGAGAATATAAAAAGCAGGAAAAGAAAAGATGAAAAGATGGTGGTGTAAATCTAATGAGGAAACAAAAAGGGACTTGGTTTAAAATTTTAAAAAGGAGAATAATACTGGAGAAAAACCGTCTGAACAAAAGTCCAACAAATATTTATATTCTGGGTTTAAATTTATTTTCACTTATTTCATTATATTTTAAAGATATAGTCAGATATGTGTTTAATAAGTGTAAATATGAAAAAGTAAATTTAAGTTCCAAATATGCTATATCATTTGATTTCCCCATTATTATAGAACATATTCAAACCACATAATTAAAAAAAAAGACAAGATTTAGCTATATAAAATAACCCACTTCAAGTTTAAATATTACTTAAATCTTTATATCAGTAGTAAAGAACTCTATATTTTAACATCAGTGGAAGATAACCACACATAGAAAGTAATCTTCCAATAATATCTCAAAAGCATCAAGTCACGAATCTTATCCAGTAACTCAATTCAACATCAATGTACATGTTTGGAAAGCTTTTAGTTATTAATAATTAGTTAATCTGGTTCTCCCATTATAAATTAAAATATATGGATAACATTTAATTAAATTCATTTGTTGTTTTACATTAGTGGAATTCAAGTGAAATATTATAAAAGACATCTTTTAGCCAATGAATTTATCAGAAATGGCTAGAATCACTAAGAATTTATGAACTTAGACTTCAAAAATAAACTTCAAAATTAAATTATAATTTACAGATTCAATTATAATAACAACCAAAATAAAGCTGTTCCAAGTTCTAAATTGGTGACTCTTACTTTAACACTATACTGTCAAATCCTGCAAAATTACTTGGTTAATTGAGTTAATAAATGTTCTAAAAGAGTAAAAATCTTGCAAGAATATCAAGGAGTCTATTCGCATTATTTAAGGCAGTGCTCAAAACATGGTTCCAAAACAACAGAATGAGCATCACCAAGGAATGTCTTAGAAATGAGAATTCTTAGCCCTCACTCCAAACCTACCAAAGCAACCAGAAACTCTAGGCATCAGGCTCAGTGATCTGTGTTTCAACAAGTCCTATAGGTGACTCTGATGTATACTATAGTTCAAAAATCACTGGTCGAAAGGTTAGGGAGACTTTTATAATGAAGTCTAGAAACCCAGAATCTACCAAAGGAAAAACACATGGCTAGGAGCTGAGAACATTTTTCATCACAGAAAACAAGGAAGCTCCTAAGGAGTGCTAAGATTGTGTTCTAAGGATTCAGGAGGCAGCTTCACTGGGACACTAGAAAAATGTGGTGGATTGACACTTTAAATATTCTTAAATCCATGAGTTCATAATGACACTAAAACGAACAACAAACTCACTCAATTACCTCAGGGGGATATAAGAAAACCAGTTTTTATTAGGAAACTGGTAAATAATAGGATAGGATCAAACATTCATCATGCTTTTCCCCTAAGAACTGTTCCTAGACTAACCAATGGTGTTTTCTTTAAACCAGTTTTGTTTAAACTTTTAAAACTTTAAGTTTTTCTTTACAAAAATACTTAATGTGGTAGCTACCACATTAAGAAGGGAAGATATAATTAAAAAATCAGGATTTTGCAATCTCTGATTAATTAAAGGATCCAAGAAAATGATTTCCCATGACATCTAACATCACGAAGAGGCACAGGCAAACATGTGCCTCTTGATTGCAATATATACAAACTCCTTATGAATGTGCTTACTAGTGGGTTGGCCAAAAAGTCTGTTTAGTTTTTTTAATAATATAAAAGACACATTTTTCATTTTCACCAATAACTTTATTGATTTGGATATTTTGAGTGTGTCGGTTATTTCCCATGGGGGTAGCTTCTAATGGGTAGGCCAGGGGTGCTGCTAAACATCTTCCAAGGCATAAGACAGCCCCACAGCAAAGAATTATATGGCCAAAATGTCAATGGTACCAAGAAACGTCGCTAACCACTTTTAACATGTTCAATCAGTCACAGAACCTTCTCCAAAAACTGCAGAAATGTTTTTATGTGTTTCAGTTGGAATTTGAAATAATAGCATACTATGTTGTAAATCTGTATTTTCTTCTATCTTTAATATTAAAATGGCTGCACAAAAATTCAACAATTTCGATACTTTTTTTAATGCATGCTGATGTGACAGCTGTCACAATACATTATTATAACAAAATTGTTCCAAATGAAGTAAAAGACAACTAAGCACTACTAGAAAAAACTAAGCCAACTTTTTGGCCAACCCAATAAAAACTAAGGTTAAATCTACATTTAAATCTACATTAAATCTACATATATTAAAGCTAATATAAGCAAGAAGAAGAACACAGTCAGAAAAATCTATGTTGTGTGGAAATTCAGACAAATAACCTGGTTTCTTCAACAGAAAAATTGCTAAGAAAAAACAGTAAACTTATAGACTAAAAAAGACTTCTAAGCTCACAACTGACTAAATTGACTAATTGTTATGATCTCATTTGGATTCAAATTAGAACAAAATGTAAATAACAAACATAATAAAATTGAAGAAATTAAAATGCTGACAAAATTATTAATTTTTAAATTATGATGTCATTGTTCTTGATTTTTAAAAAATTTCTTAATTTTTAGAGATATATAATGAGATATTTGTTGGTGAAACGATACCATATCTAGAAATTACTTTAAAATCATCTGGTGGTTGTAGAGAGAGTGGCAGATGTATTTAAGTTAATAATTGTGGAAGCTGAATAATGAGTATAGGCATTCCTTTACTTTATATTTATGTGTGCTAAAATTTCCATAATAAGTTAAAATAGTAACTGAGGGTACATTAAAAACTGGAAAATAAATGTTTTAGTATAGTACTATTTATTTATACTTTTATGAACATTTTTAACATTAAATATTAATTTTTATTTACCTTTTTACTTAGTCTTTGATTTTCTTTTTCAATTTTCAGTATTTTGGAAGTGTTACCTTCTGCAGAATCCATAGTACTCCGAAGCTCTTCTATGGTTTTTGTCAAACTCTGGTTTTCCATCTCCAACTTCAATAACCTACTTGATGTCAACTCACTCACCTCGTGGCCCAGTGATTTTTGTGGTGCTATAATATTGAAAAATATGTCATCAGTAAAACTATGTTTACTCTTTACTTTATAATACTGAGTGCACATGCAGTACATCACCTGGTCCTTAAACATATAAAAAAAATTATAGTCATACAAGACAGACACAATGGAAAATACAGACAGATAAGAGAAAGGTAAATCTTGAATTTTTAATACATCCATAAGCATTCCAGTGGGGGGAAAAAGTCACAAAATTTAGACTGAAGAGACTGGAGTTCCATGAGAAATCAACTACTTGACAATATGAAGCCTCTTTAATGTCAAAAAGTCTTAGGTTACCTATACAAAATACAGTTATGGTCCTGTGGATCTCAAAGTCACATGTGGCTCTGATAACAAGTATAAAGCATATCCTATGCCACACTTTTAAAAATTAAAGGAAGACAGCTTGAGGGTAAAAATTCTAATCTGATCCTGGGATAGGTAAGACAATATACACTGGGTACCTTGAAAGAGTCTTTCTTTAAAGAATCCCTGCTAAATTCTGGGTAAAGAGTAACATTTTGTCAAGGAAAAGCATCTAAGTAAATGGCAACATCACATGTTTTAAAATAAGAAAACTCAGTTTCTAGTTCTATGAATGATGCTCTCCAGAAAGCTAAAAATAATTATTTTTAATAATCTTATAGCAGACTCATTGAATATTTTGATGATGTAAAAATATTAGGATTTATAAGTGAACTATAATGCCTAGAATTTATTTTAAAATTCTAGATTTTAGGACGGGAAATGAATAGAACTATGGGAGGGCATTTCTAGGTCTGCCTACTTTAAAAAAATTTTTTTTTAATCTTCATCTGAAAATATGTTTTTATTGAATTTTAGAGAGGAAGGGAGAGAGGGGAAAGAGAGGGAGAGGGAAAGTGACAGGGAGAGGGAGAGTGGGGAGAGAGAGAGAGAGATACATTATTGGTTCTCTCTTGTACGTACCCCAATCTACAATCTAAGTATGTGTCCTGACCAGGATTTGAACCACAACCTTTTGGTGTACAGAGGACACTCCAACTAACTGAACAACCCAGTCAGGGCTAAGTCTGTCTACTGTTGTGTATGTTTGAAATTATCTACCATAAAAAAGCAAAGAAATACAGACATACACAAACTCCATATAGCCTTATAAGCATACATTGTTTACAAAATTAGGTATGGTAAAATATTCACCAGATTTTATGTAAAGAAAGCCTTAATTCTTATTTCCAGCTTTCTTCCTAGTCAGCATACTGTTAATCTTTCATTAAAAATATACTAGTCACTGATTTTCAACATTCCATCAGTTGTCCAAGTCTTCTTTAATAAAACTGTAGTTCATGATTTGCAGTCATGAATTACAAATTAATGAGATTAGAGGCTAAAATACATGATATACCTCAATAATACTTTCAATACTATGAGTGTGCTTCACAGAAGCTTCAAGACAGGCTATAAAGAATTAAAAAGGATAATTATAACACATTTTTAACATGAAAGAATACTTATATTATAATCTTAGGTGCAAAAAGGAAACTGAATTGTATGTACACATTAATATGAAATAACTGTGTGTGGAAAAATTCTAGAAGTTTTTTGACATGTGAAAAAGATTTAAGAAATCATTAGTGCCTTTGATTTATTTCCTCCTTTAAATTTTTCCATTTCGCAAATTTTCTGAAAAGTTCCTTGAATATTAAAAAAAAAGATAGCAGAAAAATGAATATTCAGGTACATGACCCAAGCTAAGAAAAACTGCAAAACAACATGATATAATGATCATAATAATAATTCTTAATATTTACTTCTGGCCAAGACAGAGGCATAGGTAGATACACTTCGCCTCCTGGCACAACCAAAAGAAGGACAACAATAAATTTAAAAACAAACAACAACCAAATGGCCAGAAAAACATTTGCATGGAAGTCCAACAACCAAGGAGTTAAAGAAGAAACATTCATCCTAACAATAGCAGGGGCAGAGACAGGAAGCCAGGGTGGAGAGGACACAAAGCAAGGTGGCAGCTGGTGGACCTGGAGGTCCCACATTTGCGTGTCAAAAAACCAGGAGCAACAACTGGGGAGTGAGACAGACTGTGCAACCCAGAGATCCAGCATGGGGAAATAAGGCCTCAAAACCTCTGGCTGTAAAAATCTTTGGGGGTTACAGGGACAGGAGAAACTCCTAGCCTCATAGGACAGTTCACTGGAGAAACCCACAAGGTTCTAGATTGTACACAAGATCCCAACCACCTGGGGAATCAGCACCAGAAGGGCCTAATTTGTTTGTGGGTAGTAGGGGAAGTGACTGAAAGCTGGCAAAGAGCCAAGCAAGTGGCATTGTTCCCTCTTGGATGCCTCCCCCACATACAGCGCCACAACGCAGGGACCTGGGTTGCCCTGCCCTGGCAATTACCTAATGCTCCGGCCCTTACAACATAAACACACAGGATGAGACAATAAAATATGGCCCAGATGAAAGAATGGAACAGAGCTCCAAAAATAGAGCTAAGCGTTCAAGAGATAGCCAACCTATCAGATGCACAGTTCAAAACTCTAGTAATCAGGATGCTCACAGAAATGATTGAGTACAGTTGCAAAATGGAAAAGTAAAGGCTATGAAAAATGAAATGAAGAAAAATATACAGGGAACCAATAGTGAAGGGAAGGAAACAAGGACTCAAAACATTTGGAGTTTTTGAGTAGAAGGAAGAAATAAACATTCAACTGGAACAGAATGAAGAAACAAGAATTCAAAAAAATGAGGAGAGGCTTAGGAACTTCTGGGACAACTTTAAGTGCTTCAACGTCCAAATCATAGAGGTGCTGGACAAAGAGGAAGAGGAAGAGTAGGAAATCAAAAACTTATTTGAAAACATAATGAAGGAGAACTTCCCCAACCTGGCAAAGGAGATGTACTTCCAGGAAGTCCAGGAAGCTCAGAGTCCCAAAGAAGTTGGACCCAAGGAAGCACAGACCAAAGCACACCATAATTACATTACCAAAGATAAAAGACAAGGAAAGAATCTTAAAAGTAGCAAAAGGAGACAGTTACCTACAAAGGAGTTCCCATAAAGCTATCAGCTGATTTCTCCAAAGAAACTTTGCAGGCAAGAAGGGGTTGGAAAGGAGTATTCAGTCTTGGAAGGCAAGGACCTACATTCAAGATTACTCTATCAAGCAAAGCTATCATTTAGAATGGAAGGGTAAATAAAGTGCTTCCCAGATAAGGTCAAGTTAAAGGAGTTCATCATTCCCAAGCCCTTATTATACAACATGTTAAAGGGACTTATCTGAGAAAAAGAAGATAAAAATATGAAAAGTAAAATGACAATAAACTCACAATTATCAACAAATGAACCTAAAACAAAAACAAAAACTAAGCAAACAACTAAAACAGGAATAGAATCACAGAAATGGAGATCACATGAAGGGTGATCAGTGGGAGGGGGGAATGAGGGAAACGGAATAAGAAGTATAATTGGTAGGCACAAAATAGACAGGGGGAGGTTAAGAACAGTATAGGAAATGTAGAAGCCAAAGAACTTATATATACGACCCATGGACATGAACTAAGGGAGGGAGGGGGAATGCTGGGGGGAAGGGGGAGTGCAGGGTGGAAGGGTTAAAGGGGAGAAAAAAATGGGACAACTGTAAGAGCATAATCAATTATATATATATATTCTTAACATTCAAATGCTTACTATGTACCAGGCATTTTTCTGAGGATCTTCAGTATTAAGAAATTCAATCCTCACAACCACCCTACAAGGTACTTACTATTATTGTCCTCACTTAACAGATGATGAAACTTTTTAATGGTGCAATTTGATCTACTTTAGAAGCAGAAAACATTTAAGTCTGAGTTGCTTTCTTTGTAACTAAATTCACAAGGAATAGAATAAAAAGAGTTCCACAAATATTTTAAGTAACAGATCTCAGAAAATTCACTGGATGAATATCACTTACTATGTAAGTAATTTACATGGAGTCCTACAATGTGGAATTAGGTTCTCAAGTGTAAAACTAGAAAAAGCCTAATGATAATAAGAGTCATCTGTAGAATTATTCTGAAAAAACCAGACTATAAACTGCCTTCGGACCTTACATCTACCTGACCTCTATATCCTCAGGGCCTGGTATAATATTCTACACATGGTAGGTGCTTAATAAATATCTGCTGAAGGAAGAAAGGCATACAGAATAATCTGATATTAGGTAACTAGGAATTGTAGAACTTGTCTAACTCAAATGTGACCTGAGTGTAATTTCAATGAAGTGCATCAGTATTAGCATAAGCAGAACTATAAACCAAACAACTGTATTGCATGTATATATCTAGCTTCAGACAGAGCACAGGTCAATAGTGGAGCTTAAGAAAAAAGAGCCAAAAGTAACTAATTTATTTAGGGTGGTGGGGGAAAATATTCATGATCTCCAGGGTATAACAGGGGCTGGATGGTTGGTAGGTATAATCCTAAAATAGAGATTATATATACTGATGAAAGTAGCCATGAAGATCCTTAACTTGTTTTATTATAGCTACATATTCACCTAAAACTCTTCTATGTTTTGACTTCCTATTTAGGTTTGACTACAGTCAAAAAAACATGCTGTCCAGCTAATATGACTTTTCTGTTATATTTAGTAGATGGCTATTTCTCAAAATAAATTAATAAATTGGTATTCCAGTTTCTTGTGATACTAACATAAAGTAATGCCTAAACAAATGATCAAATATGTTATTGCACTCAAAATGTTTAGTTGTAAGACATGCTTTGCTTATCTGATTATCTTTATAAACAGATCCAGGAATGTGGAAATAACATATTATTCTATGAAATCATATCTATAGGAGAGCTGGCCTTCTGAGACATCTCCACCTGGGGAAAATAACTGCAATAAAATATCCAGAAATGTAAGCATAAATACAATTTCATTTATTCATCAATTCATTTAAATAAAACAAAATTGGGAATACCTTCGGAGAGCTCACTAGTTCTAGATATTTGTTCCAATTCCCAGCCAAGATGTAATGATTCATCCATACTTTGCTTTTGTGCCATTTCCAAAGTCATGTTTTCTTCCATTAATTCTTCAATCTTTTTTCTATCCATATCTCGCTCCTTTTTTTTGTTGGCAAGAAGTAAGGAGAGAAAAGAAAGCTAAGAAACTACAATTTAAAGCTAATATTTTATTACTTATAACTTTTATTTCTCAGAAACTGAATAATATGAGGACAAATTTTGAGTTGCTTAACATTTTCCCAGTTTTAAGGAAATAACCAGGTATTATAATTACTACTGGTCATCATAATGACAAGGTGTCTGATCTTTTAAAGTGAGGTTTGAGGACACTGAAAACTGTTCTTCATAGTCAATATACAGGTTTAGCAATGTAACAAAACTTTCTGATCCAATGCTAAATAGTTTCATTTCAGTATTTTAAAGGCATGTTTACACAATACTTCTAGAGTTTTTTAAAAAATAGAAGACAAAAATTAATAACATTCCTCTGTAACAAAAGTAGAAATTTCTACTACTCCTGTGTTCATACAAAATTGGAAGCACTCACTTTAGCTAATCTCTTCTTTGTTAAAGCATCTAGGACACTAACCATGCTTTGTCATTATACGGAAATCAGATGTAATTTATCTACTTTACAATACTTACCATTTCCATATCATGCAGTTTAGCCTTCAATTGTAAATTCTCTTTTTCTAATTCATGTAATTTATCAGAACGAGCTCGAGTTCCTTCTAATTGGTCTTCCAACATGGTTTTTGTTTCCAATAAAACTTGATTGTCTTCTTTTAATTCCTATAAATATTTCAAATAGGCTTTTCAATCACAAAGAGGTTATTATCTATGAATTTTTTTAAGTTCTGAAACATACAAATTCTTGATTGTAAAACAAGACATTAATGTCTTTATCAGCAGTTCTATGCAAGAGTAAAGCTACTAAGTAATAAAAATACAACGTGTTTTCTTGGCTTTACTCCCCTCCTTTCAAATTTAAGCTATTATGCAAACAAAATACTCAATACTTTTCTTAGAATGTGTGATACTAATACAATTTCATGTGAAATGCCAGGGTACGTTTAAATCCCTTAATCACAATGAAAAAAAAACTAAGTATAGAATAGGCTTGCAGATAGTTAAGACACAAATCTCCACAGAATCAGGGCTTAATTTATTTGCTGAAATAGATTTGAAGTTTCTTTCCACTTAAACTATAACTTGAACGTGAGGGGTTTGGGATTTTTGAGTAAAATTCCAAGACTTGAACTAATACTCACATAAATAATAATCATCTTGAGAAAATGTTTAAAACCCCTATATCCATTTAGAAGACAAATTTATCTTGCTAAGTTATATGCCTGTTTATGAACTAATGTCAAAAGGAAGTATATTAAAACAATGGCATCTTATAAAGATCCCTTAACAGTGCCATGCATATATTAGTTTAAAAATTGGCAAAGAACTAACATGCATCTTATATTTGTAGTATATTTGGTCTATTTTTGATAACTTTCAGGCTCAAATGTTTTATTTTCTCTTATAATGTTTTCACTTCTTAATTTTTGCATACTCCTTCCTTCTTATCACCATAATTATGACCAAAATTTCTACTGTTTGCAGACAATGAAGAAATTAACTAGGAAAGGAAAAAAAGGATGCACATGCAAGGATTATCAAAATTTTGCTGTCAAACTCAACTTCATGCAACACTGTATGATAATCATTAAGTAGTGAAAACTGTTCCTTCTTATTTGTTTATATAAGATGTTTATATGATCTGTTGAGAGGCAGAGAGAGAAAGGAGAGAGAGCATGCACACAAGCAGCTGTGCCCACATAAGCACCTTCACTGACCCTAATTTAGCATTCTGAGTTGAGAACCACTCAGCAATATGTTTGCTTTTACTTCTAGGATCAAGTTTGAAATCAGTAGCAAAAAATACTTTATTTTGACTATGAGGGAAGGACTTCAGATGTCGGCTCTACCTATAATACTAAATAAAGGAATGAAGGAAGAGCTCCAAAGGGTTAAACAAAATTAATAATATCCAAATATCCCTTTTAAAAAATTCTAGGCAATATGCTAATCTATCATAAAATAAACATCTAAAAGTATTTACAGCTTGCTAAACATTTCAAGAGCTCCATTCATTTATTATGTACATTTTCAATGCATTTTAAAAATCATAACACTTTTAAAGAAATATTGTGAATGGTTTATATTATGCAACATACCTCAACTCTTGCCTTATAAAATTCAATGTCATGTAGCCTCTCTTTATATCTACAGACTTCACTTTCAAGCTTGTCAACTCTGATTGCCTTCTCTCGAAGTGCATCTAATTCATCTCGGTACATTCTTGCAGAACGAGCATCCGACAGCAAATTCATGTTCTAAAAATAAAGAAATATTAATATTTTTAAAAAGATTTTATTTATTTATTTTTAGGGAGGGGAAGGGAGGGAGAAAGAGAGAGAGAGAGAAACATCAATGTATGGTTGCCTCTCACGTGGCCCCCACTGAGGACCTGGCACGCAACCCAGGCATGTGCCCTGACTGGGAATCGAACCTGCCACCCTTTGGTTTGCAGCCCGCACTCAATCCACTGAGCTATGCCAGCCAGCGCAGAAATATTAATATTTTTAATATTATTTTTTATTCTCAAATTGATAATCCTTGGTAGCACAACTTGATGAATTTACTAGAAAAATCAATAAATTTTATACTTTAAAAGTGTGAATTTTGTGGTATGTAAATTATACCTCGATTAAGTTGTTCTTTAAAATGGAGATATATAAAGCCTTTTTCTAAACCAAGAATAAAAAGTATTTTAAACATACGTGTTTATAAACAAGTATACAAACCTATGTTTATATACACATTTTTATATAATGTGTGTCAGGAATATAAAAACTATTCAGAATGTTTTAAAATAAGTTAACCTCTACCTAAAATAACCATTTGCCATTAATTAAAGGTTAAAAAAAGTTAACTTTAAAGTATAGGACAGTAAAAACATAAAATAGGCAAAATTGATCATTAGTTACTTTAGAGAAATAATGGTTCTAATTCAGATATGCTGTAACATACTAAAATCCTGATTTTTAAAAGACTTCCAAGTAAAATGATCAGTGCATATTATTATTGCATATCTTAATGCCATTTGGGGCAAACATTAAAATTCAACCTTTTAAAGCCTTCTTGTAATTCTTAATCCTTTAGAACAGTAGTTATCAAAGTGATCCAGGGACATCTGTGCTTTCTTGAAACCCTTTCGGGGAGTTCATGTGGCCAAAACTATTTTCATAACAATTCTAAGGCAGTATTTTCCTTTTCTACTCTCATTCTCTCATGAGGAGGGCACAGGAGAATTTTCCAAGAGCTACATGGCATGTGGTATCATAACAGAATGAATACGGAAAAAGTTACAAGAATGTAGTAGACTTTAATTAAGCCAGGTATTAGAGATCTGAGGACTCCCGGTAAAGATGGTAGCACAGGCACACATGGCTCTCCTCTTTGCACAGGCACATCAAAATGACAACTAAAATATAGAACAATCACTCAGAACTGACAGAAATCATGTTGAATAGAAGTCCAACAACTATGGAATTAAAGAAACCACGCAAAGGGCACACCTTGATTACCCAGATTGGGAGAAAGGAGAGGCTGTGGCACTGGACCCTACAGGACACCTACTATATTAGGCCATGCTACCTATAGTCATAGTATCTGTACCTAATACATAGAAACAAACACAAGGAGGGTGCCAAAATGAGCAGGCAAACAAACATGGCCCAAATGAAAGAACAGGTCAAAAGTCTAGAAAAAGAGCCAAACAAAATGGAAATAAGCAATTTATCAAATGTAGAGTTCAAAACACTGGTTATAAGGATGCTCAAGTAACTTAGTGAAGACCTTCAACAGCATAAAAAAGATCCAGTCAGAAACAAAGGATACACTAATTGAAATAAAGAACAATTTACAGGGAAACAACAGTAGAGTAGATGAAGCTGAGCATCAAATTACTGATTTGGAGCATAAGGAAGCAAAAAACAACCAATCAGAACAACAAGAAGAAAAAAGGACCCAGGAAAAAAAAAGAGGTTAGTGTAAGCAACCTCTGGGGCAACTTCAGACACTCCAACACTCGCATCACAGAGGTGCCAGAAGAAGAAGAGAAAGAGCCAGAAATGGAAAATCTATTTGAAAAAACAGTGAAAGAAAACCTTTCTAATTTGGTGAACAAAATAGACATGCAAGTCCAGGAAGCACAGATAGTTTTAAAGAAGATGGATGCAAATATGCCCACTTTAAGACACATCATAATTAAAATGCCAAAGGTTAAAGATAAAGAGAGAATTTTAAAAGCAGCAAGAGAAAAGCAGATAATGACCCTACAAAGGGGTTTCCTTAAGACTGTCAGCTGATTTCTCAAAGGAAACTTTGCAGGCTAGAAGGGACCGGAAAGAAATATTCAAAGTCAGGAGAAGCAGAGACCTATAGCCAAGATTGCTTTACCCAGCAAAACTATCATTTAGAATCAAAGGGAAGATAAAAGACTTCCCAGATAAGAAAACAGTAAAGGAGTTCATCATCACCAAACCATTATTAAATGAAATGTTAAAGGGACTTATCTAAGAAAAGAAGATCAAAACTATGAACGATAAAATAGGAGAAATACATATCTGTCAACAACTGAATCTAAAAAGCAAACTAAGCAAGCCCTGGCTGGTGTGGCTCAGTGGATGGAGCAATGGCCTGCGAACCAAACGGTTACTGGTTCGATTCCCAGCCAGGGCATCTGCCTGGGTTGTGACTCAAGTTGTACCCCCAGTAGGGGGTGCGTGAGAGGCAACCACACATTGATGTTTCTCTTCCTTTCTTTCTCCTTCCCTTCCCCTCTCTCTAAAAATAAATAAATAAGTATATTTTAAAAACACAGTAAGCAAACAAGAAGAACAGAGACAGAATCATGGGTATGGAATGTGCTTTGATGGTTGCCAGATGGGAAGGGGGTGCGCGGGGAATGGGTGAAGAGGTGAAGGGATTAAGAAGTACAAATAGGCAGTTACAGAATAGTCACCAGGATGTAAAGTACAGTACAGGAAATGCAGTGGCCAAAGAACTTATATAAATGACCCATCGACATGAACAATGGTGTGGGGATTACGTGAGGGAGTGGAGGTAGCTTGGGTGGAGGGGAAAAAATCAGGACAACTATAATGACATAATCATTAAAATATAATTTTAAAAAAAAGAGATATGTAAAAATGTAAAAGAGTACCATCCTAATATTTGTTTTGTTTTGTAAAATAATGGCTATTTAGTTAAAACATGAATATGTTAATATGAAATAAGTTGAGTATTATTTTGAAATGAATTAATATTTTTAAAATTCTTAGTTTATATTCCTAATATAGTAAGTACCAGTTTATTGAATCCTTATTAATTTTTAAGAGTAGAAGAGAGTCTTGAGACCAAACAGACTGAGAACCACTGTTTTAGAGAAAACACAGATACAAAAAGCACTGCCACCAAGAAGTGGAAGAGCAGCCACTGCTCATCTAGAAATAAAGATTATGATGTCCAGTTTCATACAACTAGAAAGGCCCACGTTTATTACACCACATGTGCAGTATTTCCTGAAGTTAAAATGGCAGGATAAGGGAAGTAAGGGGAAGAAAAGTGTCCAGCCTTATCCCAATTCATACCATTCACTATCTCCAAATGAAAACAAACCATTATGGAGTGACTTTAAAAAGTAAATTCTTAAACATATCTTGGTTAAAAATGAAAAAAAACACAAAACTTTAGTACAAAATTATAATTTTTTAAAAGTAAAACTTTTTATCTTATTTAATAGGAAAAATGGAAAATTAAAAAGCATTCTATCATATACAAGTTAACATAAAGCACCATTGGAGAGTGGAGACTTAGGGAAATACACATAAAACAGCCATAATTTTACAGTAGAGCCGTGTAGCTTCCAAGCCCAAAGAAGCCAAATACACAAAAAAGAGAGACTTAGAACTACCCTAGTCCTACAAGCCTGCTTTGAATTTTAGCAAAGTTCAAACAGCACTGACAAAGGGAAAAAAAAGTCCAAAGACACTGATTTCTAGATTTGGCTCTGATATTTTTAAAGAGAGAAACACTGAAGAAGTAATCATATTCCCTGAAGCCTCAGTAACTTCAAAAAGCTTCAAAAAGCATTAAGGTAGAGGTTACATATTCTAAGGGGAAAAACCAATTTCCTATTACTTAGTGGCCCTATTTAATAAAAGTTCCAGGAACAAACCTCTTGCTGCAGCCTTTTTAGTTCTGTTTCCATTTGCTCGAGTTCTTGTTTACAGTCCAGCAACTGTTCAGTCTTTTCCTCCCTTAAACGCAAAAAACATTTATTAAATAAGCTTACTGCTTTAAAAACTATGATCATATCTGCATTAATACAAATGTATTATCATTATTAAATATCTAGTTGAACACAGTATTAGCCATGCCTTGAATCCAGGGGAAAGAGATAAATGGATTTTAGGAATTTATATAATTAGATATCATCAAATTCACTCTAAAGTTTTCCAAAGGCAAGCCTCAATGATTAATATCCTCATAGTTCATAAAGCAATTTCTCCTCATCTTTCTTGACACTCCCCTTTTCCACTCTCCTCTTTCTCTCTGTATATCAAAGACAAATAAGCTGGATGAGTTTTATGCAAGGCAAGGCCATCTAAGTCTGAGACTTATAATAAAGGTCTCCAAACTACTTTCAGCATTTTAAAGGGCCCAAACACACAGCCACACAAATACCTAAAATCTTTACAATTCAATTGCTTTCTTTCCTGAAGCCTATAAACATCCTCAAATTTCTTCTAATTTTTTTCTTTATACTGCTTTCTTCTAACCCCCATTTTCTACCTCCCCGTCAGAGTCAACCTCCTTAATGCTAAGTCTCCACTCACTACCACTACTTTTCAATCTTCTGTTATTCAGTAATAAAAGATAAAACATTCATTGTAGAAAACAACATGCTGTTGACATCTCTCATACCCATACATTTTTTCAAAATTGTAATTTGTAATGGAATAATATTTCCTTTGACAGAAGAACCATAATTAGCTTAAGTGAATTCCATTTTATAGTAATACATAATGTTTTGGGGTAAATTAACTCATTATACATAAAACTCTGTGTATTTCAGGACAGATTTCCAGAAGTATATTTATTATAGGTTTAAAGGCAGTTGATATAACACTATTATTAAACTTCCACCCAGAACAGTCACTATCAACTTATAAGGCAACAACAGAGGATAGAAGTGCTTATATACAAATCAATTTAACTACTGAAAAATGCTTTCACTGGTCTAAATTATAAACAAATTCTCTTTTATTGTGGTAACATATAATATAAAACATTGATTTTAACCATTTTTAAGTGTATAATTCAGTGCATTAAACTACATTTAAAATGTTGTTAAACTATCACCACTATTCCCAAACCCTTTCACAACCCAAACAGAAACTCTGTGCCCATTTAAGCAATAACTCTCCAATTTTCCCATACCCCACAGCTTCTACCCTCTAATCTACTTTGTTTTTCTGAATTTGCCTATTAAAGATGCTTCATTTGAGTGTAATAATATAATATTATCCTTTTGATTCTGGTTTCTCACTTAGCAAATTGTTTTCAGGGCTCATCTATATTGTAGCAGGTATCACAATTTCCTTCCTTTTTTCATTTTGAAATTTTCTTTTCTTTTTTTAATATATTTTATTGATTATGCTATTACAGTTGTCCCATTTTTCCCACTTTTTTCCCCTCCATCCTGCACACCCCTTCCCACCCACATTCCCCTCTTCTTTAGTTCATGTCCACAGGTCATACATATTAAGTTCTTTGGCTTCTACATTTCCTATACTATTCTGAACCTCCCCCTGTCTATTTTCTATCTACCATTTATGCTAATTATTCTCTGTACCTTTTCCCCGTCTTCCCCCCACACAATCCCCTGTTGCTAACCCTCCATGTGATCTCCATTTCTGTGGTTCTGTTCCTGTTCTAGTTGTTTGCTTTTGTTTGTTTTAGGTATGGTTGTTAATAACTGTGAGTTTGCTGTCATTTTACTGTTTGTATTTTTGTCTTCTTTTTCTTAAATCCCTTTAACATTTCATATAATAAGGGCTCGGTGATGATGAACTCCTTTAACTTGACCTTATCTGAGAAGCACTTTATTTGCCCTTCCATTCTAAATGAAAGCTTTGCTGGATAGAGCAATCTTGGATGTAGGTCCTTGCCTTTCATGACTTGGAATACTTCTTTCCAGCCCCTTCTTGCCTGTAAGGTCTCTTGAGAAATCAGCTGACAGTCTGATGGGAACTCCTTTATAAGTAACTGTCTTCTTTTCTTTTGCTGCTTCTAAGATTCTCTCCTTATCTTTAATCTTGAATAATGTAATTATGATGTGCCCTGGCATGTTCCTCCTTGGGTCCAACTTCTTTGGGACTCTCTGAGCTGCTTGGACTTCCTGGAAGTCTATTTCCTTTGCCAGATTGGGGAAGTTCTCCTTCATTAGTTGTTCAAATAAATTTTCAATGTTCCTCTACCTCCTCTCCTTCTGTTATACCATTAATTCAGATGTTGGAACGTTTCAAGATGTCCTGGAGGTTCCTAAGCCTCTCCTCATTTTTTTGAATTCTTATCTCTTCATTCTTTTCTGGTTGAATGTTTCTTTCTTCCTTCTGGTCCACACCGTTGATTAAAGTCCCTGTTTCCTTCCTGTCACTAGTGCTTCCCTGTACATTACTTTTATTTCAGTTAGCATTGTCTGCATTTTTTCATCTAATTTGTGACCAAATTCAACCAATTCTGTGAGCATCCTGATAGGTTGGCTAGCTCTTTGTCGCTCAGTTGTACTTTTTCTGGAGCTTTGATCTGTTCTTTCATTTGGGCTATTGTTTTTGTCTCCACATACCTGCTATGTATAAGGGGTGGAGCCTTAAGTGATCACCAGGGCAAGGCAACCCACGTTGCTGCTTTGTGATGCTGTATGTGGGGAAGGAGTCCGAGAGTGAACAATGGCACTTGCTCTGCTCTCTGTCAGATTTCAGTCACTTCCCCACTACCCAAAAGCAAAGTGGGCCCTTCTGGTGCTGTTTCCCAAGTGAGTGGGCTTGTGTACATTCTAGAACCCTGTGGGTCTCTCCAACGAACTCTGCTGTGAGGCTGGGAGTTTCTTCTGCTGCCGCCTCAACCCCCACCAGTGTTTTCAATCAGTGGTTTGAGGCTTTATTTCCCCACACTGGGACCCTTGGTTGGGAGGTCTGTCTTGCTCCCCAGTCGTTCTTCCCAGTGTATCTTCACGCGAATGTAGGACTGCCCACTCCACCAGCCATCACCTCACCAGGTCTGCCAGCTGCTGCCTTGCCTGCCCTGGTCCTCCACCACAACTTTGCTGCAAGTCCTCTCCGCCTTGCTGCCCATCTCTGCCTCTCCTACTGGTCTGGATGAAAGTTTCTTCTTTAACTCCTTGGTTGTTGGACTCCATACAGCTCAATTTTCTGTCAGTTCTGATTGTTTTTTGTTTTAAATTATTGTTGTTCTTCTTTTGGTTGTGTGAGGAGGCACAGTGTGTCTACCTACACCTCCATCTTGGCTGGAAGTCTCAAATTTCATTCCTTTTTGTGGATGAATAATATCCCATCACATGCCTATAGCACATTTTGTTTAACCATTCATCTCTTCATGGGCAGTTGGGTTGTTTCCACCTTGGAGCCCTCAGACATTGCTGGTAGAATGCAAAATGGTGCAGCCAAATAGTTTAACAGTTCCTCAAAAGGTTAAATATAGAACCATCATGTGACCCAGCATTTCTACTCCTCAATAAACAACCTAGAGAAGTGAAAACATATATTCACACAAAAATGTACACATGAATGATCATAGGAGCATTATTCATAATAGCCAAACACGTAAACAATTTGACCCTTGAATGGTCGAATGGATGGCAATAGTCATCCATGCAAAATAATCGTCAGTTTTAGTCCAGTGTCAACATGGCAACACTGTATGCACTCAGATTAATAATCTTCAAAAGGTGTTGCATCACCTCAGTTCTGGCCAAGTGCCTAAGCCAGGCAGTTTATCCAGAATTCTGCAACAGAGAGAGTTGGATGACACATGTCATCTGTGTGACCTCTCACGTTCCATTTGGAGGCTTGACCACCACAGGGTTAAATGCCCATCAACTTTTAAGTAACCAAAGTGTGGTACATATCCACATATATTAATCATAAAAATGAATGAAGTACTGATACATACAGCATGGATAAACCTTGACAAAACTGTGCAATATGAATGAAGCCAGTCACAAAATGCTGCTCAAAGTATGATTCCATTTATATGAAATGTTCAGAATAAGCAAATCCATGGAAATAGAAAATGTATTAGTGATTGTCAGGAGTCAAGGGCAAAAGGTATTTATAGGGCCTGACTGCTAATGGGTATGAGGTATCTTTTTGGTGTGATAAAAAATGTCTTGAAATTATTGTGTGAGAGTAAGCGCAACTCAATGAATATACTAAAAATCACTAAACTGTACACCCTAAAGGATAAATTTTCTGATATGTGAATTATATCTCAATAAAGTTATTTTAAAAAAAGAATAATTTGTGAGAGAGAAAACTCTTTGAAAACAAGGGATCTATAAGGCAGAGAAAATTATGAAAGAAAGTTTTTGATAGTGTTAACTACTACATAAAAGTGTAATTTACAAGAATTACTTCTTCCAACCAAATTGAAATAATACTTTTACTCTGTATGTTAATAAATCAAAAGCAATATTATAATATACTTCCCATAAGGAAGTATGTTATTAATTTGCATATTCTCATTACAATTATTTATTTCCATTAGGTCTAAGGCAACCTGAACTATTTTTACCAATCATGATTTCTATACTTCTTCACTTTAGTAAAGATCTGTCCATCTGTCCCACCAAAAAGACTTAAAACAAATGTTAATAGAAGAAATCTGGAACACATTTTCAAGGACAATAAGGATATTACTATTTTTAAAAATTTAATCTTTATTGCAATTTTTCCATTACCATTTATCCTTATCCTTATAAGGATAACAAAGATATTAGATGAGGAGTTCCCACCAAGGTGGAGGCATACACAGAAACACTTCATTTCCTTGCATAACCAAAAGAAGGATAACAACAATTTAAAAACAAACAACAACCAGAACTGCCAGAAAAACATTTGCATGGAAGTCCAACAACCAAGGAGTTAAAGAAACATTCATCCAGACAGCAGGAAGGGCAGAGATAGGCAGCCAGGGTGGAGAGAACACACAGCAAGTTGGCAGCTTGTGGACCTGGTGGTCCCACGCTTACATGCCGATAAACCAGGAGGAACAACTGCAGAGTGAGACAGGCTGTGCAACCCAGAGATCCAGCATGGGGAAATAAGGCTTCAAAACCTCTGGCTGTAAAAACCTGTGGGGATTGCAGGAGCAGGAAAAACTTCCAGTCTCACAGGAGTGTTCATTGGACAGACCCACGGGGTCCTAAAAGGTACAGGAACCCACCCAACCTGCAAATAAGCACCTAAAGGGCACAATCCACTTGTGGGAAGCGAGGGAAGTCACGGAAAGTGGGACGACAGCACAGCAAGTCGCCATGTCCCTTCTTTGATCCCTCCACTACAGACAGCACAACAACACAGGAAAGAGGGTTTTCCCGCCCTGGTAAATACCTAAGGCTCTACCCTTTGTCACATAACAGGTGCGCCAAGACAAAGAAATATGGCCCAAATGAAAGAACAGTTCAAAACTCCAGAAAAAGAACTAAGAGATGAGGAGACAGACGGCCTGTCTGATGCGGAGTTCAAAGCACTGGTAAGCAGGATGCTCAGAATTGACTGAGCTTGGTCGAAAAATGAAGGAAGAAATGAAGTCTACACAAAGTAAAATACACAAAAATATACAGGGAACCAACAGTGAAGGGAAGGAAACTGGGACTCAAATCAACGATTTGTAACAGAAGGAAGAAATAAGCAACCAGAACAAAATGAAGAAACAAGAATTCAAAAAAATGAGGAGAGGCTTAGGAACCGCTGGGACAACTTTAAGTGCTCCAACATCCGAATCACAGGGATGCTGGAAAAAGAGGAAGAGCAAGATATTGAACTTATTTGAACAAATAATGAAGGAAAAGTTCCCCAATTCGGAAAAGGAAATAGACTTTCAGGAAGTCCAGGAAGCTCAGAGAGTCCCAAAGAAGTTGGACCCAAGGAGGAACACACCAAGACACCATAATTAAGCTACCCAAGATTAAAGATAAGGAGAGAATATTAAAAGCAGGAAGAGGGAAGGAGAGAGTTACCTACAAAGGAGTTCCCATCAGACTGTCAGCTGATTTCTCAAAAGAAACCTTACAGGCAAGAAGGGGCTGGAAAGAAGTATTCCAAGTCATGAAAGGCAAGGACCTGCATCCAAGATTACTCTATCCAGCAAAGC
This sequence comes from Trachops cirrhosus, assembly GCA_028533065.1. Taxonomy (NCBI): domain Eukaryota; kingdom Metazoa; phylum Chordata; class Mammalia; order Chiroptera; family Phyllostomidae; genus Trachops; species Trachops cirrhosus. The sequence continues at coordinate 114,520,048 of CM052543.1, read as the reverse complement.
TTTCATTTACAGTTGAAAGGCAGATAAAGTCCTTCCCAGACAAGGTCAAGTTAAAGGAGTTCACCCTCACCAAGCTCTTGTTATATGAAATGTTAAAAGCACTGGTCTAAAAACAGAAGATCAAAAACTATGAACAGTAAAAAGACAACAAACCCACAACTATCAACATTTGAACCTAAAAAACAAAAACAAAAACTAAGCAAACAACTAGAACAGGAACAGAATCACAGAAATGGAGATCACATGGAGGATTATCGGGGGGGGGGGGAAGCTACAGGGAATAAGAAGCATAATAGGTAGGCACAAAATAGACAGGGGGAAGTTAAGAATAGTATAGGAAATGGAGAAGCCAAAGAACTTACATGTACAAACCATGAACATGAACTGTGGGTGGGAGGGGAATCGTGGAGGGGGAAGGGGACAGTGCAGGGAGGAGGGGGATAAAGGGGAGAAAAAAAATTGGGACAATTGTAATGGCATAATAAAATATAATTTAAAAATAAATAAAATTTTGTTTTATAAAATAATTTTAAGTTTTGTAATTTTTCCATAAAGGTCTCAAATGATTTTTAAAGATCGTTCCCACATATAGTCTTATTGTGCTAGCTAGACATGTAGCGCAGCAATAAATATAATTACTCATAAAAATGATATTAGATGATATCTGATGAAATGCTAATTACTGGGGAATACTTGCTATATCTAGCATGTTTATTTACTAATTAAAAATATTTATTTACATTTTCCAATCAGTATATAAGAGACCAAATCTTATCAATCTCTTTCAAGTTGTTTGGAATTTTAATACACTCCATGGCCAAGTAAATTTTATTTAAAAATCATATTCTAATATAGTGCAAAATGTTAAATAAATTCACAGCCAGTAATGCAGTTCTAATTGCATGCTTTATCTCAAGACTGGAGAAGATTGTGCTAAATTATATGGAACAAACTAGTGTTCACTGTTTAGGCTATCCATTAACTGCCAGTCAAACTAATAATAGCAATCGCTTCCCTAATTTTCCTGGTGCAGCTGCTTATAGAATATCCTGGGCGTGTTCACTTCAACAGACACATAATAATGCAGACATCCACAATGAAAGCTGTTATTTTTTTTCAAATTTTCCCTACAGACTGTATATTTTTTCTATCTCACATATTCAACCACTTTTTTAAACCAACTGCTTTAATCAGTAAATAAACTTAATTGCTATATTGTAGCTTTAAATTTAATATCTATACTCTAAAGCCCAAATTCCGGGAAAACCAAAAAAAAAAAAAAAAAAAAGGAAAAAGTCCAAAAATTAAAAAAATCCTTTGTTCTTTTTAAAGTGCAAAATAAAAAATCTCCAGCAGAGATTGGTCATGTCTTTGCATGTGATTTACCAAGGAATGCCTATGCAACATTTATACTGTAATGTTCTTTGAATTAAATAAATTTAACAACACTAACCAATCTAAATATTTACCAATGCTACATGACTCAGGTATTTATTTCAATTAGTCAATAAGGAAGATACACACAAAAAATTAATTTTTGTAAATCTGTATGTAAACAATTCAGTATTTTATAACATTAATTTTAAAAGAATAAACATTGATCTGGATCAGTGGTTGCCAATATTCTGTGTTTCAATAATATAAAAATAAAAAAAATTAAGGACATTCCAATTTGCCAAGGAAGAACATTGTTTTATAAAAGAAAGGACATTTCAACACTAAACAAATAGGAAGGACACAGATCTAGAATAAAGGTCATTCTTTAAATTGGTGAGATTCAATTAGCATTAGGAAAACCTAATGCTGGTCTCCTTATTTTTATCCTTTTGATAAAAACTTTGACATAGGCCAGCAACTGAGAACTACTATCTATATGCCATAAGCCTAAAAATATTGTTTATATCATCTTTGTGACCATGTAAGTTCAAAGAACCTTGAAAATCAGCAACTTACAATTCCTGCCTAAGCCTTCTTATTTTGGCCTTAGCATCTGCCAGTTCCACTGACAGATGTTGTCGACTTTCTGTTCGCTTCATGCCTGGAGAACCACAGGGTGATTGGGCAGATGAAGAGGCATGGGGAAGAAAATGAAGACCATCCCGTTCTTCAGAGAGTTCTATGATAGTCTGAAGAAGTGTGGAAATAAACACAGAATCATTTTCAGTATTTTACATATCAAAGAACTAAATACATCAACTCTAGGTCTAAGTACTAAACTGTAATAACAAAAACAATTCATTGGTCAACAAAATCTTAACTTTGTCATATTCAGCTGTCATTTTTTAAAAAGAGATTTTATTTGCCCTGGCCAGTATGGCTCAGTGGATTAACACTGGACTGCAAAGCAAAGGGTCACCAGTTCGATTCCCAGTCAGGGCACATGCCTGGGTTGTGGGCCAGGTCCCCAGTAGCCAGTGAGCGAGGGGCAACCACACATTCATGTTTCTCTCCCTCTCTTTCTCCCTCCCTTTCCCTCTCTCTCCTTCCCTTTCCCTCTCTCTAAAAATAAATAAATAAAATCTTTTTAAAAAATAAAATCAACTTTTTTAAAGATTTTATTTATACATTTCTAGAGAGAGGAGAAGGGAGGGAGGAAGAGAGGGAGAGAAGCATGAACGTGTGGTTGCCTCTCGTGCATGAAAAACTGGGGACAGCAACAGGGTCACTAGTGACCCTGTGGCATTCAATCCACTGAGCCACACCAGCCAGGGCTAGCTGTCATTTTTTTTAAAGTTTCATTCAACAGATTGTGGATAAGCTATTTACTAGATAAGAGTAGAAGACAATAGTTTTTTCTGTTCTTAGTTTAACAGAAGAAATCAATTGTAATAAGACAACTAGACCAGATGGCAACTGTTGGAAAGGCACAAAAGACTTGTTGACATAGGAAAGAAATCAGCCCAAGAATGGTATCTTCAACTGTGCTGTCCAATATGGTAGCCAGCAGCACAAGTGGCTATTTAGGTGCAAATTTTAAAAGTTAAAAGTACAGTTCCTTAGTCACACTGGCCACATTTCAAGTGCATAACAACCATATGCAGCTAGTGGTTACTATATTGGACAGAGCAGAAATATTATCTTGTCATCACTGCAGAATTGGACAATGCTCTAGAATTGTAAACTGGGACCGCAAAGGGTCCTAACAGAACCTCAGAGGTTTAGTTCAGTCTCTTAATTTGCAGGCAAGGTGATTGAGGCAAAACGGTTGATTTGTCCATGATCACACAATTAGGTAGTAGCAAAGCTAAGACTCCAGGCCAGTCCATAGACCCCATATCCTACATTCCCTTACAACAGCAGTTCCAATTTGCTTCCCATCTCAACACTTCTTCTATCACTTTCTCTAGAGGCCCTCTATGAGACACAAATCCCTTCCTATTTATCCTAAATCTGAACTTTAAGGACAGTTTAACCTACATGCATCTCACTTAATCATATTCCTCCACTCCCGATTTTATTTTTATTGGAAAATTCTCTTATTCTATCAATTGCTTAGCCTTTTTTTTCAAACTTCTTAGGCAAACAGAAATTGTCTTCTATAGCAATTTCAATGGTACTTCCATCCCAGACAGAATGGGTAGGATTACCACCTCGGGACCACGAAATCACCATCCTCACTTTGTTTCTCATTACCAAGTCTTACACCACCCTCACACTAAATCATTACTTTTCTTATTCTTTTATTTTTTTAAATCACCCATTGGAATTCATTTCTTTATCCTTGGAATATATTTCAGCACCTGAATGGAGGTCTACCCAACTATTGCTTTTACAGATTCTAGTGTATCTATCGATAAACCACAGAATGTGACTTCCCAATTCCTTTTATCTCTACATCTCCACATACACTCCCCAGGTGATACATAAAAGCTTTTCCAGTGAAGGAACCATTCTTTTGTCCCATGCCTCCTTGACTAACATTACTTCTATGTCACCATACCTATGCCTGAACCTTTAATCATTCAACTCCCTTTTTGTCCAGTCAACAGATTTTTCCCCACTACTCTAGAGTTCCTAATCAGCCTGGAACTACAATTAGGCTCTTAAATGCCACCCTTACTTTCTAATTTAACACTACCATGCTATTTTTTGCTACGGCTCACTCTTCGGGGGAACAAAGGGGTAACTAATATTTATAGAACTTCTAGCTAGGGGACTTTCCAACAAGATCTCATCCAATACTATAATCTGCAATAGAAGTATTATGTGTCTATTTTAGTAAATAACCAAAGTCACACATCTAATGATAGGTATAAAAGGAATTCAAATTCAAATTTGACTCTAACACTATGTTATTTTCTTCACCTACCATCAGTGTTTTCCATTCCTGCTCCAAGGTAATAAGAAACTCAAGAAAAAAACAAACAAAAAATACAGAACCCGACTACAGATCCATTTCAGTTAAGTTCTTTCCAATGCCCACTGGGGGAAAGAAGGGGAAGGGTCATCAAGGAATGTGTATAAAGACCCATGGGCAAAGCCAAAGGAGGGAAGGATTGAGGGCGGGAGGTGGGAGAGGGTGGGACTGGGGAAAGTGGTGGTGGGAAAATGAAAACAACTGTACTTGAACAACAATAAAAAAATAAAAAATAATTGATTGCATTAAAAAATCTTGCTGATTTCCTGACAAATTTCCCCATAAGGGCTATTATAAATATATTCCCTTTTCTTTACTTAAGGCTCCAACTGCAAACAGCTATCGTCACTTCCAACAAATGACCTCTTCTCCAACTTGTCAAAAAACAAAGCCACATGAGATTAACTCCTCCATTTTTATGTATCTCGTGCACCCAACTCATGTGCCTTATTTCTGTAACATTTTCAATTGGCTTTTTTTCTCCTTGTTCTTTAATGATATACATACACATTTCTTCTACATAGGAAAAAAATCACATTTCCCTCTTGCTACCCTTCTATTTCTTTTTCAATGCTACTTTTTGAAAGTAGTTTATATGTTCACAGACACTACTTCATCCTATCCACTCACCTAGTATGTCCAGCCCAACTTCCCTGTCACTGTACAGTATCACTGATCTCCACAATAGCCCAGGATGAATCTTCATGTGGTCAGCTTGTACTGGTTAATCTTTTTTCTGTCTCAACTATCTGTAATTCTGCCTTCCAACATCTCCTGACTCTAACAACAGTACCTGTACATACTGTTTAATAAATATTTGCTTCATGCACAGATAAATTACACTTAATTACTTTACATTTTATCTTTCATCTGCAATATAATTTTTTTTCAGTAAACCAAATACAATCTTTCTTATACCTCCACTGTATCTTTGGTGTTATTCAGTATAGTACTGAATACAAAAAGAGCTGCTCAAAAATATAACTGAATGACTGACAAAATGGAGAACTCAACAAAAGTACTGAAGACACATACTACATTTGAACTACTAGGTGGTGAAATGGAGATATTGAGAGATTCCAGATGGCAATGAACACTGCACAAAAGAACTATAGGCTGAAAACTATTTTTAAAAAAGAAAAAAAGGAAAAAAAGAAACCTATTACTAAGAATTAAGGGCATCCAGAGGTATTTTCTATTAAAGACTATGTAAACACTTTTGACTTTTCCCTGATGGTGGTAGTTTCTTGACTGAAGGCCTCTGGACATTTTCCCAAGAATCTAACAGGAAATGTCATTAAAACATAACTTTAATTAAATAAGCCCCTCTGATCCTTTCAATCCTAGACGTTCCATTAGCAGTTGCAAGTAATATCTTCCTTCTTTAAATATAAATTCCTTCTATACTAGCAGGGGCATCCAACCTGTGGCTCACAGGCTGCGTGAAGGTCAGAATGGCTATGAATGCGACCCAACACAAAACTGTAAATTTACTGAAAACATTATGGTATTTTTTGTGATTACATGTTACAATGTTTTTAATGTGTGGCCCAAGACAACTCTTCTTTTTCCAGTGTGGCCCAGAGATGCCAAAAAATTGGACACCCTGTTACAGTATTTAATATATGTCTTTTTGGTTACTTACTTATCACTCTCAACATTTTATTACAGTTAATTATTCTATTAAAATAACTTCCCTATTAAAATGTAACAACTTTTGGTTCTTTTTTGAAAGTTTGTCAGTTTGTTGCTCCCAAGACTCTAGCACAAAAAACAGGTATTTATAATATATATTGAAAACATTACAAAAATACATCAATACTAAAAAAAAAAAATTCAGGTGATTTAATAATTCTACCTCTAGAACTCATTATTAAGGAAAAGAATCAGAGATGTACTCGTCACAATCACAGATTTAGGCAAAGGTATTATAATGGTTAGGAACACAATCATTGGACTTCTCTGATCCTGAGTATCTTCCACTATAAAATGGGGTTATTGTACTGACTTAATAATGAGTACATGATGAACTTGTAACACAGAACTTGGCATAAAATAAAGTAACAATAAAGAAGTCTTAAATTCATCAAAATGTACTAATAGGTTTTTAGTAAAAGGAGAGGACTGAAGAGTTCATTGTTCCAGAGCATTAAAAATAAAAAGGTGAAGAGTAATTAAAGACAGGGCGACCAGATTATACTTCCTAGATTGAAGTGAAACAACTATGACAAAAGTTCAATCAAAACAAAGAAAATATGCCCTGACCAGTGTGGCTCGATGGGTTGGGCATCATCCTGCAGGACAAAAGGTCGCCAGTTCAATTCCTGGTCAGGGCACATGCCTGGGTTGCAGGCCAGGTTCCCGGGCGTGTGAGAGGCAACTGATCAGTGTTTTTCTCACACATCTATGTTTCTCTTCCTCTCTTTTTCCTTCCATTCCCCCCTTTCTAAAAATAAATAAAATCTTAAAAAAAAAAAAAACAGAAAAAATGCTACCGGGAAAATCTAAATAAGAACTTGTCACAATCCAATTACATAATACAGATTTTTATATTTTCTCACTATATATACATTTGTTTAATATGTTTTCAAGTTATCTTTTCTAATTAGTCCACTGGCAACCCAAATTGAAATTTTTCTCCCAAGAGAACTGGTATTAAACCAGCTAGCAACTTGTTTCCTGAATACCACAGAAAGGAGAATAAGGCCATTTTTTTTCCTTGTTAGAAAAACTAATTCAACTAAAATGTTTAATCAGGCAGGTTTTAAAAAGGTATTTCAAATAATCGCTCTACATAATGCTTATAATTCCTTTTAGTTTTAACACAGAGAATGTACTGACAAGTATTCTGGTTACATTTCTCCAAAATAATGTACTCCTTCACCCCATAATAATCAGTTCATGTGAGATTAATTTATCAGTCATATGAAACCAAAGTACAGATTTTTATAAGTAATTCCTCAGAAGTTGGAGGACACTTTATCAAAATACCTTTAATATCTTGAAACACATAAGGAATGTTCTAGAAATGAATAAAACAGTGAAAAGACACTAATAGAAAAAAAGATACAGCATGTGGTTCAAAAATCAGATTGAAAATAAAATAAAATTCAGAATAAGTTTGATATATACTAGGAATTTTTTCAATTCAGTTTTCTTTGATCTCACTGTTAGCTTTTAAAAATTTTAATTGCTGCTCTAAAATATTTCTTTCTTATATTTTCTTCTCTTTTAATGACTGACAAAAAACTGAATATTCTCATCCGAATATACACTAAAGAGACATGAATGTTTTGTTCAGAAAAATACATCCTTAGTAATCTCTTCTATGTACTCCTTTATTTGTCCCAAGAGTAATCAAATTCTCTATAAATCAGCTCAAAACTATCTCCATGTAAATGGAACAAATTATCAAAGCTATACATTCTCCTGAAAGGCAGAGTACTTTGGTCTGCTATTAAGAAAATATTACTCACTACCACATGCACTGATGTCTAGACTCCTCTAAAAATTATAAGCTGCTTTCAGAGAGTGCAGGGAAAAAATCTGGAGCGATTGTACTGTTTTTAAAAAGCAAAGTACTCTCTTAAAAGAGCTTATAATAATTCCCCTTTTTTAAGTCACACCTCATTATTAATACTGACTACAAAAATTTGAGCACTTTTGTTGGACATTTTATTCAGAACACCTGTTATTCTCCTTTTATTAACACTTATTTTTCCAATCTCGCGTGGCAATAAAACTAAAAAAATTATACTTAAGCAAATTCTTATGCTTTAAGTCAATGATTTTTCCACTTACATCAATATTTTCAGTTTCATACTTTTGTACTGTTGCCAATCTATGGGAATAACTTAAAAAACACAGGAACAAAATCAGAATAGTAATTTAAAAGGACAGGAGAAAAAAACTTACCTGCAATCTGTTTACTAGTTTACTATTTAAATTTGTCTAATCTGGGGCTCTTATATGTCCTGTCCGGTTCTTATGTGGCACAAAAAAAGACATTTACTACCTTAATAAACAAAGTATCAATTCTGAAGTATCTATGAATGCTACTTTTCTTTTTTGGAAAACACACTTTGGTAAGTATTGAAAGAAACTTACAAACCTCTGAATGTTCATCTCTCTCATCTATAAGTCTTTTTAGATGCAACGCCATATTTTTCAAGAGTGGTTCTATTTCCTCCTGAGACATATCAGTCACTTCCATCCACTGAAGATCAAACACATTTTCCTGATTATGGGTTACCTTTAGAAAACCAACCAAAATAAATCATTTAAAAAATGGCTAATACTTAATCTATTTCACTTTAGCACGATACTAGCACAAATACTATGTTCCATATAACAAAATATAAAAAGCAAATACGATGTCTAAAAAATACTTAAAATTAATGATGAAAAGGCTACCACTAAAATTATTTTTTAAATATAGTCTTGAATAAATTTATATTTATTTTCTAGTCAACTAAAAAAGTAAGATATTTAACTCAAGGCATTCCTAAAGAAAGGTAATATTGATATGTCTGACAACCGCTTTAACAAAATCAATTTGAATTTTCATTAGATAATACTAAATGTACTACACTTGAATTCAAAAGTAAAAGTTTTGTAATTGTGTAGGATATATGTTATTATACTTTCATACTTAAAAATCTAATTCATTATAGATTCTGAAGATGATATCGTCACAGAACCTTAGAAGAAAAGGACCCCCAATATTAAGATCTTTTAAAGAATGAAAGGTATATAAATGACATACTTAGTTCTTGCCTTCCATTTCTCATTGTAATTCTGTTATTTTGCTTAACTTTCACAATAAATAACAAAAATAACATTTTCAAGAATGGTGGCAAATTTAGTAACTAGCAACATTTAAGATTTATTCAAAATAAAATACAAATCTAAAGCTAGCATAAATAAACATATATAAGGGGAAACTATCAATAAAACTGTATCTTATAGATTACTAATATGCATACTGTTGACAATAATATTACTGACAAGGAAGCTGAGCTGTATGAATGTTAACTAAGAGAAAAGATGATATATGGAACAAAAAGTCATTTAAATACATAATATTTTAAACACTATCAATTTTCACTATTCAAAATTCTCTACCTTAGTTCTCTTTCTAACCAACATGTAAAATTTAACATGCTCTAGTTCTAAAAAGTTTTGTAAAGTACACAAGATTAAGAGAAAAAGTCTAGACCGATGCAGAGACAACAGCTTTTAAAAGTAATCTTAACAAATAAATTATGTAACTTCAATTACTTGACACTGCACTATATCTACTAGATTTAAGTTTTTATATGGATGTTACAAATCACTAATGTGTTTGTAATTCACGTAATATATTCAATAAAAATTATTCTGTGTTCATTCATTCAAAGGCAAATCAATGAATGACAAAATACTAGTTATCATCTTACCTCACTTTAGTTTTGAATTACATGTAATGACCCACTTTCTGCTGCTGCCATTTACTATGTTATTCGTTGTGTGCTGTCCAACAAAGACATACACTATACTTCATCCCTCAAATAACACTTTTTGCCTACGTCCCTCTGCATAAAGGCAACAACAGTACATTTGTGGTTAGCACTATGCCACATATAAAATGAATCATTTAAGAAACTATCTGTAAAAAGAAGACAACAATTTGTATAAAAGCAGGGTTCATCTATATCTGACCTTGATTCGTTCTTGCTTATTCTATGTCTTTGAGAGATATATAAATAAACACCACAAGCTTCATAAAAATTGTATACAGGTATTACCTCTTGAATATGTGCGGCAACCGCAGCTTTTGTATCAAAATCTAAACCTTGAATTCTTTCAATAAATTCTTCTTTTTTCTGACACTAAAAGAAATAAACAAAATGCTCATTTATACTTTATAGGGGATAGTATTTGATAGGTTGTAAACAGCTAAGAACTCATCAGGGTTAAAAGCTGGGCTATGTTTTGAACAATACAATGAGGGTTTTGTTTTGTTTTGCATTTAAATGGTCTTTCTAGTGTACTTACCTAATAAAAAGATAACAATTTAAAAATATTTATTTAAAAAGTAAGGCATTAAAAATCCATACTATTTTTATGCTCCTAAGTTCTAAAGCGGGAAACCATTACACCACCCGTCTGAGGTCAGTACAATATTATTAGGCTAACTTTACAAACACAGAAGTAAAGAATCAAGAACTTGTTTCAGGGAGGATAAGTTACTTGCCAAAAAACACAGTGAGTCAGTGGCAGAATTCGGAACACAGCCAAAATGCTCAGTCAGTCTTTGGCTATCATCAAACAACACAGCCTTTCTTCTTGGGAAAAAAAATTTTAAGCAATTTTTACTTCAAACTTACAATTCATTCTCACATCTTCATCCTATCAATCTAATAAAAGAAACCTACTTTTGTGTACCAGTTCAACATTTATAAGGTAATACAATAAATATTTGATTTGCTTATAACAAAGTACCAGGGGCAAAATTTAAGGATATATATACAAATACACATGTTATCATGTGGAAGAAAGGCAGTGTTTGTGTAACTTTTTAAAGGCTTTATATAAATTAAAAATATTAAAATGCAAACTCAATCTTTTTCTTTCCAGACAGTATTGAGTAACAGTGTAACAAGCACCTTAATCTCTGCCTCCTCCCCTCTACATCTCTTATACTGCAATCCAAGTGCTAGCATAACTGTATTCTTGCAGCCACCAAGTGAGAAGTGCATACAAAATAACCAGCACTGCCTGGTCTAGCTCAGTGGCATCTTCTGGACCAATTTCTGAACACTAGTGAAGATAATACACTCACAAAGAGAAAAACTGGCCCTTTGATCATTAAGAAATTTAGCAAGGTTCTGATTTATACTCTACATATTTACTACATTAAATCATAGCATCGTGTTTCTATTGCCATACAATTTAACTTAATTAAACACATTCCCATCAATGCAGAATTTTCTATATTGTGTAAAAACAAAATTATTAGGATGATATCATAATACTTAAAATTAAATTACCAGGAATGTATGATTCCTAGCTGTAACTAGGAAAGGAAGTCAAAATTTAGGAGATAAAACAAAAATCTATTTACAAACAAGAATTTTTGTCTATAAATAATATTTGACAAGCCTAGTAAGTACAATTATGAAAGGCTTTGTGACAGTACATTTGAAGGATATATAAAATAACTTTTTAGGTATAATAGCCCCAATTTTTAAATTTAATGCTTCCAAAAATGTTATGTATAGTTTCTGAGTTAATGAGCACGTAAAATGGTGGATTATAATGACTATTACTCAGTGAAGGGACAGTCCCTGAATTCAACAGCCATTATCTGCCTGCCTTCACTTTAAACAGAAACTCCTTTTGTAAGCCCTAGAGCCTCTGTTTATTTGCCCCGCCTTTAACACAGTTTCAGCACAAATCAATGAGAATCTTCCTTTACCCTTAAATTATCCACAATTTCTACTAAATGTCATCTTTATTCAAATTCTGAAAGTTTAAGAAAGGAGAAGGGAAAGTGTCATCAAGGAACATATATAAAGGACCCATGGACAAAGCCAAAAGGAAGAAGGATTGAGGGTGGGGGGTGGGGAATGCAGAAAGTGGTGGCAGGAAAAGTGATGGGCACAGATCTGTTGTGGTGATTGCTGGGGGGAGGGTGGTATAAGGGGACTAAATGACAATGGGAAAAAATTAAAAAAATAAAAAGAAAGAATTCTGAAAATGTTTTATAAATAGGTTAGGCTTTCTTAAAGAACGTAAGATGAATGTCTTAGGATTCTAAAGGATAGAAAAGAGAAAGACTATCAAGATGGAAAAAGAGAATGAAAGAAGATTCAAACTTTGAAGTTCAATAATCAGATCAAATGTTTTATATCAGTGTTGTCTAACACAGTAAACACTAGTTATATACAGCTAAGTATTGAAATGTAGCTAGTCCAAATGGCTACTAAGTACTGAAGTATGGAAGTTCAATTTTAATTTTATTTAATTGTAAATTAATTTAAATTTTAATAGACACACATGGCCAGGGGCTACTGTATTGACAGCCCAGCTCTAGAGCATTAGAAAGTCTGGTGTTAAAAAGCAGACATAAATAGTTTTACTTCCAGCTAACAAAGACTCTTGTGAAGACTAAATAATATCAACAAATTGTTTTCTCACTTAAAAAATTAAGCTCTCTTTTGTCTTTATATAAAGTTCTGAAAGTGTTATGGGCACTAAAGTTCCTTCTAACTCTTATTATAATAACTGATTCCAGCAGATTACCATGATATCCAAGATTATGATATGGAAGCTGGGATATAAGAAAATAATTTTTAAAAAAAGCTATTTGGGTGGGAAGTTAGGGGGAAGAGTATTGCATTAACCCTAAAGTGTATCTTCCATCACAGAGTTTACACTTTTAATCATTATTCCTCAAATTCTTCATATTTTCACTTGGTACTCTCAGTGCTTTCTCTTCTAAGAAAGAAGACAAACTTATATGGAAAAATTATACTAAAACAGAGAAAAGGGTACCCTGAAAAAGCAATAAATAATAAAATAATAAAATAATCAATATATTATAGTATTTTTAATAAGAATAAAAACTCTAATGACTGAACAGGTCATAGTTCTACCAAAGTAGGATCGAAATGAGCCACATGAAAGAAATAAAAATAGGAAAATTAAAAAATGGCTACTACCAGAATAAAAAAGAAAATAATACATGTTGGAGAATGTGGGGAAATTGGAACCCTTGTGTACTGTTGTTTGGAATGTAAAATGGTACAGACACTATGGAAAAAAAACTCCAAAAAATATATTTTCTAAATAATAATAATAATAATAATAATAATAATAAATTAAATATTGGGTTGGCCAAAAAGTCCACTTAGTTTTTTCCATAAAATAATAGACATTTTTTATTTTCTAAAACTCTGATTTGGAAATTTTGAGTATGTCAGCTATCTCCCACATGGTATAAAGGTGAATGTTCTCAATTAATGTCTTGATTTGATCGCTATCAACTTCAACTGGTCTATTTGATTTGCAGAACATTGTCCAGCAAGAAATCTCCAGCGCAAAACTTTGCAAACCACTTTTGACATGTTTGATCAGTCACAGCACCTTCTCCACACACTGCACAAATCTTTTTATGCATTTCAGTTGTGTTTTTACCTTTCTTGAAATAATACAGCAAAATATGCCAATAAACATTGCATATTTCTTCCATCTTCAGTATTAAAATGGCTACACAAAAATTCACCAATTTTGATGTTTTATTTTTAACTTTTAAAAAAATTTTAAAAGCATGGTGATATTACAGCTGTTACAATACAATCAAAAAATTGTTTCAAATGAAGATGACGACAACTAAGCACTACTAGAGCCTCTTACAGAAAACAACAAACTTTTTGGCCTACCCAAAAGAATTATTATTTGATCCAGCAGTTCCTCTGAATATATACCAAAAGAACTGAAAGGAGAAACTCAAACAGCTATTTCTACATCCATATTCATAGCAGCACTTTTAACAATAGCCAAAAAGTGGAAGCAGCCCAAGTGTTCATCAATGGATAAGTAGATAAAATGTGTTATATACATACAATGAAATATTATTCATTCTTAAAAGAAAATTCTAACATGCTACAACATGGATGAACCTTAAACACATTATTCTATGTGAAATAAGTCAGTTATAAAAGGAAAAATACTAAATGATCCCACTATGTGAGGTCCTACAGTAGTAAAATTTATAGACACAGGAAGTGGAATGGTGGTTGCCAAAAGCTAGAAGCAACAGAAGTTATTGTTTAAAAAATATAGTTTTAGTTTTAGAAGATGAGAAAAGTTCTGGGGATAGACACTGGTGATGTACAAAACAATATTAATGTACTTAATGCTAGTGAACTGTATGCTTACAAATGACTTAAATGGTAAATTTTGTTATGTGTATTTTTTACAACTAAAAGAATAAAACTTAAAAAACAATATCAGCAAAAAAATTTCCATCTTTAAGTACATTTGTTATTTTCATTACTCAGTAAAAAAAAAAAAAAAAAAGCACTGGGCCCTGGCTGGCATGGTTCAGTTGGTTGGGTGTAATCCCGCAAAACAAAAGGTCACCAATTGAATGCCTGGTCAGGGCACATGCCTGGGTTGCAGGCTCCGTGCTCCATCACTAGTCAGTTGGGGGCACTTGCAGAAGGCAACCATCGATGTTTATCTTGCAAATCAATGTTTCTCTCCCCCTCTTTCTCCCTCCCTCCCCCCTCTCTAAAATAAAAATAAAATAAAATAAATGCATCAGCTAGAAGTTATGTATTGTTTATTTTTCCAAGAAAATAATAGATTATAGCTCTCAAACTGACCAAGTTCAAAATTAGTTTTCTGAATCAAAGACCAATATTAGAATTGCTTGTGGGGGTACACATGAAAGTCAAAATTTTAATTCCAATTACACTTGGAACTCAGTTACTTTCAGCAGTATTCAACCCAACCAAAGTCCAAAATAACTAATATTCTTGGATACTGAATAGCCAGCACTGACATAAAACCTAAATTCTGCTGAATGAAGGTGAATTTTACATGATCTTCATAACTTCCAAACAACATACACAACAAAAATTTTCCTTTTGAGTAGGATGATTTTGCTTGGGAATCTCTCAACTATCTCAAGGGTTGGGATGCAGAGCCATATATCTGTGAAAATTCTAGCTGATATTCAGAAGTGATTTAGGAGACATGTTATACCTTAAAAAAGATTCTGGAGAAACCACACTGGTTTAGTTAGTCAATAATGAAAATAGGCATGCTCAGGTAGTTCAGTTGTTTACAGTATCATCCCAACACGCCAAGGGTGCTGGCTGAATCCCTGGTCAGGGCACATAAAAGAATCAACCAATGAATGCATAAATAAGTGGAACAACAAAATTGATGTTTCTCTCTTTCCCTTGCCTTCCTCGCTTCTTAAAAATAAATAAATAGTAAGTAATAAAAATACCCAAGCCCTGACCTTGAATAATTTCTTTAATATTCAAAGCTGTTCCTGTGGCTTATACTGATGTATAATAAAGGATAAAAATCTGAATTATAATTTATTCTGTGAGGTAAGATCATGGGAGAGTGGCTAATTTTACTGTTTTTGAATGCTATTTCCCCATGAAGAATTTCATAATTTTTCTTCTTTAGAAGAAAAAAATGTTCACTTCCTAATGCTTGTTTTCTTTTCTATTTCTTTTTATGACTATAATATCTTTTAAAAGGTATGGCCCACTGAGTTCTTGGAGTCTAGTATCATATTGGCAATGTTTAATCTGCTATTTCTACCTACAAATCTCATATATAACAGATAAAACTGACCCTGATGTGAAAAAACACTTATGTCATGTATTATACTAAATGTTATAATTTTAACCTGCTCAACTACTAGCTAAGCAGGTTTTCTGTAATACAGATTACATCCAGAAAGTGTTCAAATGATACTTGTTGCCTGATTGGTTTCGTCAATAGTTTCTTGTCCTCAAGTACATTTTTTGGTTCTTCCATATCACACAACAAAGATTTCTAAATTCCTCATAGTCACAACTGAAGACTGATTGGAAATTGTGAATGTTACACTTTTGACATGGTTAGTACTAGTGGCTCCCAAATACCTACAGGACAAAATCTAAACTCAGTCTTATATAAATACAGTACTTTGTGACCCAATTCCTGGCAATTCTCCAAATTAATCTCTTGCCATCTGCCCCATGCATGTTACCTTCCAGCCATACTTGATATTCCCTGACAAGCTGTTATCTCATTATCTTTGCTCTCATTTCATCTATCCCCCCCTCAGAGAGAAATTACCTGATATTACAAGCCGACTTAAGATAATATTTCTTTTGTGCACCAATGCATGTTGTATTATGGTAATTATCACCTCAAACTGTTAGTCTGACTCTGTTCACCTCTAAAATTTATACTCCTTAAGGTTTGTATTTTTTTAAAATCCTTGTTCCTGTCCTTTACTATAGCACCTGGTACATAGTGTGCATTTTTAAAAATCAGGTCATTAACATTTTTTAATTTAAACATTTACATTTAATTTCACTGCTGTAAAGGATGTATAACAAATTAATAATAAAAATACATTTTTTTCAGTTAATTTACACTTAATATTATTTTGAATTAATTTCAGGTATACAGCATAGTGGTTAGACAGTCATATGCTTTACAAAGTGTTCTCACTGATATTTCCAGTACCCACATGGCACCTTACATAGTATTACAGTATTTCTGACTATATTCTCTAGCTGTACTTTACATCTCTGTGACTATTTTATAACTACCAATTTGTACTTTCTTAATCCCTTCATCTTTTTCACCCAGTCCCTCAACCTCCCTCCCCTCTGGCAACCATCAATCTGTTGTCTGTGTCTATTTTATTTGTTCAATTTTTGTGTGTTTCAATTTGGTTTGTTCATTTATTTTATTCTTTAGATTTCACATATAAGTGAAATCATATGGTATTTGTCTTTTTCCAAGTGACTTATTTCACTTAGCATAATACCTTTAGATCCATCCATGCTGTAGCAAATAGTAAGTTTTCATTCTTTTTTATGAGTAATATTCCTAAGTTGTGTATGTACCACAACTTAGATTGTTAACATTTTAAAAGTACATTTAAAAAAAATTGGATCCTTCCTCCTGCCTTGATAGACCTGCCACTCTGGCATTACAATAGATGCAAGTCCCAAGAGCTTTAAGGTTAAAAAAATTCTTCTGTGACTACAAAAATATAAAGTATATACAAAGACCAGGTTACAATTTTTATGATAAATTCATTTTACATAAAAGACCAAGGTCTGACAACCTTGCCAACTCCTTATTTCTATAAAAACTCTGAATGATGTTGACTCAAGTTAAGGTTTAGGATGATGATGTTCTTGAGTCTTCGCTTTGTTTTCTACCACTGATATGTTCACTGCAGCATTACTTACAATAGCCAAGTTATGAAAACAGCCCAACTGCCCATCAATACACAAGTGGATAAAAAAGCTGCAGTATATATAGGTACAATGAAATACTACTTAGCTGGCCATAAAAAAGAATGAAATCTTACCATCTGCAACAGCATGGATGGACCTAGAGAGTATTATGCTAAATGAAATAAGTCAGTCAGGGAAAGACAAATTATCACATGATTTCACTTATATGTGGAATCTAAAGAATAATATAAAGGAACAAACAAAACAGAAACAGACTCATAGATTCAGACAACAGACTGATGGCTGTCAGAGGGGTGAGGGATTGGGGGACTGGGTAAAAAAGATGAAGGGATGGAGAAAACAGTTATGATAGAAAACATCTTTCTTGTTAGAAAGTTAGAAAACAGTTATGATGATGTAAAGTAAAGCATAGGGAATATAGTCAATAATACTGCAATAAGTATATATGGTGCCAGGTGGGTATAAGAAATATCAGGGGGAACATTTTATAAAATATAATTGTCTAACTACTATGCTGCCCAGCTGAAACTAATAAAAAATAATATGAATGTAAACTGTAATTTAAAAAATGTTTAATTAAAAATAAAAATTTTTTAAAAAGAAAAAAAAAAAATCACCTCTATGTTCTAGCTTACTTTATAATGTCATACCAATCCATTTTAATATAATTATTCTTCTACACAATTTTCCCATTCTGTGCCTTCTGTTTTGCTTAATCCACCCAAATATTCTTCCTCCCTTTTCTAATGATCATTTGAAATAATATTTACCTTATAAACCTTTCTCAGATTATGTGAATCTGAAGTACAGGGGATCATAACCAGCTGACGTATTAATAGAAAAAATTAAGATTACTTAACACTGCCATAAATTTTTCCTGTTTTAACTGCATGCTAATAATAACGTAAACTACCTTACAAATGTAGGTCCATGTATATATTATTTTGCTTTATGCAGATGTAGTTCTGCTCATCAATAAGAAGAAATGTATACATCTAACATTATGATAATTGGTAATTTCCAGCATGGCTTCCTTAAGCAGTTTTTTAAAAAACAGGCTTATCACATAGCTCTGCTTTACTTCAGTAATAAAGTGAAAGACATGAACATCAACAGTCATTCAAATGTAAAAAATCCTTGGTAAATTTCTTTAGGAAACATGCACTGAGCTGGTTAACCTATCAAATGCTTTATTTAGCTTATTAGAAAAAGGAATATTATTTCCATGCCATCTTTTTCATTTTCCAGCATCTGGGACTCAATCATGTGAGTTATAGAAAATAGTAAGGTAGGGGGAAGCAACTTAGATTTTATAATCTTCTTTTGTTGCTTTTACACATGGTAATAATGATGGTTTCTTTAATATTTTAGGCTTTCCTAAACTGTTCATTTAAAAAGTTCTTGATTCTGCTCCATTCCCACTAACAACCAAATAGTAAACAGAAGTACAACCAAATGTGTGATGTCACTACGTTATCTAAATTTACATGACATTCACCAATAGAGGGTATTTTTTAAAGCAAATACAGTACACAAAAACTGCATGTAAATAATTCAGGGCTGTTTCTAACTCAGAGTCTGATGACCAAATTAGAACAGCAATGACTACAAACACTATATTTAATATGTAATCCATTATGAAATAAACACCTGTACATAACACAGCATGAAACTTTAATTTTTTTAAAGATTTTATTTATTTATTTTTTTAGAGAGAAGGCAAGGGAGGGAAAAAGAAAGGGACAGAAACATCTATTTGAGAGAGAATCATCAATGGGCCGCCTCTCAAATGCACCCGGACCTGGGACCAGCCCACCACACGGGCATGTGTCTTGACCAAAAACTGAATTGGTGAACTTTTGCTTTGTGGAATGATGCCCAATCAACTGAGCAATACTGCTCAGGGCCACAGCATGACACTTTAATAACATATATTGTATATATAGCTCCCAAGCAGTTGGTTCTAAAAGCCAACACTCCTTCGGATATATAATTTCTGGCATCTATGTGTAAAACATTACTAGTGGCCACATTATTGGTTTACAAATACTTCATTCAACAAAGAATTGAGATAGTTTAAAGTAACATTGTGAGGACTCATCCAAACAATGGCTGATGAAAGGAAATGGCTGACCAAAGCTGAATCTCAACTCTTTGGCCTACTAACAATATGACTTAAACGTAGAGCAACCACCTTTGTTTGTCTGGGACAATCCCAGTTTATAAATGAGGTTCCACTCTACTGTTAACAGTACCCTTTTTGACTTTCACAAGTGTTTTAATTTGGGTAACTTACATATCATCTTGCCTAAACAACAAATTCCTTATCTAAAAATAAATATGAAAAAACCTATATAAGGTATTATTATATCAATAAATCATAGCTGCTATTATTATTAGTCATTGATTAAATGGGCAATATAACAATAACCCAGACTCCTGGGACATTTGTCATAATTTCTGCCTCCTTTATATTGTTATTTCCACTTTCCTTCAGTAACACACGCACACACACACACCCATGCACGCATTAATCATAAGGATGTTTTGAGAGAGGCTTTTATGGGTATCTCTAAGGAAACTTAAAAAACTTGAGGCCATTAGAAGCTTCAGAATAAAGAAAAAAATTAAAGATTTTAAATGATATGAGTATCTGATAATATAACTAAAGTGCAAAATAAAATAACAGAGTAAGTCTTTTTCTTTAAAAATCTCCTTAGGAGGTTCTATAGTTATTTAAAATTTCTAACATAAACTTTGAATGGCCCATCCTTAAGTCTTTTAGAAACTAGAGCCTGAAAAAACAACAAAATTATCAATATGAAATATGAAAAAAATTTTAACTTACCTGAACTGCACAACCCAGTAAAAGTAAAAGCAATTTTTTAACTTCTTCTGTGCCTTGTTCTGAAATAAAAATAATAACTAAGTACAACATTTTACTTCAGTTTTACTCTCATGCTGACAGAAACACTTCTAGAGGTAATATTCACGATAACTTGACTAAAGGATTAAGAATATAAATACAGTGGAAAGTTCAAAATAATAGCTCTGTGTGTACACAATGTAGTATTAGCAGAAGAAATGGGCAACAATCTCAATTTTGAAGGGCTACAGTATAGATAAAATAGGCTTCAAAGCTCTGTGCAATAAAGTGTGCTAACTATAAATCCACTACTTGTCCATAAATGATTATAGTATACCAGTGTACTAAATTAAGAACTAGTGATATAGGGACATGCCACAAAGTCAGCCAAAATGGTTCCTAATAGATCTAGTTTCTTTTAGGCCCATTATTGTTTTCTTTTTAAAACACATCTTACATGTTTCATCTAACAGTAAAATTTAAATGGCTTTCCACTGTGTAGTAGATTCATGAAGATCAAAACCTTGTGAGTTAGAGTAAAACTAGTAAAATAAATGCATACGATTAACTGGATAAAAATAATGGTCTGTAACAAAACTGAAGAATACATCTGCTGTCCAATTCAATTCAGATTTGCTTAAAACATTGAGCAAAAAGAAAGCCAATTCTTTGGACCAGAATTTTATCAATGGGCCAATCTGGCCTACGATAAAATCCAAATCTTCTTTTTCAATATTTCCTCCTCCTCTCCATGAAACAACCTACTTTCTTAGCCACACTAATCACCTTTCCCCAAAATATAAATACATACTAACTGCCTTAACTTCTGTTACTGATTTTGCCTTTCTTCCCTTTCCCCTCCCCCCTCTACTTACTAATCACAATCTGAGGCACAGCTGTAACACCTCTGTTGTAGTCTTTTCTGACCTAACCACCAATGGTGCCCAACCCTCACTAATCTGCCAACTTTAAGAATAAGTAATAGCTTTGTATTTTACATGCCTTAACATGTTTACGTCTCTATTTCATACCAATTCTTACCTGATTTCCCAGTAATCTATATCTCTCAACAAAACACAAGGTCCTCCAGAACATAAAGCATTTTCTTTATATTCTTGGTAGGTAATTACTACATGCATGTGGAAATAAAAATAATTCCATTCTACATATAAACTATTTTTTCATTTTTTATTTGTATAATAAAATATTCCAGAATATATCTATAAAGACTGTCTAAACTCCTGAGACACCTCATCTAATTGGTAATTTCTTTAAATAAAAAAAGCTACTTTATTTCAGTTTTTATTTTGGTTTATTTTTTTGTTGTTGTTTTAACTGAGGGTGGGAGTGGGGTTTGGAGAAGATACAGTTTATCTGGGTTACATGTAGCCTGTTAGAATAAGTCCGCTGTGGAAATAGGTAGTTGCTAATTTCCCCTACTATTCAAAAATTAAAACTTTAAACGTGGCACATTTAAAATCTACTAAAGTGCAGAAACTTTTGAAAATATAATTTAAATGATCTAAGAACTGCTTCTCAACTTTCCATTCAGAAGTAATATATATTGATAAATTACAGTATATCAATCAGTAAAACCTTAGATTCAAAACTTTGACAATGGTAGACAGAAACCTACAAATTATTTCAAAATCACTTATTTTCTAAGGTTATGTTCCTTGAAGCCTATAGCTGCATTATCTTCTACCCTTGTTTACAAGGAGACACTGAAACTCATCACAGAGCCCTGACTGGTGTGGCTCAGTGGGTTGGGCATCCTCCCACAAACGGAAAGGTCGCCCACCAGTTGGATTCCTGGTCAGAGAACATGTCTGGGTTGTGGGCCAGGTCCCCAGTTGGAGGTGTGGGAGAAACAAAACCAATAGTTTTCTCCCTCTTTTTTTCTCTCCCTTCCTCACTCCAAAAAAATAAATAATTGAAAAATTAAAAAAAGTAAAGCTCCAGAGGAAGTATCAATCTGCGATAGTTAAAAAAACACTAGACTTAATATAAAATGTATTTCTGATCTCATCCATAACTATTGAGTTTATTTTCTCTATATAAAATGGACTATCAACTCCAACTTTCCCTATAATGAAAAACCTAGTCCATTGATGCAAATAAGCAAGATCCGGGTAAGCATTCTAGTATTACACAAGAAAAAGATTTTATTAGCATATTATGCTAATGTTAATACTTACCAGAAAAGGGGTTTTTGCCAATGATTAAGACATTTGGCAATGACATCATGATCAATTGCTGCAAAGTCTCCTGTAAAAAGATACCCAAAGGTTGTTATACAGGTAATGCTGACTAGGTAATTAATACTCAACAAGTTATAACTTATGATTTGTGTACTTCTCTGCAGGTATGTTATATTATGATTAAAAGCTTTTAAAAATAAATAAATGCAAATAGGTATTTACAGCTTTAAATCTTTTGTAACTTTAAGTTAATGAATTAAATTATAACATCTGATAGACTTCACAATATTAAGACACATCAAATGCCCACAAAATAAAAGTGTCAAGTTGAACTGGTCTAATATTTATTTGGAAATTGAGTTTTAGGTGTTAAATAATCAAAAAACATTTTTCAATAAATGATTAAGTATGTGTAGTCATTTGTTTTGTTTTGTTTTACTTCCTGAGGGAACTAAAAATATCAGCTGATATTAAAATTAAGAAATCTAGCTACTTTATTCAAATGGCCTTATGGCCATTTCATGCAAATGAGCTTTTCCAGTGAATCATTATTTTTCTCCTCTATGTATAATAGATGTTTTACCTCCTTTGACTTGCATCAAAATTTTAGTGACAGGCATATATACATAAGCACAGCATAGGGAATATAATCAGTAATATTGCGATAACCATGTCTTGTACCAGGTGGGTACTGGAAATATCAGATGGATCATTTTGTAAAGTATATGGGTGTCTAACCACTGTGATATACACCTGAAACCAATATAAAATAATACTGAAAGTAAACTGTAATTGAAAAACAAAAAACATTTTTAGAGTATACATATTCTGAATGTACAGGATGATTCACAAAGAAAGGGATGCTTTCAAATTACTCATTTTAGGTAATACATGGAGTATATACCTTTGGTTTATACTACCTCTTCTTTGAGAAAATAAAGAAACTCACTGTGTCTGTCATTTTAACTACTAACAATGACATGCTACAAAAGGTCTGGGATGAATTAGACGATGGGATTGATGGGTATCATGTTATATGACTGAATGTTATAGTAATAGTAATGAGTGTCTTTACCATTTGGCTTTCACTACCTATTCAGACATAACCAGTTACTGAGGAGTAAATTTTTTCTGAATCATTCTTAACTTAAAATAGTATGATGAGGAAGAAAATAACTATAAAAAGTTAACTTACATTGGTTTTTCAAAAGATTTTTACTTATTTATTTTTAGACAGAGGGTAAAGGAGGGAGACAGGGAGAGAAACATCAATGTACAGTTACCTTTTATGCACCCCCCTACTGGGAACCTGGCCTGCAACCCAGGCATGTGTCCTGACTGGGAATTGAACCAGTGACCCTTTGGTTTGCAGGCCAGTGCTCAATCCACTGAGCCACACCAACCAGGGGTTTAACTTACACTGCTTTTTAAAGATGTGTTAATTCTAGATCCATAAAGGCATTTTCCCATAGCCAGTGTGTGGCATGACATCAGCAGCTAATTAGAATTAATGTTTTATGCATAATTCTTTATAGATATGTATTAAAAATTTAAAATTTTTCTTCTGCATTATATTTACTAGTTGTTTAAACAATTATAACTAGAAATATGCATACATTTAAAGAAAAGTACATACTCAGTATGTGAACTGTGTTAAGATGTGTAAGTAAGAATATTAAGAATGTGTCAAAAACTGCTAAAATTACTTACTCCAATGGTTGACAATAAGTTTGGATATTTAATAAATAAAATTTCAAGTTAAAAGCAAGTTATCTCAAGATATAGCTATATGCTATAGCTATGTAACAGCTATATGGACTTAAAAGAAATAAATTTCTAATTCAGTTTCCTTGCCTTGAAGCAAAGTTATCAGAGCTATCATTGTACATATTAAAAGAAATCATAAATAAGATATATATAAAAACAGCAATCACTGTTTCATATAGCTCCCATTTAGTGAAGATAATCTTTTTTTAAATGTATTTTATTGATTATGCTATTACAGTTGTCCTATTATCCCCCCTTCATTCCCCTCCACTCTGAACACCCTCTCCCACCCACATTCCCCCCCTTTAGTTCACATCCATGTGTCATAAGTTCTTTA
>CM052543.1:114450981-114495025 GCA_028533065.1 Trachops cirrhosus | reverse complement strand
GGGGGGGACTGTGGGTGGGAGAGGGTGTTCAGAGTGGAGGGGAATGAAGGGGGGATAATAGGACAACTGTAATAGCATAATCAATAAAATATATTTAAAAAAATAAAAATAAAAAAACAAAGATACTCTAGAAATATTTGAAGAATTGCAATAATAAAAAGAAAAAGAAAAAGGAAGACAGAAATGATAGAGATTATATTAATAGGGAAATAACAGTAGAGGTGCTTTGAAAGATTCTACAAGTAATTTTTTTCCTATTAGTTTTAGTTGGCTGTCTATAACCTTTCAAAAAAATGGTATATCAACTGTATTTTTTAGTGGACCATCTAAAAAACATTTTTACTGATATGCAAGTTTCTATGAATTAAAGTTCAAGTTGCTAAAGCATTGTAAGAACGATTATTTTGAGTTTGTGCCAAATATAGATATTATTAAGTTACTATTTAATATAACTTACAGTACACTTCTCCTTCATCTTCTAAGTTATCCATAATACTTCCTTTATTGTAAGAAGTTAAACTATACTTGGCAAAGGTCTGGGCTCATGTCCCTTTTGTGAATCACACACTGAGCAAGGTGCTCCTTTGAGATTCTTATCATCTATTTTAAAAATTCAAACAATTACATTTTTCATACTATTTGTGTTTGTTCTTTTACCTGTGCTACTAGTGAAAAGAATTAAAACTATTTTACCATATTTTAGTAGGTTACAAAAAATTAAATGAATAGCACTGAAAGTAAAGAACATCTAACCAAAGTGTCAAAAACGATGGAATATAAAGCATTTGTTGCATAACAAACAAAGGGTCTCTTTCCTCAGATACCGAATTTTATTAAACTCCACAAGTTGCTTATTATAACAGATGTTAAAGAAAAACCTTAAAAAGTACCTGCTTTCCCTGGCAACTGCATTAATGGTATTAGATCTGGTTTTTGTCTTTAATATTAGTGCAAAAACTTCCGAATAAATTTAAATTTCCTAATTGTAAATGTTCTTTATTGGGCCTCAAAAAATTCAGACCATTACTTTAACACTGGTTAAACAACCACCTTGCTTCCTGTGTACTTATTTAAATGTAGTCAGACTGAGCAGTTATACCAAACACTAGCTGCTGACAGTTCCCAAAACTGTACTAAGGGTGTTACTTGTAAACTGTGTCTTTGATAACCAAATTCACTCTTTCTCCTTCATTCACAAAAATAAAAGTAACTTCAACAGAGAAATCAAAAAGCCTAGGTAATTTTATAGCTATAATTTACTTATTTTCTGACTTGAAGATTCTTAAATATTTTTTGCAAGACAAGAGATGCTTGCTGTGTATCTAATGATTATCTGAAAAGATCTGAATTCCCACTTCAACATAACAAAATATACGTTTCATAAACTTTGTGATAACCTTATGCTACCAGTTACTTCTCTCAAGATCTCTCACATTAATACTTCATTTGCCCTTATTTATCACAATCAAAATTATTTTATTCATTTACTTTTCTATTACCCCTCTACTAGAACTGTAAATTTCATGAGAATAGGGACATGGTCTGTTCCATTCACCAATGCCTCGGCATTCAATAAAAGTGAGTGGAACTCAGAAGAAATCTGAATGACATTACAATTTTTACTGAGCTTTTAGATATTCTAAGTCATTAAAATGAAAACAAAATACTGACACTCAAATTTACCTATCATTACTGAGAATATACACTAACAATCATCTCAGGATATTGTGTCAGTTTTCCTTTCTCCCTAGGAATCATTTTTGCAAGATGACCTTGATGATTACCCACCCATAAGAAAAACAAACAAAACAAAAACTAGAGATGTATACTTCTAAATTTTAACTTACCCAAATTCACTTGCCTTTTGTGAATCAAAATACTCAAAATGTACTCAAATATTTTACCTCAAATACTTTTTCATAGGCGTGAATAAGACATCATATTTTTTCATGTATAATGCACACCCACATTTTTGTGCACATTATACATGGGATTATTATACATATTATTATACTCATGATATGTAATCATTATACCCATGTATCCTTATTTTTCCCTCAAAAATTTGGGCACAAAAGTGCACCTTATACATGGAAAATACGGTATAAAAATACAGCATGGGGCAAAAGTAGGTTTATAGTGGTGAATGCATGAAACAGAGTTTATTCTTGTATTATTATTTATTATTGTATTATTTTCCATATCAACAATTGTAAACCTACTTTTGCCCAACCCTGTATATTTTTAATAGCTTTAGAAAGACTTTTGGGGAAAATTTTGATTTTTTCAAAAGATAGGTAATTTAATAGGTGACAAGAACTGCATTGATTTGGACTTTGTTAACTTAAAATCTGTCATATTAAAGTAGGTCATATCTATCTCGGTTATATACATGAGAATAAAACATAATTTTAGTAAGTCAATTAATCGTGTAAATAATATGATTGACCTATTTCTAAAGATACTTCACAAGTGCCTTAGAAACATTTTATCTAAGAATGTGAAATATGGGGGGAAGGGTAGAGATGGTATGGTAAACTGGTTCTAAAGGAAGGGTATAGGAGAGTGGTAGAAGGGGAATTTCAATCCTCAGTAATATTTTATATTTTAAATATCTAAAACAATACTGACAAAATGTTACAATATTCATTCATCCAGAAAATGTTAATGAAATGTTTACAGATGTAAACAGTGACACTCAAAAAGCAAATCAGTTCTGAGCTGAAAGTGAACCAGCTCTGTTGGTTAGAGCATCATCCCGATACGCCAAGGTTATGGGTTCAGTCCCGAGTCAAGACACATACAAGAATCAACCAATAAAGTCATAATAGGGAGACCAACAAATTGATGTTTCTCTAACTCAATAAATAAAGAAAAAGAAATAGAAAATCATTAATAATAACATCATCTTGGCACTATTAACATTTGGGCTCAAAAATGTAAAAAATCTAGCACAGACTTATTTCTGGCAAGAAGGAGTACTAGATACTAGAAAAGAGAAGAAAGATCCAAAAATGCTGAATGATTTTTTTAAAAGTCTTTAAAAATACATGACTAAACTCCAAAAAGGTTTCTCAGTTAAAGTAGTTAAAAGATAAAACAGCTCTGGCCAGTGTGGCTCAGTTGTTTGGGCTTTGTTCTGCAAACTGAAATGTCATGGGTTCAATTCCCAGTCTGGGCACAGGCCTGAGTCATGGGTTCGGTTCCCATAGAGGCCCATGCGAGAGGCAACTGATCAATGTTTCTCTCCCTCTCTTTCTTCCCACCAAAAGAAGAAAAAAAGAAAAAGATAAAACAAAAAAAAAACCCTATAAAGGAAAGCAAGGAAAAAGCTATTTTTCTTAGTCTTTGTTAGACTTTGAGGAGGATTGTTTCCCTAAGGAATTGTAATAATGTAGTCTCAGTTAAGAATATATACATAAACACATAAATACACCATTTACAAACACACACATGCAGCCAAAGAGATCCAGAGGTATCCATATATATATTAGTTGCTAACAGTGGTAATCTCTATTAGGCACTGGAAGTATCCATATTTTACCTTTTTTTCTACTTTTCTACTTTTTATTAAAAACAAGTATTGCTTCTAAAATAATATAAAGCTCCTTAAAATAAATTGAAAAGTGGTTGTGGACTGGAGCACAAAAGAAAGCAAATCTTCTCTGAAGCAATGCATACTTGGCTCAGACACTAAAGTATTCCCACAGATAAATTCCCTCCCAAAATGAACTCACAAAACACACACATACACATCATTGCCACCACCAAACACCACGAAAAATGGCAAATAGAAAACACAGGCAGCCCTAGCTGCTGTAGCTTAGTGGACTGAGTGCCGGCCTGCAAACCAAAGGGTCACTGGTTCGATTCCCAATCTAGGGCACATATCTGGGTTGTTGGCCACATCCCCAGTGGGGAGCCTGTGATAAGCAACCACACATAATGTTTCTCTCCCTCTCTTTCTCCTTCCCTTCCCCTCTCTAAAAACAAATGCAATCTTTAAAAAAAAAAAGAAAACACTGAGCAAATTCAGATCCGACAGATCTGTTTTCAGATTTGGAAATTATCAGATGTAAAATCTAAAGTAAATTTTTTTAATTTCTAAAAAAGTAAACAAAGGAATTAAAAGAATGATAAATAAACAAAGTGAAAAACAAATGTAACAAAAATCAAACAGAACTTCTAGAAATGAAATAATATAATTATTGAAGGTCAAAAATTAATCAGTGGGTTAAACAGAGATTTGACAACTATGCTGGGCAAATTAGCAAACTGAAAAGACAGTCCTGAAAAAATTCTCAGAGGATAGAATAAGAAAGCCTAGTATACATGTAATAGAAATATTGCAAGTATATCAGATAAGAGAACAGGAAAAAGCCAATATTAGAAGAGAAAAAATTAGGAGCCAGGAGGGAAAAATAACAACTTAACCTAAGAACAAAAATTAGACTTATAGCTGACTTCTCCAGAACAATAAAAAACACAGAGATGGAAGAATAAAATCTGCAAAACACAGAGAGAAAATTAATAGTTAACCCAATAAATCTATCTTTCAAAAACAAGGGTGAAATAAAGGCATTTTTCAGACAAATAAACATTGAGAAACTTTATCAACAAGCCCTCTCTAAACAAATATTTAAAAGCTACACTTCAGTAAGAAAATGATCCCAAAGGCTGGTCTGAGAAAGAAAACCATGGCGGGGGAGGGGAGATAAAAGGAAAACATGTAGCGTGACCTAAAAGAACACTGATTTTATTTATTGGACTGTAATTTCAATATCTAAATTTATGAGGTATAAAAAAACTAAATTTATTTTAAACTTTGTTTTTTAAAAAAGACAGTAACAGCTTAAAAGTCAAAGGGGGAATTACTGGAGTTAAAGCATTCTAAGATCACAGTACTATTTGTGAAAGAGTACAGATATTGATTAATTTTGGCCTTTGCTTTGATAAATATGAAAGGGATAATTTCAAGAGTGGCTTTCTGAAAAAAAAAAAACAGATGTGAAGTATACTTTTAAACCAGGAAAGAGAAAAATATGTTGAAACAGTTATTGATAAATACTTAATTCTTCTAGTAACTAAACAATTTTAAACTCATTTGCACCCAATAACATAGCTTTAAAGTATACAAAGGAAAACTTGACAAATCCATCATCATAATGAGAGATTTCAAGTCACCTTTCTCAAAAACTGATAGAGCAAGAGACAAAATTAATCAGGCTGCAAAAGGTTTCAACAATACAGTAAACAAACAAGCTTACTCTGACTCTGCACCCAAAAAATTAAAGAATGCATATCTCTTTCAATCACACATGGAACTTTAATAAAACTGACAACATACTAGATCAAGTCAAGTAATTTTTAACAAATGTCAAAAAATAATTATCATACAAACCACATTCTCTGACCAAAAATCAACAGATTGCTTGAAAAATACCATGTTTGGAAATCTAAAAGCATACCTCTAGTAACTCATGACTGAAATAAGAAATCACAACCAAAATTATAAATTCACAGGTATATACATTTAAAAAATACAATACACCAATATTTGTGTGATACAGCTACAGCAATTCTTAGAGGTATATTAATATCCTCATATTTAAATTATGAAATATGCATCCAGTTTAAGTAAAAAAAAAGCATAAGTAAGCATAGCTCTTCAAAAAAGCAAAAAACAAAGCATAACTCTTCAAAAGCATAATTCAAGCAAGCTAACGAAGTATTGGACTATGTGAATTCCCAGGAAACTGAAAATTAGTTTAAAAAATCATAAAATACAATAATTGTAAAATTAGATAATAATGAAGTGCCTGCTTGTATCTTAATATTGTATAAAAATAGACTATGTTATTACTGTTCTATCTCCAGCAAATAGACCAGTACCTGGCTATAAGCATTCAGTATACGTTAGGTGATTGATACTAAATAACACAAAAATGTGAATATATGAGCAGTTATTAAAATACAAGATGGAAAAAAACCCACTTACCTGATAATAAAATTTTATCTGTCTCACCAAAATGGATAGATTATGAATTCTAAGTGAGGCATCATTGTTGACTTTTTTATTTACTCTCTGACTCTCTGATTTAGGATTACTGAAAGAAATAGAAAAAGTACTTTGAAATTATACTGAAATATACCTATTAACATATAGACAACTAAAAATAATCATATAATACATTTTTCTTTAAACAAACTATACATTCATCTGCATTAAGAGAGATGATCTAAAAGGACAGATGATTACTTTGAAAAGTATTCAGTGCTTCTAACTGATAAAAATGAGTCTGACATTCTAAGACAGTAGCAAAATAAATTTGAAACATAAGTCAGATGTTGTCCTTCATTATCATTTTGTCTCCCCAACTTCCTGGAATAAATAACCTCTTATTTCCTTGAATATGTGTATTTCCATAACCCAAATAAATCTGTTTAAATCAAGAATGTAAACTATGGGCTAAAAACCAATAAATATTGTATCTTTTCACTGGATAATGAAGAGTGTATATCACAGGAAATATCCCAGGGAAATTAAAGAATGAAGTGATAGCACAGGTTAATGTGTGGATACTCTATAGATTTAATAAAAGCAAAGGGTTCAGTGATTCTGATGTAGCAGAAACTAGAGAAGAAAAACAGGCTATGGTTAAGAATGGGAAATTCAATGACACCAAAAGCAAAGGCAACAAAGGCAAAAATAAACAAGTGTGCCTACCTCAAACGTAAAAGCTTCTTACAACAAAGAAAACCATCAACAATATGAAAAAGCAACTTATGGAAAGAAAATAAGTATTGCAAATCATGTATCTTCTAAGGGGCTAATATCTCAAGTATTATAAAGAACTCATACAACTCAATACCAGAAAACTATAACCCAATTTTAAAATGGGCAAAGAAACTGAATAGACATTTTCCCAAAGACATACAAATGGCTAACATGAAAAGGTGCTCAACATCATTAATCTTCAGGGAAATGCAAATCAAAACTACAGTGAGACATCACCTTATATTCATTAGAATGGCTATCATCAAAAGTCAAGAAATAAGCATTGGCAAAGATGTGGAGAAGAGGGAACCTTTGTGCGCTGTTAGTTGGAATGTAAATTGGTGCAATCACTATGCAGGTTCCTCAAAAAATTAAAAATAGAACTACTATATAACCCAGCAATCCCACTTCTGTGTATATAAGACAAAGAAAAAGAAAACAGGATCTCAAAAACACATCTGCACTCCCATGTTCAGCACAGTATTATTTACAACAGCCAAGATAGGGAAACAACTTAAGTGTACATCTACAGATAAATGAATAAAGAGCTGATATACACACACACACACAAATATTATTCAGCCATGAGAAAGAAGGAAAGATGCCATTTGCAACATGATGGACCTTAACATGCATTATGCTAAATGAATTAAGCCAGAGCCAAAAAAACAAAGAACAAAAAAAAACTCTGTTCTCACTTATACGTGGAACCTAAAAAAAAAAATTAAATGCATAAAAACAGAAAATAGTAAAGTAGTTGCCAGGGGCTGAGGGGTGAGGAGAATAGGAGGAAGTTGGTAAAGGGTACAATCTTTCATCTTGGCCCAGTAGGTCAGTTGGTTACAGTATCATCCCAATAAACCAAGGTAGTGGGTTCAATCCATGAATGCATAAATAAGTGGAACAACAAAACCTATGTCTCTCTCTCTCTCCCTTCCTCGCTTTAAAATCAATTTTTAAAAATAATTTTTTTAAGATTTTATTTATTTATCTTTAGAGGGAGAAGGGAAGGAGAGGAGAGAAAGGAGAGAAGGAGAGAAATATCAATGTGTGGTTGCCTCTCATGGGTCCCCTCCTGGGAACTGGCCTGCAATCCAGGCATGTGCCCTGACTGGGAATCGAACCGCGATTTTTTGGTTCACAGGCCTGCGCTCAATCCACTGAGCTACACCAGCCAGGGCTAAAAATAATTTTTAATAGGTACAGACTTTCAGTTACAGTATGAGTAAGATCTAATGTGAAATATAATAGCTGATAACACTGTATTATACAAGTGAGATTTGCTAAGAGTGGAACTTAAATGTTCACATGCACACTAAAGATAATGTAAGGTAACAGATGTGTTAATTAACTAGAGGGTGGGAATTCTTTCACAATGTGTATCAAATATCACTAGGAACATTTTAAATATTTTAAAAATTTAAAATTTACAATTAAAAAAACCAATGAGGAGAGTGATACTGTTTCCCTATTTTTACAAATCTTAAATATCTGGTTTAATTTTTAAAAACAGGTTGATGCTCATCTTTGCTTCTGCATTCAACCTATTGTTTGTGTTATTTTGGTTCACATATATGCAGCCTCACCCAGGTATGTAGAAAAAAGAAGACCCTCTGAACTCTCTGAAAGGAGACTCAAACCATATGCTGAGAACTGCTTTACTTCAACTATTCCCTTGCCAGGACTAACATATAAATTACGACCATCTAATATTTAGAATCCAATCAAGTTTATTGTTCCAAACAATAAACAATAAATGAATGTCCTTTATCAAAAAGAATCTAGTTCAAAATCACACTTCACATTCAGTAGTCTAAATTGCAATCTTTAGTCTCTTTCAGCCTGAAAAAAAGTTTCAATCTTTCCTTGAATTTCATGACCTACACATTTAAAAATGTTACAGGGTCAGTTATATCATAGAATGTCCTTTAACTGGGTTTGTCTGATTAAACTGTATCTGACTCATAATTAAGTTCAGGTTAAGTATCTTTGACAGGAAAACCACAAAAGAGATGCTGTGTTCTTCTCAATGGTCAGGGCACATACGTAGGTTGCAAATTGGATGGATCCCCAGTTCAGGTTGGATGGGAGGCAACCAGTAGATGTTTGCCTTTCTCATCACCGTCTCTGTCTCTCTGTGTCTCTCTGTGTCTCTCTCAAATCAATAAACATATCTTCAGGTGAGGATTAAAAAAAAATCCTGACATTTGCATGACTAAATTTTTAAATTTCCACAAAGGCCTTACACATTTAAATTAAAATTTTTTCTCGTGCTGACCCATGTGGCTCAGTTGGTTAGGCATCATCCTACAGAGCAAAAGGTCGCCAGTTCAATTCCAGGTCAGGGCACATGTCTGTGTTTCAGACTGTCCCCAGCTGGGTGTATGCAAGAGGACACTAATCAATGTTCCTCTCACTCAGTGATGTTCCTGTCTCTTCCTCTCTTCATCCCCTAAGAATAAATAAATAAAACCTTTAAAATATTTTTTCTCTTTCTTGGGTTCTTGTTTGTGAAATGGATTTCTTTCTATTACACTGTCTACCTATTATTGCTAGTATATAACAGGAAATCTATAGCTTTTTTTATACTGCACTTCTGATTAACTGCTTTTCGAAATTTAGTTTTCTCAGTTCATTTTCTTGGGTTTCCTGGTTTAAAAAAATCATATTATCAGCAAATGACAGTTTATTTCCTCCTTTCCAATCTTATATCTCATTTCTATTTCTTTACATACTGCATTAACAAATAATAATAGAGATAAGAACTATCCTTCCCTTGTTCTGAAATTTATTGGGGTTGCTTTTAATATTTTACCATTAAAGCATAATGTCTGCCATAATTTTCTGATGGAGACCCTCCTTTCAGTTAATTTCCCTCCTGTTCCTATTTAATATCTGAACGGGTATTGAATTTTCTCCAATTTTTCCTATATTTGTTCCCATCTGCTTCTTCTCCTTTAGAATGTCAATGCAGTGAATTACACTGTTACAATTTCTAATACTGAATCATCCTCACAATCCCAGACTATTCATTCCATCAGCTCCACCAAATAGTATAACATTATTCCCTTTTTTTGGGCGGGGATACATAATTCTATCACAGGTCTTCCACTACTTAATTGCATTCATGCTCTCACTTCTGACTGGACTGTAAGGTTCTGACAGGGGCCATATCATATTCACATAAAAATTAGCATATGTCCTAACATAAATACTGTTGGAATAAATAAAAATAAGAATAAACAATCTGAGACTAAGCAGCACAGTGTTTTAAAAATTCGTGCTTTCTAATGAGAATAATGAGATGACAACTCACTTGGAAGTCTGGAATAGATAGTCTTTACTAAGGTTTGTGTTTTAAAGATCAATTGAATAACAGAGTCCTAAACTACAATTTGAGATCTACAGAACAGGGAGAATAGTAATAAGGCAGGTTGTATCTGACCGGTGACTGATTTATACTTAGTGCCAGGGAAAAAATGAACAGCCCAAGGCAAATGAGATTATAACTGAAAAGTGGGTCTCTGAGTTTTATAAAAGCATCAACCAGAACTAGTTACTTACAAAAACAAAGAGACTCTATCACAAAAGTCAGATCATGTGTCATGGCAGACAAACAGTCACATGGTATCAGGAAGTAATGATTAAAAACCCAGAGAGCAGAAGGAAAATCTTGCTTCATAAAATGAACCTGGGTACACTTTTTGTCAGTTTAAGTTAAACAAACACTCAGAGTACCTAATATAGCCATATTACTTAATATATAAAAGCTAAGTTTAAGTCAAGCTACCATTATGGAGAAAAATATACTTGTAATGGACAGAAGAGAGTAGAAGCAACCCTAATAAGAAAAATGTTAGGTATACTACCCAGTTATGGAAATTTCATTTGCAATCATAGATATTCTGTAAATACCTTTCCCTTCTAGCCTTCCATCTTTTTATTTCTATTTTTCTCAACTCTAGAGTTGA
Organism: Trachops cirrhosus; assembly: GCA_028533065.1. Taxonomy (NCBI): domain Eukaryota; kingdom Metazoa; phylum Chordata; class Mammalia; order Chiroptera; family Phyllostomidae; genus Trachops; species Trachops cirrhosus. The sequence goes on along the minus strand of CM052543.1, from coordinate 114,484,276 downwards.
ATCCCCTTTTGTACTTCTTACCCCTGAATGTCTCCTAGTCACACATACAGTGGTAATATTTAGACCTAAAAAATACTTCAGAGAGTATCTAGTTTCACTATAAGTCAGAAAATCAAAGTCCAAAGTAGTCACTTGCCTAAGATCTCAGTTGTTTTTTTTCCCTTTACTCTATTTTCAGCCTTTTCTCCCATAGGATACTCAAGACAAAGACTGAAAGGAAAAGGTTTGAGCAATGTTATCTATGAAACCCATGTGTATAACAACTAATTGTTTTTATTGTTTGAGCATATTCCTAAGTGTTTTCACAGTAATTAAACTAAAAAAGATTCCTTTTCCCACTTGGTTCATTATAGCAATATTTTATTATAAACCTAGGTGTCTAGTTCTGACAACAAATATTTAAGAAAAATTTTAATATTACAAATGAAAATGTATAGAAACTTAAAAAACTGCAAAAATTTAGAGTGCAAACCCATTATTACATGGTACTATGTAATCTGGACTATACTTTGGGATGGATGTTCTAATAAATGTGTGATTTCATTCCTACTTTCAAAACTTTTATAAAGTAAATATTATCTTTGTCTCTGACAGAGTTGCTACCAAGTTCGTGTTCTTTCAAGTGATTTTTTAAAAAGTTTTATTTATTTTTTATTATTTTTTTATTTATTTTTATTTTTTATTAAATACTTTTGAATTTTATTATTGTTCAAGTACAGTTTTCTGCCTTTCCCCCCCAGCCCTCCCCACCACCCCAGCCACCCCCACCTCCCTCTCCTGTTTCCACTCGCCCTTGTTTTTATCCATGTGTCCTTTACAGTTGTTGTTGTAAACCCTTCACCCTTCCCTCCCTGATATCCCCTCCCCTCTCCCTTCTGGTTACTGTCAGTTTGTTCTTAATTTCAATGTCTTTGATTATATTTTGCTTGCTTGTTTGTTTTGTTGATTAGGTTCCAGTTAAAGGTGAGATTATATGGTATTTGTCTTTCACCACCTGGCTTATTTCACTATGAAAAACAGTATGGAATTTCCTCAGAAAACTAAAAATGGAACTGCCTTTTGACCTGGCAATTCCACTGCTGGGATTACATTCTAAGAACCCTGAAACACCAATCCAAAAGAATTTATGCACCCTAATGTTCACAGCAGCACAATTTACAATAGCCAAGTGCTGGAAGCAACCTAGGTGCCCATCAGTAAATGAGTGGGTCAAGAAATTATGGTACATTTACACAATGGAATCTACACAGCAGAAAGAAGGAGCTCCTAGCCTTTGAGACAACATGGATAGAACTGGACAGCATTATGCTAAGTGAAATAAAAACAAAGTTTTAAAATTTCTCTTTAAATTTTATGTCCAATATTCCTCATATGATATTTTGAAATGTATTCAGTTGCTCAAAAGCTTTGTAGTCTCCTCCTTTGTCTAAAGCTCTTCTAAGAATGAGCAAAATTTAAGAATTTAGAATTTTGGTTTGCTCAAAATCTTTAATTTTTTTAAATTTTATTTTCAAGTTTTATATTTCATTTTTTCAGCCTTTAAGATGGCTTGTAACAAATTAAGATAATTCTGAATATAAAAAGAGCAAATTCTTTAGTTTGTATATATTAAGGATATCAAATGAAACTATTTTAGAAATTTGGGAAAAGTGAAAAATACACTTTACATAAGCTAGAGAAAGTATGTTGAAAATTTATGGAAAAGTACTCCAATATCTAAAATTAATCTCACATTCAACAGTGATTTCAAAGATAAGAGAATGAAAGTTTTCTGCATCTTTTTATAAAACTATGGTGTTTTTGTGTTTACAAATCTTTGCTACAATTACATGGAATTTAAGGGGATTTCTATGATCTAGTAGACTCACAAGGAAATTGAAGCGTAGAGTTCTTTGGTAGAACAGGCTAATAGCTAGGTACTCAGGGCCTCAGTTTCAGTTTCTAATCTACACTGTACAACCATAAGTTATTTTATATGCAAACAGAACCGGAAAGTTCCTTCTTCTTTAGAATCACTGGATATCACATCATAGTCTATCTATAAACTTTTTGGACTTGGATACCAGCATAACTGCTAAAACACTCTAGGCATGGATCTAGAGAGCAATAAACTTTCGATTACAAAGGTTAGGTTTCCCATTTGATGCATGCCTAATGTGAGTTAGGGTCAAACTGACATATGCCAGGATCATGGAAAACAAGCCCTTTCACCCCAAGAATGTGATCTTCTTTATGTGAGAGAAATTAACCTCAGGTGAAACTGCCTGAAAAGTCCTCATCTTCTCTTCTATGAAAAATAGTTGCATACTTAAGGTTAGATTTACAGAAAATTATGCAAATCAAAAAATTAGAAACTTCAGGAAAAATAGTATTTTTTAAAAAGAAAAATGTAATAATGATACACTGCCTGGCTCTGCAGGAAACACACAGGGTGGGGCAAAAATAGGTTACAGTTGTATGTACATGAAACAGTTTATTCTTGTGTTATCATTTATTATTATATTAATTTCCATACAAATAACTGTAAACCTACTTTTGACCCACCCTGTATTAGTTATATAATATAAATACTGATTACTGATTTAATTAAAATTATAATAAGTACATTAGAAACACAAGGTAAGAAAAAAGAGAGGTAAGGAATTTAAAAAGCTAAAATCTCATCTACCATTATCAGGAAGTCAACAGATAATGGCTAAAAGGAATAAATCAAGAAATACTGGGGTAGGCACATTATTATCATAGTATAAAAGGCTAAATGAAAGAAGAAATTACTTTGAAGAAGGTCAGGGGAGGACTGCTGTTCTTCACTATGAAAGTTTTGGTATTAAATAAGCCTTTTAACCATGTAAAATAATTTTTAAAGAAGGAAAACAATTCTGTTTTATGAAGCCTGGTCATATTATTTACCTCTAGGGGAAAAATTTTTTTTCATCTATTACTTAGCTAAAGCACACATAATACAACTATACAAGCAGAATTCATTGCTCGAGATTCAGTTACAAGACACGTGTGACTACACATAAACAGAAGAAAATAATGCAATATAAAAATTTTCTTCTGTAAAAAGATAAGCACTCCATTCCTTTGTGTAATTTAAGGTTTATTTCTTCATACAATAAAAGTCACAGTACATACAGTAATTTAAACAAACGGTATGCAGTACAGCATGATTCCAAAATTCCCTAAAAAGAAATTGTAGTCTATTACATATTCTAAATATTCTTTCCTTCATGTTTAATACTTAAAATGCTAAACAAAGATGGAGTCATTAAGTAATAAGTTTTGATTACTCCCTTTGAAAACATACCTTAAAAAAACAGGATTTATTTTTAGAAAGGACTTTCTCTAAAATAAAGGATAAGCAACTGAATGATACATATGTGATATATGAGCAAGTATCTTTTTAATCACAAACAGCTCTTTCAAAACCAACATAATCTCAAATTAACCATTTATTTTTGTAAGATAAAAATTGAAAAATGCTTTACAGGCAAATAGCCTAGGTGATATTGTTCAAATTTGTCCAGCCAGAAGTTAAAACGAACATGGCAGTAAAAGAGAGCCTCAAGCAATTTCACATTTATAAATGACCTACCTATGACAAGATGCACTGATTTCAATAAACAGGCAATAGTATTATCTACCACGGTATATAGTAATTTTTAAATTAGGATAACAGATAAAAGAAAAGTGTTCAGTACCACAAAACTAAAATTCTATGGTCTTTGTATATACAAGGATTATGTCTTTACTTATTCATTGACTAATATCTATGAGAAACAGAAATGTGATAGTTTTAATGGCTTTATGCTCTTCTAACCAGACTATAAACCTGTTATGTATCCTCTTGAACCATCTGTTTTGTGTTGGTGCTTAAGAACTACATGTGCTCATGTTTTTTATCATGCCACTCTAATTTAAAACTAGTTGCATGTAGGGCTTTAAAATTTTTTGAGATGTTACATGGCAACACAATTATATATATAACATTTTCATGTCACTATGAAACACTTGAAATAACTAAGTTATTTGCATATTTAACTTTAAATGTGCATATACCAGAATGACGGTTTTGTCAAAAATAATTAACTGGGTAAATATCATTATAATATAGGGTTATGTAAGTAGTAAGGTATCTATATCTTAGCTTTGAGAATGATAAGGCAAAAGAGTTGTTTTTTAAAAAGAGGATCCCTTTACCTTAATTTCTCTTCTTTCTCACAAATTGTATCACTGTGTATGATGGCCAACAAGAAAATCTAATATTAATATAATATTTTATATACCTACAGAATACTTTCACATATGTTAACAAATTCAATCTTTACAATGACTGAACAGTCATTCTTGGAAAGATATGCGATATACAATTAATTATCACAGAGAGATTATCCACACAGTCCCCTTCAAGTACTTTATCATAATTTAAGATACATTAAGTTACCTCTTCAAGGGTTGAAGAAATATCTATGACATATTCTAGTTAGCCCAAGACTGAGCTAACAATACAGAGTGATTTTCACTGATTTAACAAATAAAACAAATATTTTGATTTAAAAGTTTCAAATGGACATAAAAACAATAAAGTCCAATACTATACATACAATGAACCTTGATTTTATCTGAATCGGAAAAAATTACTGAAAATCTACCCATTATTTTTTAGAATGAGCCAACATGAGCCTTTAAAATATCAGGCTAGCAGTTTTCTTACTTTTTGGTCCAAGACTCCTTTTCACTCTTAAAATTTACTGAGGCTCCAAAGAGCTTTAGTTTATATAAGTTATATCTATATACATTTCCTATATTAAAAATTAAAGTTAAGAGCCCTGGCTGGTGTGGCTCAGTGGATTGAGTGTCAGTCTGTAATCTGAAAGGTTGCCGGTTCAATTCCCTGTCAGGGCACATGCCTGGGTTGTGGGCCAGGTCCCCAGTTGTGGGCAAATGAGAGGCAACAGATTGATGTATCCAATCATATTGATGTTTCTCTACCTCTCTTCCTCGCTCCCCGCTCCTCCACTCCCCTCTCTCTAAAAATAAATTTTAAAAATATTTTCAAAAAATTAAGAATTGAAAAATAATTTACTCATCCACTAAAAATAACAAACACATTGCATGTTAACATAAAGAACATTTTTATTATAAATAACTATCTTTTCCAAAAACAAAAAATGTTAGAGGCAAGTGACATTCTTTTACAAATGAGTAAATCTCTTTAATGAGTTTGGTTTAATAAAATACATATGGATTCTTAAATCTGCTTCTGTATTCAATGCTTAATTAGTAAATTAGATGCTTAGAACTATTTTGTTCTAAGTACATAAAGAAAATTGACAAAGATAAACTTGGAAAGAATATTTTAATAGCCTTACAGAAAACTGACATTCTTCCTTGATGGTACTAAAATTCAGTAAAGTGGAACCTGAAATCATATCAATGACCTTTTCTTCCATTGGTCTATCTGGTACGCTGAATGAATCTTTTAAATACCTATGATTTCTTATTATACATTGGTCATTTTGATAATATTGGTTCATTGAGTTATAGAGATCTTCCAAATTTGGCATTTTATTATTTGATATAAAAAAACAGTTTAACATCACCTCCAATCTCATCAGAAAAGTTTAAATATTGAGAAGCCTTCTAAGCTCACATTTTCTATAATTCAAATTTTATTACTGATAACACACATGATCAGTTGTTTTTCTTGAACAGGCTCACTTTGTTCATTTTTGAGAAAATGTCTGCCCAATATTTAAGTCTGAATAACTATGGTTTTTCAGAAGTTCTTTCAAGTAAACATAGTGTTCCACAAAATGGAGACTTGTTCAGCTTGTAGCTCAAAAAAAATCATCAGTATTTTTCCTTGAGATAATTACCACACTCCATTATGCAACACAAATGTTTAATGCATACTTCTCATTTTGTTCTACAGAATGTTAAAGATATGTAATGAGTGATCAAGACTCAATAAAATAACTTCTACTGCTTCATCAAGGACAGTTTTAAGTGCAAATGGATTTCTTTTTAACTGTAAGTATAATATACATTGTGTGAAGAACACAATAACTACTGGTACAATTTGGTACCACTTCTTGATTGATGCTAATGTGTTGGCAGTTTTACCCACATTTGCTTTGCACCATCAATGTTTTTGCAACACAGGCCAAAAAGGCAAATGACATCTTAATATTATTATGAAAATAATTTTGACCTGACAGACAAGTAGACTCCCAGCAATCTGCTGATCTCACTTTGAGAGCCACTGTATTTGAAAAATCAATTCCTGTTCATGGTATGGAGACCTGAGTACTTAATATTATGCTAGCTGGTGCCTTTATAAAGTAAAAGAACCTTCATTCATATGGTGGTCAACCACATGGCCAGGGACTGAAACAAAGATTGTTTAGCACCAATAGGTATCACTAATCTGTAATGGAACTTTTACCTCTTGTCCTTAATCTTTACAATAGGGTAAAGATTACAACAGAGATTTGTTTTTATCAGTATTCTAGGGTGACCCAGTCAGTCCCAAAGACTCAAGAAATCTCAAAATGAGCAGATGTATAATTAGATATTTCCCATGATTTGTGACAGACTTATGGCTTACACCCTCATACTATCAATTCAACAGAGAAAGGATTCTTAACCTGAAGTCCATAAACCCTCCTAGGGCAATTTAAATAGTTCACTTGATTAATTATCAGTGACAAGTATTACTGTCAATTTTGAGAAGCAATAAAGCCCTTTAAAATGAAGAAAAACTTTGAAAAATATTTTCCAAAGTATAATCTAATTAATAATATATACAATCATAGAAATTTACCTCAAAATTTTTAAATTGATAAGAAAATCCTTTTTCATCATCAGTTTCTCTAATAGTAAAAAAAAACAGTCCTCATACAGGATAACTCTAAGAATATGAATTCAATTAAGAGGAAAATAAGATTACCACAATACTGGTTTAATTCACCCTTGTCAGTGTATCACAAAAGTGCTCCAAAAGGATGACAAGCTAATTTCATTTTAAGCCCCCCAATTAAAGGCAAAATAACAGATACCTATTTATAAAGCACTACTACAGACGGACGAAATGAAGGAAGAAATGCATACAACAAAAAGAAGTAAATAAAGAGGAAAAACAGGCATGGATATAAACAAGCATAGTATTTAAAAAGATGTGATGAACTGAAAACCAAGTTAGAGTAAAGGCACACAAATAGGGAGGTAAAGATTATTAATAATAGACAAGTTAAAGAAATTTGCAGCATGGTCTACAAATGTCCCAAGAGAAGTATAGAGTTTGGGGAACACCCAATTTAATAAAGTAGACCACTAGTTTTTAAAAGACAGAGAAATAACTGACCTATGGTTTAGAGTATTTCGAAAGCAGCTATAAACAGCAGTTGATGGATAATGGGATGTTCAGAAGAAACGTACAATATTCAATAAATACTAGATTTCATATCTCATTGTAGAATTTAATAAAAAACAGAAACAAATGTCTAGAGAAGTGTGCAAAGAAGACTGGGAGTTTCTTCCAGAGTAAATAACTCAAGTAATTATATGAATAGTCTCAGAAAACAGAAAAATTTATTGAAACAACACTGACCAAACTCTGAAATACTGCTCTGAGCTCTTTCTGTTACCACAGATGAAACTTTGAATCTTAATCACAGAAGTACAGTGGTACCTCAGTACTCGTTAATTTGTTCCAGGACTCTAGACGAGTGCCGAAACCCACGAGTACTGAACAATTAAGCATTTTCTCTTGTGGGGTGGCATTAGGACTCATACAAATTCTAGCAAGTGCTATGTGCCCTGAGCAAGTACTGAGTGCTGAAACATTTTTTTCTCATCAAAATGCAACGAGTATATGGTTTGATGAGTTCTGAAGCCGACGAGTACCGAGGTATGATTGTGTAATACAAAGATGGCTAAATTCTAAGAATTGATTAGTTATAATGCAACTTAGTTTTCAGGGAACCATTAAATCTCCTAGATAAGTTATATTCTATAAATACAGAATTTAAAGCATCCCAATAGCCCAAAAGAATTGTAATAACACACCCTCAAAACCATTTTACTAAATAAATCTGATAATGAAATATACATTAACAGTAATGAGAAAAAAATTTTTTAAAGACAGGGAGAAAAACATCAATGTGTGGTTGCCTCCCATGCACACCTCACTTCATTGGGGGCCTGGCCCACAACCCAGGCATGTACCCTGACTGGGAATCGATCTGGTAGCCTTATGGTTCGCAGGCTCGCGCTCAATCCACTGAGCCACAGCAGCTGGGGCAACAGTAATGAGAATTAAACAGGACCACAGATACATAGCTAATGAAATGTTTCTCACACAAAATTAGGCATCATTGTTAAAACACACTGCTATATTATATACATTTAAAAGTTTTTAGTTGCAAGTGAGGAAAAATAAAAGGAAAGTAAATTCCCTATTTTTTCATGCAAAATTAAATATCCAAACTCCACATCATTTTTTCCTATAAATGCATAATTTTAAGTATACTCTGTCTGCTCAACTTTAATCTTGACATCCTCTTTCATTCTTTCCTTTCACACACTATATCTAGAATTCCACCAATTCTTTTTGCAATAGTTACTGAATTTGCTCCTTCTCCAAACAGCCCACACTGGTCTAAAACCTCATCACTATAAACACAGATTACCATCCATCACTACCCAACTATCTTCCTTACTTGTTCCTGCCTAGTCCCCCACCTTTGGTCCAATCACAAATACAGTGTGTTTTTATTGATTCACTGATGCAGTCTTAGTACTTCTGATAGTGTACATAGTAGATGCTCAATAAATATTAAATGAACAAATGAATTTCATACTAGCTATTCTACAGACTAATGCCAAAATGATTTTCTTACACTCATACTTTTAATTCCCTACTAAGGAATTTTAAATGGCTCTCCAATGCCTGCTATATGCAGCCTAAATTATACTAGTTAATTTTCAAGTTTTCCATAATCTGGTCTACTCTGCCTATGCAACTTTATATTCTATGTACTGTTTCCCAACTTAGATCCTCTACTAAGGTTAGTCTCATTATCATCTCCCAAATCATAAATACAATAGGCTTTTTCTTCAAGCTGCTTCCCTAGTTTAAAACACCCTCCTCTCTTCATCTATGGCTACCAACGTCCAATCATTCTTTGAGGTTTAAAACAAATCTAACTTCCTCCCTAGTTAGGTTACCTTGACTATCCACACCGACAGAAGGCCAAATCTAACTTCAAACAATAGGGGTCTCTAATCTACATACAAACATACACATACTCTCCCGCTCTCTCTCACACATGTTCTCTCCCTCCTTCCCTTTTCCTTATCCTTCCTCATTCAAAAGAAACATAAAATTCATACAAATTAAAGAAAGAAAGGTAAAAAACAAGCTAATAACCAGAGATGTGTTTTCAAATATATGCTTGGGACCATTCACCATTTACTATAGATTCATCATGGTCAGTTATCCACAACACAAATACTTAAGTTTAAAATAATGAGATACAAGATTCTAAAACATCATCTGTATACTCCATTTACAAAGTGGAAATATACTTCACTCACAAAGATTTTAATGAATTGGAAAAAATTAAGTTAGCCTTAAATCATGAGAAAACTCAACACTCTCTTTTCCTGGAATGTTCAAAGTAACTGTGATTTACTTTTTTAAGCCAGTTTTTGTAAAAACAGGTTGGAATATTGCTTTTACAGGTCTTTCTCCACAACTTTTCATTCTCCACAGATTTGGATTAGAATTCCACAGCTAAAACTAAATCATTTTCCTTGGGCCTTTACCACCTAGGCCAAAAAATCCAGTCAGGCTGTTGTCAATAACATGAAATTCAAGGTTTTTTGTAGCCATGACTAGGAAAGTAGTCACGTTAAGAATGTAGCATTTAAAAAACTTCCTAAAAAACTACTGAGGCCCTGGCCAGGTAGCTCAGTTGGTTGGAGTGCTGTCCTCATACACCAAGATTGAGGTTCAATCCCCAGTCAGGATACATACAAGAATCAACCTATGAATGCGTAAATAAGTGGACAACAAATTCACATTTCTCTTGCTCTAAAATCAATCAATAAATAAAACTTTAAAAAAGTACTGCTGAGATATTCCCAGTTTGATTTTTAATATAAAGATTATGCTAAAATAAAGTTGTGTTACCAGTCCTATTACAATTTTCTTTCATTATAACTGTTAAAAATTAGCTATTATTTTCCAGCTATTTTAATTCAAAATACTAATTTCTATCTCTAGTGGTAATCAAGAGATCATAGCTGCATAAAGAGTAAGGAAGTACATTCCTTCTCCACTTTAGTTATTTTCACCCTATTCCATTTTATGCACCCATTACCATTATTCCACATAGGCCCTAAATCACCACTCAGAATCGCCACCTCCAAAACCTCAAAACCTGAAAGTTCTCTCTGACCTCAACCTATTCCACCCTCTCTTACTCCTTTACAACTTCTAAGCCTCTTCTCCTTCATCCTTATTGCAACCTCCAATCTAATTAGCCTCCTCCTCATGACATCTTTCCACCTCATGTTAATGCTCACACTGCATTCAACTATTCACCTGAGAGTATCCCACCTCACAGCTACATACCAAGCCCCAATTCTGAATAAACTCTACAGATATTGTTGTCAGTTTCTGAGCATCTAAGTATTAGTAAGTTATTCAACCATGCCAACTGGCTCCACCACAAATGTGTGGTTTCCAAGTCTCAAGTCATCAACCCTGCATGACAATACTTGTATTCATCTTTAACTGACTCCTTTTGTGATTTCTCCTCAGCAACTTTGTGTAATTTTTCCACTTTCCTTAAACCTCCAACCTTTTAATGTTGCTGTTTCTTAGGAATTGTCATTGGCCCTCATCTACATTTTTTTCCAACACCCATGTCCTTAGTTTCTATTACATACTTAAAATCTAATTCCCAAGTCTCTATTCTAGATCTTTTCCCTGAGCTCCAGACCTATGTATCCACTTGCCCACAAAATATTTGTCACTGTTCACCAAACAATCCAAAATAAACTCAGAACTTATTTTCTACATTTCTCGCCCCATTCAACTTTTCATTCTCCTATAATGTCTTACTTACAAAAGGCAATACCCATCCACTCTTCACCCAAGTAAAAAACCTGATAATTAGGCTCAATCTTTTTTTTTATACATGGTATCTAAGGACATGGTATCTTCCACTCAACACCTCTTCAAATTGATTTCCCATGTGTAAGAAGCATACAATCCCTGGTTTGGCCATACAAAATATTCTACAGTTCCCTGATTCCACCATTTTTATTCATATCTTCATGATATTTCCTTAGCTTAAAATGTCCTTCCTCCTAGTTTCATTGTTTATGACTCCTACTCAACTTTCTTGTCCCAGTTCAAAGGTTCCATCCTCCAAGAAGCCTTGCCTCTATGTGGACAAAAATCTCAATTTGTTGGACATCATCAGGAAAGTTAATGAAAATCAAACTGAAGGCCCTGTATATTCTACTACCAGAGTCATGGACTATGACTTGTTCTTACCACCTCACCTCAAGCAAGATGTAAAATAGGTGAAGAAAATATCCAATAAAGGTAATTAAAACAAGTAAGAGGACAGAGAGAGAAGAAAAGGAGAAACAGAAGACAAACTAAAAAGTAAACCAACTAAATCCCACAATACTAGAGAGGATCCTCAAATTTTTGAAAATGTGTAAAATGACAAAATGTCTTCACTTATTCCTTTGACATTTCCTGAAAATTTACGACATACCAAATTTATGCTAGGTGATGGTAATACATGCCAAGTTCTATGCTAGGTGTTGGTGATGACATAACATAAAATCTGTAGCCTCTAAATGCTGTCTAGTAGTCATATCACTTTAACAATTTAGTAAAGGTAGATATGGGATAATAGGGGCGACAGCAAAAAACTGTAGAGGGACTTCACAGGGTGTGAAAGGATGAATAAGAATTTGTTAGGCAAAAAAAAAGAGAAAGAGAGAGAGAAGGAAAGGGCAGTCTAGAAAACAATGATTATTATAATAGAACCAATAAAGATATCAACAGCTAACATTTATTGAACACTTGTTACATGCTAAGCACTGTGCACAAATTATCCTACTAAATTCTCATAGTAGTCTTATGATTCTCTTTTTATCCTATTTATAAAGGAGGACATTGCTAAAGTAACTTGCTAAAGATCATACAGCTACATAGAGGTGATACCAATAGAGATTATACAAAACTAAGTTGTGAATGATCGTGACTTGTTTGAGGAAATATAAATAGGTAGGTATGGTACAGCACAGGATAATAATGACAGCAACCAGCCCTGGGGATACCATGGTCACCAAAACAGAAAATAAGATACTGTGCTCCCCTTAGTACAGATTATGTCTACTTCAGGAAGGAAACATTTTCTCCCATTTTACAGATGTAGGAACTGAGATTTAAAGATAATAATAGTTTAAGATCATATACTAATAAGTAGCACAGTAAAAACTGAACCCAAGTCTGTCTGACTCATGCCCAAATTCATTCCACTTTATCACATACCCTCTCTATTATTCATTCATACAACAGTGTATCAAGAATTGATCGTATCAAGACTGTGCTAGGAATAGAAAGATGAAAGATATAATACCTTAGCTTCCAGAAATTCACAAGTAGTAAACAGAGTCAAGCACACCAAGAACTGCAATATAATGAAATAAATGCTGTCACCAAAGTGTATACAGTCACACCCGGGTACTCCTCAGTTTCAGAACTCTTCAAACCCTGTACTCGTGGCATTCTGACAAGAAAAAAGTGTTTCAGCACCCAGTACTTGCTCGCCACTTGACCCTCCTCTCTAGCGATGAAACAGAGGTCAATGGGTCATTCTCTTGATAGCTCATGAACAGTTCAATATTTGTAGGTTTTAGCATTCATCAGGAGTTCCAGAACGAATGAATGACGAGTACCAAGGTACCACTCTATAGGGTCCAACAGAAGCACAAGTTGGAGTACTAAGTCTAAGATGAGCCAAGGTATGGCAGAGAAGCAGTGATGGTAAATAGTAAGCAGCAGTCAGTTAAGAAAGCAATAGTGAGGAGGCGGAAGAGTGTTCTGGAGAAGGGAAGAATATATAGAAAGGCACAGAGACCTATCTTTGGGTACTATAAGTGTGCTTAATCTTAGGTTATGAATTGAGGTAGCACGATGTAAAGATAAAACTAGAGAAGTAGGCAGCTGCCAGGTCTCAAAGGAGTCTGCATGCTTAAACAATGTGTTTACTCTCAAGGCAGAAGCTATTGAATCATTTTAAAGAAAGGAGTGTTTCAGAAAATCTCGTATGATCACAGATGAGAAGACAAGTTAAAGGAAGCAAACCCAAAAGTAATAAGACCATTTAGGGGTTACTGTATTAATCTAAGAGTCAGGGGCACAGCTGAGAAAAATCACAAAACTTTCTAATAAAATGCAACTCTGGCTACCTTGTGAGTGTGTTTTTAAAGAAGCAACAAACAAAAACTATTAAGGTTCAATGAGAAAACCTGAGAGTGATCATATCAAAATTTAGAGTTGGACATGGATGACAGGGTGGGGACTGACTGTGGGAGTGGGGGTGGGAGGGAACACTGGGCAGGTGAGAGCAACAGGGGAAAAACTGGGACAACTGTAAATGAACAAAGATATATATATATATATCAGAGTCAGTGCCATACTTGGTTAAGATAACTTATATATGTGTATATATGTACATTTTTTAAATCCTCATCCAAGGATATGTTTATTGATTTTAGAGAGAGGGGGGAAGGGAGTGAGGGAGGGAGGAAGAAACAAAAAGGATGGAGGGAGGGGAAGGGAGAGCTAGAGATAGGCAGATAGAGAAACATCAATCAGCTGCCTCCCATACACATTTTGACCAGGACAGAACCTACAACCTAGGTATGTGCCGACAGGGAATAGAACCTGCAATGTTTTGGTGTATGAGGTGATGCTCCAACCAACTGACCCACCCAGCCAAAGCAACAACTTATATATTTTATAAGTGTGGCTCAGCTGGTTGGGCAACACCCCGTAAGATGAAAGGTCGCTGGTTTGATTCCCAGTCAGGGCACATGCCTAGGATGCAGTTTTGTCCCTAGTAGGAATGTGTATAGGAGGCAATTGATCAAAGTTTCTCTCACACATTGATGTTTCTCTCCCTCTCATTCTCCCTCCCTCCCTTCCCCTCTCTCTTACAAAAAAAAAAAAAGAAAGAAAATGATTTTCATAGTAGATGACTTCTGAAGTCCCTTCAAGCTCAAGATTCTAAAAGAAAAGTCATAATAAGTATATTACATTTACTAAGTATTTCAAGTACAGATCTCTACAGCTATCTAATGGGATTGAATCAGAGTAATTCCAAATATTGTTCTGAAGTATCAGAACAATATCAGAACAAGTATCAGAACTGAGAAAATTATTAATTTTCTCAGTACTTAAAACCCTAACATATGCATATTTTCAACTGCTAGGTAATATAAATAGCATACTTTTTTAAACTTTAAAATGATGAAATTAACTACTATCATAAATTCCTTAAAAATTCACAGCAAGTAATATTCAAAACTGGTTACAGAACTGAATGACATCTCAAACAGAAAAACAATTATTTCTACTTCACTGTCACAAAGCCATATATATAGGTAGCTCTGGGGAAAAATTACTTCATTTAGCTGAAGTAGGAAAATGCCCTGCAGCATGCAAAAGAGCTGGGCCATCATTCCCGATCTCTAAATAGCTTCCTCTTCCCATTAGTTAAAGAGGACTGACACCATGTCACAAGCTCTTACAGAGATTCTTTGATTCAAGGAGCTACTCAATGAAATCCAGGATTCATCTCTGAATACAGTGAATCCCAAGTCAGTGAACAGACTCTGAAATTATAAAGCAGAGTCAGTAAACTGGCATGAAGAAATCAACTCTTTACTTTCAGATTCTAGGTCCAAAATGGCAAATCTAGTCACTAATCAATACTTACTCTTAATTAACACTTTAGGCGAAAATAAAATTCTACCATAAGGCTCCTATAACAAAATTCTATTCCACATCTGAAAGCAGGAATATAAGACTGGTGCAGCAAAAATGTATTTAATGTACAAGTATATAAACAGATATCCACTTCTGGCCAAGCAGGAATAACAGAAACCAGATTTACCCTCCTGCATGAAACAACTGGGAAAAAAAAAAAAAGACAAAATATTGGAAGGATTTTTTCAAGACAATGGACATCAGGCAACAAAGAACAGTATATTTCTGAAAAACGAGAAACACATGAGATGGGACTTACAATTGCCCTAGTTTACTGCCTTGAAGGAATTTCTACGCCATGGAACAAGGATGGGGAACCCGGGCAGAGCACAATGGTCTTCCTGAGTTGAGGAGACATAACTTAGTCTGGAGATACGAAGGTGATTATCATATACAAGGCAGAGTACTAAAAAAGGAGAGAGCTACACAGATAGATCCAGAGATCTACAGAGGTATTCTTCAAGTGTTCAACTGAGTACTTATCAGTACATATGTGTGAGAAACTACCCAAGGCAGTGAAAGAACCAATGAAAAGGATTGGAGGGAACACCACCTAGAATTCATAGAAGTCCAGGAATAGCTCCTGTTACCACCAGCTAGAGTATTAAGAAGGGTTTTGCCTCCATAGTGCAACAGCAGCACTGCCTAACACAACTTAAAAGCAAAATCTGAAAAGATCAAACTGTTCCCAAGTTAACTGCATCCCAGATCGAAGCTCAAGAATCTTTAATGAAATACAAAAATATCTAGCACCCAACAAGGTAAAAAATTCCAAATGCCCGGCATCCAATCAAAAATTACCAGGCATGCAAAAGCAAGTAAACACAATCCATGCCATAAAACATCAATCAACACCAACCCAGAAATGCTGCAGATTTCATTGTAGACCTAGACAGTCAGCCAGTTATAATTGAATTCTACAATGTTCAAGAAGCTAGAGAAAAGACAGCATGAGAGCTATACAAGTGGAAGATATAAAAAAGGACTGCATTTCTAGAGATAAAACCATGTCTGAAATTTAAAAAAAAATGCTGGATAAGATTAACAGAAGATTATACATTACAGAAAAAAAAAAGATTAATGAACTTGGAGACATAGCAAGATTATCCAAATGAAACAGAGAAAACTAAAAAACCTGAACAGAACATCAGTGAACATAAAACATCAAGCACCTGATACGCAAGTACTAAGTGTACTGGATTTCCAAAAAGGGGGAAGAGGGGCAAAGAGTAGATAACTTGTGTGTGTGTGTAAATAATGGCCAAATTTCGATAAAAACTACAAACCCACAGATCCAAGAAACTCAATGAACTGGAAGCACAAGAAACATAAAGAAAAATAAAGTTTCATTTACAAAAGATTTGTACGAATTCTATAACCAAATGTAATCTAGATATTACTTACACAAAGGCTAACTTTTAGGTTCACTTACTGGGTACAATTTCAACTGACAATTTAATAGAGTACATTGAGTCAAACAACTTATATTAAGTAAGGTGCTTATCAGAAGTCTTAATGATTTCAAAATCAGCAAAATATAGCTTTAAAACTATGTATACAATGTTACCCTACTGGGTAACAAATTTGCGTTGTTTTATTTTAGCAAATTATTTTTAGAAAGATAAAGCATACTTCTTTTTTTTCTTAATTTTCTTTTTCTTTACTTAATAAAGGTCATTCAGAACAGAATTAGGACACTGAAAAAACTTAAAGAAACTGAGAGGTGGAACTGAAAACAAAAGCAGATTTGAGGTTCTCCCCAAAAACAACCTGGCAACCACTATTTTGGAACACCATAACATTCAAAATACACATATATGTTTTTACGTATAAACTGTACTCAAAGTGGAAACAAGCTAAAGTGTTTTTAGCACCTCGTCTAACTGTTCAGGACTCAAAAAAAAACTAAGTATTTTTTTGGAAAAAGAATCATTCAGATAAAAAACACTGAAGTGGAAAACCAAAGTAATGTATTTTCCTATTTTTGTAAACACGCCTATTTTTTAGAGGTCAGTATACAAATCCAAAATTCTTGCTTGTCTAAAAACAAACAAGAAAAAAGACAGGGAAATAAGTTCTGAGTATCTACTGTAATGGCTACCCTTCCTGTCATGTGTGTTTCCTAAAATAGAAGTCAATTTAATTAGTCTACCATTTTGCTTAAGAGATAGTGGGGTATTTCAAAGATAAAAAATAGTTCCATGGGAGGGCTGCCAAAAATATATTTACTATCCCTGGAAATAATTAATGTTTACATTCTTTTTACCTTTCCTAAGAAAATATATATATACAGACACATTTAGATAACACACATATTTCTTTGGGTGACTATACAAATAAAACACTTTTGGAAAACATACAGTAGTATTATACTTCCCTGTAGGATCAACACATACATTAAACTACTACACAAACTCTTTGAGCAAACAGACTGTGAAGTTACCACTGGAACAATTATTTATGGATTTGACTTCTACCCTCTTTTAAATAGAAAATTCTTTTAAAAATTTCTAATAAAATACAAAATTGATGTTTTATGTTAGGCTATTAGTCTGTCAACAGTAGACTAATTCTCTAGTAACATTAATAATGCATGAAATTCCTATACATATAAAAGATGACACTGTTTTGAAATTAAAAGTTCCAAACTACTCTTTGTAATCTTAGATTCTGTTCAAGAGAAATAAGGCTAAATATACATTATTTTGAGCACAACTGTAAAATTCAGTTTGATAACCTACACTTATGTACTTAGAATATGTGTATGCTATTAATACAATACCTACAATGATAAAAATGGAGTTTTTATTCACTGATCCAGCTACCAATATGATTTCAATATTCAATTCCCATCTGAAAAACTTTCCTACTTAATACAACCCAATACCATAAAGATTTGCCTACTAAATCTTTACCTAGTTGTCATCAAGATTTCAGTTACCTGCATTTCAAAACTAGTTCTAATACCTTAAATGAACTCCCAAATATTAATCTAATAATTCACACAATAAAGCATCTATTCACTTAGTAGCATTTAAATTACTTGGTACAGCAACAGTTCCTCACCGGTAAAAACTCTTGTTTGAAATTCTCTCTTCTGAAATCTGTTATTACTTCACCAGTTTCAAATTCTGAGCCATTTATTTTTAGACACAAAGGTTAATAAGAAACATTTCTGCATCAAATGTGCATAACTTCATAGTAAAGACCCCCCTATAGGAAACTATTCTTATTCATTCTCATTCTCGTATTTATTCTCTCTCTCCCCCTCTCTCTCTTTTACCTAATTATCAGAAGACACAATGTGGTTTGAATTTCAGCACTGAAGTCAGTAAGGGACAATACATGGTTTACGGAACGAAAAATTAAAGTTTCATAATTTTAATCACTGTGTTGTTATAAATAAGCTGGACATATAAGCTTACCACTCCTTTCAAGGTCCAATTGTTAAACCACCTGAATTTTTCTGGCAAAGAACCAAATTAGGAGCTTAAAACATAAAATCCCTAAGTTCACAGTATGCATTTAAAAAAACACACACAAAAAAAGTTACCTAGAAAAGAAAAAAAAAAGAACACTTACATTTGGAGCATGACCTGGTTCAAGAACACCCCATCCACCAAAGCCACATATTCATCCAGGTTGGTCCCATTTCCTGCAGCCAGAGGTCCAAACGTTTTAACCTGGAACGGAATGATCATCAAACACGAATGCCCACCTCCATCTCTGCAGTCACAAATAATGCAGCAAAATATATAACAAATAACACTCACCCAAGTGACCAAAGGGCTGGTCATGAACTGCTCCAGAAGGGGAGTAAAAATTTCGTTCTCCATTTTACAGCTCATGTATTTCAAAAAAGGAACTACCACAAAAAATACGACTAGGGAATTGTACACTAAACGTTGAAGTAGAAATCAATAGAAGTGTATTTTGGCACGGGAAGAAAATCCCATCGTGGAGGGGAGAATAGAACACTCCCTCCTCAAAAAATACCCCAGAGGGGAACGAGCCCAAATCCCAAGAAGTGGCTTCGACAGCCACGAGCCGCAGCCTGCGCTGGAAATGTCTGTACCGGGCAAGGAGGGGCAGAGAAAAGGCATCTGGAGGAGGAGGAAGGGAAAAGGGGCTGGAGCAGCAAGACAAAAAGCCCGTCAAGGTTGCCCAGCTCCTGGAGGAGCCAGACTAGCGAAGCTGCCTATAATGAATTAATCCCAACGTGGACTAAATGAAATACCACATTCGATTTCACGTTAAGGGTTCCGGACGGCCACCAGGCTCGACCTCCGCGTGCCGCTCAACACCTTCCACCCCCCAGTGGGCATGGAGCTGCTTCGAAACGCGGAGCCTCCCCTGCCCCTCACCGACGACAGGCAGGGCTCGCCCCTTCCCCCCGACCAGACACCATGCCTCGGCCGCCCTCTAGCCTCGCCTCCAGCCCCCTTCCCCTCCCAGGGGGTGGGGGCTTGAATATGTCCCTAAGCCTCCAGTTTCCTGAGCCCCGCCAGCCTTTTCGGTGAGCCTCCGGGAGCCCTGGCACAAAAACCACCGCCGCGCTCCAGCCTAGTCTTCTGCCCTCTGTGGAGGAGCCGGAGTAACGGCTTCAAAACCGCAGTGCCGCATCACACCCCGCTCCTCACCGCCCAGCAGATGCCGCGATCCTGCCGTCAAAAGAAGCGCGCTGCTGCCTCCGCGCTCATATCCTTCCGCGGACTCCCCGCCCCTCCTGCGCCGCAGCCTCTGGATTGTGGGAGTGGGAGAAGAAAACCGCTGCATGAGCGCGCTCCCGAGCGCGCGCGCCCCCGGGCCGGCCCCGCCGCCGCCCAGATCCTGGCAGCGGGCGCGGGCACGGACGCGCTCTCGTTGCAGCTGCTGCGGTGGCCGGCTCCTCGCTCACTCCCAGGACGTTTGCCAGGGTCTGGGGGTGGGGATGGGAAAGACAGAGGAAGGGGGTCTGTCTGCTCACTCATGCCTAATTATGGTTTATTTCCTCCCCGAGTGCCTTCTTTGATGTGTGAAGGAAAAAGAACAAAATCCTTCTCTTTTAACCATGAGGGATGCAGGCAGCCTTTCGGACAGTTTGACTTGATCTGTTTAGCATGCTTTCGCCTGCAAAATGGAATGGGAAAACTCGCTGTAGTTAATAGCAAAGGAGGGACTTGAGCCCCAGACTTGTTTCTTTTTTTTTTCTTCTTTTAAAAATCCAGTACACTAAAAGCATGAATGCTCTTCAAAGTTGCAAGTGAATGTAATAGGATTTTAGATAACCATAGCTGTCTTTCAACTTGTTGGTATTCCTTGGCTGGAGCAAACGTGGTTCAGACGTTGTTTGACTGTTTGGCCATTGGAAAACAAAAAATCCAAACAAAATCAATAGCTACTAAGAAGAAACATTTGGAAGTCATTCAAGTTGGATGACAAATAAATAGATTACATATTTGTCATGAATCTCTATGCTATGCACAAGTGGAACCATCAAAGTAATTTTAGCAGTTCTCCGGCTAAATTAAATGTTACTCTTCACTTTGAAGGAAAATAAACACTTTTTCCCTGGGACAAAATGGGCATGTTAAAAAAAATTTTTGAGAGAAAATAAGCATAGTATAGTTTTGCAATGTGTGCTGTTGACATTTACAGAAACATCTACTCTGATTACTTACATGGTATTTTAAATGAGTGGCAAAAATTGTTTTGTCATACCACTGAATTAAGAAACAGCACCATTTTTTAACTAGATAGTTGAGAGCCTGAGCTCTAGTCTTCCTGCCTAATTCAAATCCAGGCTCCAATACTTAGCTGTGTGAGCCTAGGCAATTTATTGAACCTGTCTGTGTTTCACTCTCTTCATATGTAAAGCAGGGATAATACTTGGATTAAATTAAATAGCAATGTATAGTAAGCACTCTATAAATGTTATTGGTGTTGTTTTTAATCATTATTCCCCCAAAATGAAGAACCTTTAGGAAAAAACTTGAAATGTAACTTCTCCTGCTTCAGTTACAGGATGGCTCTTGCTTTGGAGAGCA
Organism: Trachops cirrhosus; assembly: GCA_028533065.1. Lineage (NCBI taxonomy): Eukaryota > Metazoa > Chordata > Mammalia > Chiroptera > Phyllostomidae > Trachops > Trachops cirrhosus. Next base: position 114,463,159 of record CM052543.1, on the reverse strand, counting down.
GACACATGCCCTTCCAAAATCATCTTAATTAATATTAGGATGCATTCATGTCACACATTACTAACTGGTGCACAGAGGAAAACCTCGCATTGTCTTAGTCAGCACACAGCCTTGGGTCATTCTGGTTGCTAGGAATCCTTTCCTTCTGCCCTTGATGACTCTTTCTTAATCACAATTCTTTACTTGGAAACGCAGACCAAGGGAGAGTGGGAGCCAAGAAGGAAACATCGAGTTCAGGAGTAGCCCGATGCCTACTCCTGACAGGAAAAAAGTGACAGGTTCACTTTTCTTTGTAATCCCTCAGAAGCTTGACTCAGTAACATGGAAGTGTTCATGCTTGTACGGGGCTTTATCTTAGGACCAACCTACTTCATTCACACGTGAAAAACCCATAAAGTATTAATGCCAAAGTACAAGAAGTTAGGGGGCACTTTGGACAGTGATGACTGAAGAGTTAGCAGAGGAGTTGTACATTAAAATAGCATTGTTCATCCAGTTCACATTTAGTAGCTAGCCCTGACAGAAATCTGGATTCCCCCTCTAAAGCCAGATGGCCCCACATGTTTCCTAGTCTATCTTTAGGTTTTACACACACACACACACACACACACACTCAACAAAGAAACATGAGGAGTTAATTGTAAAAACAGGAAGCTTTAGACCAGACTGAGGTCTGGAGTAACTTATTTGAAAACCTACCAATTCACAATTCTCTAGTTTAACAGCAGCCTTAGAAATGCTTTATAATATCTCAGGAGTATAATCAGGAAACTTCTCTGTCTGGCAAAAGAAGGATTTTACATTTACACAATTTAATGGCCTTCAAATTGCAATGTCCTATAAGATTAAATCCAAAAGTTTGCTCCAACCCTCCTTTCGCTTAAGAAGAGATTTCTCAAGGTATTTTTGTTTTGTACTTTGTAGTCATTTGTTTGTCCTGGATTCATCCTTTCTTAGAATGTTAAATCTAGCAGGACAGGATTTTAGAAAAATTATACCCATCTTGTTAGGGTCAAAGTTATTTGCTCTGCTCTCTTTTAATCAGAAGTTAAATGTTTAGAATGGACCATGATCCTATTTAGGGGTCACAAGAGAAAGATACTCCCCCTCTCCTTCCCTCCCTACAATTCCATGCCCTGCCCACTGCGCCATGTATTATAATTGAAGCTCCCCCTGCAGGTTTCATATACATAACACTACCTGTGTAACAAGAGCACTCAAAGTTACCTCCATCTTGATCTACACTATAGAAAGTGATAGACTGAATCCAAACCAGGCTTCTCAGTGATAAATATTTATAAAACTAATCCCATTCATAAGCTAGTACACTAAAAATAACAAAGGCAGCTGCAGAGTGGTACCATTGTTTATAATATCCCGAAACTAAAGCAACCCAAATGTCCATCGATGGATAGATTAATAAATAAAATGTGGTATAGTTATACAATGGAATATTTGGAAATAAAAACAAATTAAGTACTGCCCTGACCAGTGTACTCAGTTGGTTGGGCATTGTCCCGCAAAGGGAAAGGCTGCCAGTTGGATTCTGGTCAGTCACATGCCTAGGTTGCAGGTTCTGTCCCCCATTGGGGCACATGCAAGAGGCAACCAGTCAATATTTCTCCACCACATCAGTGTTTCTTTCCCTCTTTCTCTCCTTCTCTTCCCCTCTCTCTAAAAAATAAATAGAAATAAATTATATTTAAAAATGTAGTAATGATACATGCTATACCATGAATGAACCTTGAAAATATTATGCTAAGTTAAAGAATCCAGTCACAAAGGACCATTTATTACAAGATTTCATTTATATAAAATGTCCAGAAGAGATGAATCTATAGAGACAGAAAGCAGATTAGTGGTTACCTAGACCTGGGAAGGTTGGGAGGATATGGGAGTTTCATGTCTTAGGGTGTGGGGTTTCTTTTTGAGAAAATCAAAATATTCTAAAATTGATTGCAGTGATAAATGCATAATTCCATGAACACACAAAAATTCATTGATTCGGACACTTTAAACGGCTGCATTGTCAATTATTTCTCAAGAAAACTGTTATTTTATTTTATTTAGATTTTATGTATTTATTTTTAGACAGAGGGGAAGAGAGAGAGGGAGAGAAACATCAATGTGTAGTTTCCTCTTACGCGCACCCCCACTGGGGGACCTGGTCTGCAACCCAGGCATGTGCCCTGACTAGGAATCGAACTGCCAACACTTTGTTTTGCAGGCTGGTGCTCAATCTACTGAGCCATACCATCCAGGGCAAGAAAACTGGTGGGTTTTTTTTGTTGTTGTTTTTTAAGAAAGAATGGCACCATTCCCTCATAAATATTTAAAAAGAAATGCTGTCAAAAAATCCAATTTCTCATAGACTTTTCAAAGGGGTCTCTAAGTCCTCATGATCTGATGAATAAGAAAACGTAGAATGTATATGTTTTAATTATCCAACATAGTTTTAAAAGGAAATGTAATACAATGAGAGAGGGAGATATTAAGTGTGTTGTTTAACTTCTTTGAGCCTCAGCTGTGAAATGGGTATACATACTAATTTCATTCCCTACTGGACAACTGCTTAGACCATGGCCTTGTTGCTCTGTCCTGCATCTCAACTGGGCAGAAGAAAAGAAAGTTGGAAAGAGATGACAGAGTAGAGAGAGGGATTCTCCTATCAGTCCAATCTTCATTTATTCCCTTCATATACTTTAGTGCTCTGCTCCAAAGTGAACCATCACAAATTCACCATTGTATTCCATGCCACCACCCCCTTCAGAAATGCCCTTTCCTGCTCTCTATCCTGATCAACTCCTACACCTTCTTCAGGATTCAAGCGTCACTGTCTGTGAAGCATTCCTCTTCCCGGGTTGAGTTGACCACTCTCTCTTTTGTGCCCGAATAGTATCTGATCTCCCTTTATTTCTTAACTTGCTCTGAATGGCATGTATTTGCTCAAATGTTCTTTTTCTGAGTAGATGGGGAACTCCTGGAAAGTGACTTGGTTTGTTCATCTTTGTATCCCTGACATTCAAGACAGCATCTCAGTCAATATGCCAAAGAGTCTCCCTTAATCCAGTTTAAATTCCTGACAATTGGCAAAGGTCACAGCAGAGAAATTTCCGAGAAGAACTATTCTAATTAACGAGTTACCTAGAGGGGAGGCATTAGCTGGCGATTACTGCTTACCAGTACATTTGAAGAACTAAAAAGACACTGAGACAAAAAAAATAAATGGCTTTCGAGACAAATTTTTCCCAACTCTATAGTTTTTTTTTTCTCAGAGAAAAGCTTATAGGAATACATAAACATCATGTAATCTTTTATTTCTCAGACATCATATTTATCTTTTTCAACACCCAAAGTGTTTTTTTTTATTTTGTATCATTTTGAAGAAAATATTTGAGAAAGGTGTTATAATTGTCTGAACTTTATTGGACAGCACATTCTGAACAGAAACTGACCTTTTAGTGTAGAACTATGTCATTACAATTGACCTAAATTATTGTTTTGTGCTTTTAATATAATCACACATATTCAGAGGCTCTTAAAAATTGCAAGGGTACTTGACCTACACTCATATGTTCCAGACAACTACATTTTGAATTTTTACTTTACTCTGAGTAGTTTTTCTATTTTCTGTCTTGGTTCTTTGTTTGTCTGTTTGTTTGTTTTTGCTGCTTGTTTTTACAGATATAGTATCTGTATCATAGTTCCCATTCTAATGTGCTGCTTCTAATTTACTGTATGTAGGGTAGTCATAGACTGTTAAAACAGTTTGAAGGAATTAGTAATTTTTGACTGAGGACCTGATGGGCTCTTCTATGAGTAAAGTCCATGAACTGGTGATAAGCCTAAATGTGTCTTTTGGTGTAATGTTTTTGCTTATGGCCAGTTTCTTGGTCTTAAGTGAGGTGGTGCTGCCCTATTTCTTTAACTGGTTTGTTGTGGTATGACATGAAATACTGTTATAAATTATTGGTCACTTAGCAGCTATTTCCAGGATATGACTCTCCTATCATGTGATCAGTTCTTTATGCTTGCTAGGTTCCTCCTTTAACTCAAATCTATGTAGTAGGTGGTGACTTGTTCCTATTTAAAATACTGCTGATGGAAAGATACTAAGCAAATGGAAACCTGATAGCTGGAAAAGAAAATAAAAATATGTATAGAGAAGGACAAATATTATGAAGTAGACTTTATTTTTTAAAAGATTTTATTTATTTATTTTCAGAGAGAGTAAGAGCGGGAGAGAAACATCAATGTGAGAGAGAAACATTAGTTGGCTGCCTCTTGTGCAACCAGGGACCTGGCTCGCAACCCAGGCATGTGCCCTGATCAAGAATCAAACCAGAGCCCTGGCTGGTGTAGCTTAGTGGATTAAGCGCGGGCCTGTGAACCAAGAGATCACGGTTCAATTCCCAGTCAGGGCACATGCCTGGGTTGCAGGCCAGTTCCCAGCAGGGAATGCACAGGAAGCAACCACACAGTGATACTTCTCTCCCTCTCTCCTTCCCTTCCCCTCTGAAGATAAATAAAATAAAAAAATCTTTAAAAAAAAAAAACAAAAAACCTGGGACTCACTTTGGAAAAAAAAAAAAAAAGAATCAAACCAGAGACCTTTTGGTTCACACTGATGCTCAATCCACTGAGCCATATCAGCCAGGGCTGAAATGGACTTTTAAATGGTGGGAAAAAAATCACTTTCCTGTTTTGCCTATAAGCCTGTTCCCAGCCTCTGCTATGTACCCATTTCCACCCTAGAGACAGACATTAGCAATACCTAGTTCAAACAGAACCTCACTTATGTCAGAACAAGTGATAGATGCTTAATGAAATAGACAAAAAATTTCATGTGGCTGGCACTCTTCTCACAGTGAAGACCTCAGAAATATAATTGATACACAATATACCATAATACAAAATCTTAAAACCTTCTAATAAAGGAAGCACACACTGGCTGTTCTTGGGTATAATAATACCATTTTTAGGGCATCATTTGAATTTGCCACACAGCTTTCTCTGTCGGTCTCCACATAAAGCACGACTTGTGCTTTTAGGCTACTAAAAATAAATGTGGATTAAAATAATTAAATACTTCTAATCAAAGGAAAATGTAGATCGGCTTCCATATCAAAAAATACAAGTTACAAATGAGGAAATATGCAGACATTTTATTTCCTTCTGCTGAATGGCAGTAGGAGGATATACTTAAAAATGCATATACTGATATGAGACTGTGTATTTGATTTTCTGCAGTTGAAAGTTAGACTCTTCATGAAACTTTAAAATATTTAAGTGTAAATGCCTTTATTTTCCAATTTTCAATCAATATGTGCCAGTTGACTCTTTTCTTAACATATTAGCTTGAGAAAATTTTCAGTCTCAATTTTATTCCATGAATTTTTAATCTAAAGATATGTCTTGGATTTATTAACTAAAATAACAATAAAATATTCAGTTACATGAAATTAAGCATGTTTCATATTTTAAGAATTACTTATCTTCTCATAAAAATAATGTTTCATTGTCATATTTGGAAAAATCAACAACACATAAAGAAGAAACAAAAAACTAAACCTATAATATACCACTCAGAGTTTAATACATTTCTGCATTTATTTCACATTATTTAAAACACTGTACCATTGTCAAACACCATTGGAAAATACAGCAGTGATTAAAGTTTGCACATGGCTCTCAGTTTAAATTAATCAACGAATGGAGTTGAAATGCATTTTTTTAAAAATTATATTTAGTTAGTTTTAGAGAGAGGGGAAGGGAAGGAGAAATAGAGGTAGAGAAACATCAACTGGTTGTCTCTTGCATGCCCCCTACTGGGGACCTGGCCTGCAACCCAGGCATATGCCCTGATTGGGAATCGAACTGGCAACCTTTCGGTTTGCAGGCTGGCACTCAGTCCACTGAGACACACCAACCAGGGCTCAAATGCATTTTAATATCAACATGCACCATATGTGAAGTGTGTAGAACTACCAGGTTACCAATTTTTAAAACATCGAACTCCAAATCCCATGACCATGTATGAAACTTGACTAATAAATCTTGCAAAAGAATGAAACTGTAGCTTCTGTATTTAAAGTAAAACTGTGATTATGAGTTCTATATTTGTCAGTGCATTCTTACTTTCTTCATCAATCAATGTTTATTGTGCTACCATATATGAGGTAGCATAGTGACGATATAAGACATATAGAAGACTGTATCTAAATGAAGCCAAAATAATAAAATGGCATATATGTCAATCAATCAATTTGTTCAGAGGTTGGCAAAGTTTTTCTGTAAAGGGCCAGATAGTAAATATTTTAGGCTTTGTGTGCCTTAAGGTATCTCATACAACTGCAGTGATAGCACAGAGCAGCCGCTGACTATCTGTAAAGAAACAGGCATTACTGTGTTGTATAGTAAACCCTTATTTGCCAAAAGAGACAGCAGATTGGGTTTGGCCCCCAGGCCATTGCTTGTGGACCTCTAAACTAGTATTCACTGTATTTACACTGGATGCAGCAAAACAGAAAATGAATTGAAGTTTTCCCCAGCCAATTAACTTTATAAATAATTAAATTAACCATCCAACTGTATTGTATAAGTATACATATGCAGAAGAGTTGGTCCACCAGTTGTTTGGAAATTGATTCTGTTTAGTGTATCAGGTATAGTTCAAATTGTTTTCCATTTCTCATGATGTTACCATTGAAAACCTTTCCCTTGGATAGAAAACCATTTTGGGGAGGAATTCTGTTGAGTCTCAGCAAGAAACAGAAGTCAACTTTTAAGTATTTAACAAGAGAATTTAATGAAAGGATGACTTAGAGAGGTATGAAGAGTTAAGTGAACCAACACAGGGTGGTAAATCAGCCAGGGAGAAGCAAAAGCCGGGAGTGCTTCCAACTATGGTCGGGGTGGAAGGGACAAAAGGAGGAAACTGTTACCAGAATCCTGAAAGCTCAGTCTCGGAAAAGGAGCCACTGAATAGGAGCTGTGTCCATAAAGAATGGGTCCGCTGCTGGCATCATGATGTGAAAGAAAACATTGGAAAAGAATATCCCAATCTCTCTCTCCTTCTCACTTAGATTGCTGGCCAGTGCTCTGCACTGCTGCACCCCATGAAAAGCAGACAGCAAGAGAACACAGAAGATGCAGTCCATGAAGGTCAGCCCCCAGACACAGAGAAAGGCAGAAAGACCAGAACTAACGAACCCAAAAGAAAACTGCCTAGCACAGAGCTGCATGTGAAAACTGTAAATAACACCTAGAATCATTTCTATAGGTTCTTTGATAGTCATTAAAGGTGGAAATTCTTTCCAAATTAACACAAGCTTAAATCTTTGGTGGAATGTCATGACAAAACAGAGGGAACTGGTTTATATTAACAATAAAGTGCTGTAAAATTTATGGCATATAGTTTGATACATATGATCTCTTAATGTAAGGTAGAAACCAAATCTTATTTTTTGACTGACAAATATAAAATATTGATGCACTGCAGTGTCTTGTACACAGTATTTGCTCTATATTATTAAATGACTACATTTGTTAAAATAACTTTTATAACGTTTATTTAAAAACTCGATTTTTAAGTAGTGGAAAATATAATTTATTAAAATACATTATTTTTTAAAGATTTTATTTATTTATTTTTAGAAAGAGGGGAAGGGAGAGAGAAAGAAAGGGAGAGAAATATCACTGTGTGGTTGCCTCTCATGCACCCCAACCGAAGTGGGGACCTGGCCTGCAACCCAGGCATGTGCTCTGACTGGGAATTGAACCAGAGACCCTTTGGTTCACAGGCCGGCATCCAGTCCATTGAGCCACACCAGCCAAGGCTAGAAGACCTTGTTTTTAAAAAATATCAAAATTAGGTTACCATGACTATGGGACACTTGGGATTCTCTCATCTGTGTCTTCACTCACAGCAATAACTGGAAGCTCTACACACAAGCCAGCTTTCACTAAAACCCATTCATTCAACACTTATTCAGAATGTCTCCCTATTTGAAAACAGTCATCACTTGTTTAATAAAAGCAAAGTTGATAACAAATCAATTGTTAGGCCCTTTATTTATATTTGAGGAAGTTCTAATAGCCTCTTCCAAAGTCATTGTGAAATCAACATAGTAGAAAACCATGGCACTGACTGAGATGATGTTAGTATGTAATACCAGCTAGTGCACTTCTATTTCATAATACATTAATCATGTGAAGACTTTGACTCTAAATGAGGAAGAAATCCTTTATGTGTAAATGTATACTTTCAGAAACTCATACACACTGTCTGTGGAAATTTACTAGCATAAATCTAAAAAGACAAGATTTCAAGTCCTGTATTTAGCATATTTTTATCCCAGAAGGCTTTAGATCTCATACCCCTTCATTTTAGTTTAAGACATGGCAATAGCATATCAATTACACTGCACTACAAACAATGTTCAAGTTTGATCATTCTGAATTACTTACCCAGATGTCTCCGTCTCCTTTATTTTATTTACTATGGCTCTATCTAACTCATACTTGAATGTTTTTGAACAAGGGTCATAAGAACAATGACCATATTTTTCCTGTAGCTCAACGTGAAAGTACTTTTCTCTTACTCCTTTTGCAGGGGCATATCAAATTACGTGGAACTGGCAAAAATCAGCATGATTTTGTGAAGAGCAAATCCTGCCAAACTAATTTCTTTTTCTTTTTTTAACCAACTGCAGACCCTGGCAGATGGTATAGCAATGATCACCTCTACAAAACATCATCTGTGTCTACTTACTGGTATATATATCATGTGTTTTTAAACAAACTGTGGTGCTCAACTAGGAGGTAGAATCATGAAAAGAATGTTTCTTCTCTCCTCATTGCACTATTGAATGCTGATCTCAGCATAAAAGTGTAAATGAGACTGGAATTGGTTGTTGAGTGTGCCAAGTGCACACAGATTGTACATTATTCCTGTCTCCAGAGAAACAGGGAAGTGGAATTCCACCTGGCCTAGAAATCAAGTGACCTGGTGCTACCACGGTTTCTCCAAATTGTAAACAACATGCTATGCCTGTACTTCTGCACTAAAGGATCCCCATCTTGATAGCTACTGCTACTACTACTAAAACAACAACAACAACAACAACAACAAAACCTGGCCTCTATGAAGCAATGAAGAAATTAAAATTCATGAAAAAAAAACATATATATTTTAAAAAATTGTTTTGGTAATATCTGATGTTGCCTGAACTTATGAAACACACTAGCCACATGCCTTAGCTTCAAATGTCAGTCCAAAATTCTATTCAAGGTGTTTTGTTCGATATGAGAACTTCCTGTTTAGTACTTTCCTTTTGTTCATTCAGTGAATATGCATTTTGAATATTTACTACAAGCCAGGCTCTGGGGATCCAAAGATGAATAAGATGTTTCATTTTGACCCAAAACCCTCAGAACCCTTATGGTCAGCTAGGAAATATAGACAAACTGATTATTCTAAAACAGTGCAATGCATGACATGTAATATTTGAGGGAGAAAAATGAAAGTTTTAATGGAAAGTCAAGTAAGTCTTCACAGACAGGTGACTTTTGACCCAGGCCTTGAATGAAAAGTAGCTATTCAATGGGGAGGGTCAGTACAGGGAATTTCAGGTGTAAGATCAACAGAAGCAACACGTCAAAGCACAGAAGAGTGTGAAGTGTTTGGGGAGCCATGAAGAGCTTTGCATGGGCAAAGAACATAGTTTCTGAGGGTTCGGACAATGGCACAAAATGAAAGTTAAAGTCATACTGTGAAGAGACTCAAATATCATATTTTATTCTATAGTCAATAGGGTTTATTTGAAGCTTTCAAAAAATCAAGGGAATATCAGATTTCTCTTTCATTTTTTATTTAAAAAACTTTTTAAAAGATTTTATTTATTTATTTTTAGAGAGGGGAAGGGAGGGAGAAAGAGGGAAACATTAATGTGTGGTTGTCTGTCTCATGCCCCCTACTGGGGACCTGGCCTGCAGTCCAGGCATGTGCCCTGACTGGGAACACTACCAGCACCCATTTGATTCACAGGCCAGCACTCAACCACTGAGCCACAGCAGCCAGGGCAGATTTCTCTTTTAAAAAGAAAATTCTAGCAGCACTGTAGTGGGGGCATTGGGAAGAGATGAGACCCCAGGCAGAGAAATCACAAAGGAGTTCCTCCTACTAAAGTTTGATAGATTCGACTTGTGCTGCTTTTGTTTGTTGCAAGTTGAACACTGAGTTCCTCAAATTTTACTGATAGACAGGGGGTTATAAATACTACTACCAACTCAGCAACTTGGTCATTTTGCCTTCTATTGGCGGAAAGGGAAAGAAATTACTGTTTAGGGCATTATTTTATATTTTATTTGCAAACAGTATTTCAGTTTCCCTGAAAAAAATGTTCGTTATGTTTGGTGATGTAAAAAGACATGCCAGCATTATGTTACAAATAAAATGGATACCACCACTGAGGTTTTCAGTCAATCTCTCCACATAATTAAACACAACTAATTCAAGTTTTCTCCTTCTTGGAAATTCAAGTCAGTTGTAAATTCTATTGCAACTCTCTGCCAATAACTGTGCAAGAGCAGAGGATGCAGTAAAGAATCCTAAGAAGTTCGTGATATAAGAATGAAAAGAAAATAAAAGTAACATGAGTGTGGTAGTCTCAATGCATAAATAACATTGACATGTGTTAACATATTAACAAAATATAATAAATACCATTAATTCACATTTGTGTCTTGAATACTTATTACGTACCCTAATATATTCAGTAATAAGTCTATTAGCAAAATCTACAATATCTTTATATAAATTGACTTGTAAGAATATGTCATCACTACGGGAAAATCAGAATGTTTTCTTTATCCATTTATGTATTGTCAATGGACACTTAGGTTATTGCCATCTCTTGGCCATTGTGAATATTGCTGCAATAAACACGGGAGTACAAATATCTCTTCAAGACACTGATTTCATTTCCTTTGGACATATAACCAGAAGTGGGATTGCTAGATCCTGAGGTAGTTCTATTTTTAATTTTTTGAGGAAACTTCATACTGTTTTCCATAATGACTGCACCAATTTACATTCCCATCAACAATGAACAAGGGTTCCCTTTTCTCCACATCCCCACCAATGCATATCTTTGGTCTTTTTAATAATAGCCACCCCAAACCATGTGAGGTTATATATCATTTTGGTGTTGATTTGCACTGCCCTGATAATATGTGATGTTGAGCAACTTTTAATGCACCTGTTGGACATTTGTGTGACTTTTTGGAAAAATTTCTATTTAGATACTCTGCCAATAATTTAATCAGATTGTTTGTCTCATCCTCCTTTTTCTTCCTTTTGTGCTATTGAGTACTGTGAGCTTTTTGTATATTTTAGATATTAACCCCTTATCAGATATATGGTTTGTAAATATATTCTCCCATTTCATAGGTTGCCCTTTAATTTTGCTGATAGCTTCTTTTGCTGTGCAGATACTTTTTAGTTTGATGTAGTTCCACTTGTTTATTTTTGCTTTCATTGCTTGTACTTTTAGTGTCATATCCAAAAAATCATTGCCAAGACCAATATCAAGAAACTTTTTCTATGTTTTCTTCCTGTAGTTTTATAGTTTCAGTTCTTACATTTAAATCTTTAATCCAGGACTTCCGGTCAAGATGGAGACATAGGTAGACGCTCTTTGCCCCCATGCACAACCAAGATAGGGACAGCAACACTATGGAAACAAGATAACAACCAGAACTGACAGAAAATTGAAAGGCATGGAAGTCCGACAACCAGGGAGTTGAAAATAGACTCCATCATCCAGACCGGTAGGAGGGGCGGAGTCGGGCCGGGTGAGGGACGCGGAGCAGAGACCTGAGCAACCAGAGACCTGAGCAACCGGGGACGCGCGCAAGTCCCCAGCAGGCAGACCCTGGGTGCACAAGTGTCGGTGGCTGGCGGGCCAGGCTGGGAGGTGGCGACCGGCAGACCCAGCGAGGTGGCCATTGTGAAGCAAGGCACTGCGTGCAGCTCGGTCCCAGCACCGGGAAGTGGAGCTTTGGGTCACTGACAGAAAAGGAGGGCCCCGCGGGGTGCACAGGACCACCCACACAGGATTGGTGCCAGAGGGGCCCAGTTGGCTTGTGGAAAGCGGCGGAAGGTTCTGAGGTTCTA